>CM055836.1:6201853-6535187 GCA_029582265.1 Zoroaster sp. YZ-2022
AGTTCTCGGCGAGAGTAAACTTAACACCATCGGCAGCCACGTTTCAAAAGTGATTGAAGACGGTTGTATAAGCCAAGAAGAATTTGTTTTAATCAACGAGGAGCGAGCCAAGTACTCGGAGATGAAAGAAAATATTCGAACAAATTTTACTCTGAAAGACGCTCCACCAGATATCAAAGCCATCGAAAGAAAAAAGATCTTGTAGAAAAACGTTTGAATTTAAAGTAAACTTTTCGAGAGAAAAATCTTACAACGATGATCAGTTAAATAAGGCCAAATAAAAAAATAGTTGTGTTTCCGGTTACCCGACCCAACCTAGAAAATCACGCAGAACCTATATCTTTTTATTCGAAAAAATAATAATAAATAAGTTCCTTGGCACTGCGGTTTTGCAGTTTTGCACTGCGAAGCCACAGCCATGACAGCTCATCAAGCGCGGAATGAACAGCCCTTGCATACAATTTGCAAACGAGATACGCGAAGAACACAGACGGTCGTGCAGACCAAAATAAGGCTAAGTTGCTATTGGTTGGTAGACTTTTATTTTACTTGATACAGAGCATTCAATGGCCAATCAGGATTGCGTACACATAATGCTGTGTATTTGTACTCACAACCACTGCTTTCTAAATTCAGATATTCTTAAACCACTCAACCAGTGAATATACAGTGCTGATAGGTAGTATTAACATGTACAGTATTAAATCTGACATTGTCACTTGTTAATTAATTGTAGGCCTACGAGATTTACCGTTAGAGAGTCAGGCGAGACCCCCCGCGTATAATTCAACTTTGTAACCATTATAAACGTGTGTTTTTTTATATAATAATTTGATCTACCAACTCTTCCATTACTCTCTCGTAATTTATTCTACCTCTCGCTTCAACGCGGTTTAGATATTTATTCATCCCAAACCCCACACATCTTGTACACAATGGCGGCGACGTTTTTGTACCTCTGTTACATTTTATATACGGAGCTGTTTCCCGTCCCAATGCGCCACCGATGTTGCTAACACGCTGGGGCGACGACACCTTTCAGCCTAACCCACTAAAAGCCATTCGCATGGAATAATACTTTAATTTTTAATCGCCAAGAGGCAATCGGTTTTAATCAATCTACCGTACTTGCCAGATGGCTCACCCATCTGAATATTATTTCTTTCAACAAATTATTTGAGTTCTGCATGCAACAGTCTTCTTCCAGTAGCTATCGATCGTATTTACAATAATACTAGATTTTATAAAATTGAAAGTTTATAAAATATTTTAGTAGGTTCTAAAAATAAAAATAAAAATTGGGGAGGGGGAATGGTCCAGACTACTCATCTACTCTTTTTACTCTTTTATTTAATATGTGTACGATCGTTGATTATGACATAGTGTTATGCCCCAGTCACATTTGCCAAGGCGGCCGTAGGGTCTATAATATCTACGGCCAGTAGCAATTATCGGGCCGCCGCAGCATTCCCACGGTGTCATACACTAGCAGTCACATATGTAAAGGTAGCCGCACGGCGTATTTAGAATTTTTGGAGACAGAAAACCTGCGGCTGCCGTACGGCCTTTGAAGTGATGACGCACGGTTGCCTCAAGGCGACCCTGCGGCGGCCGTAGGGTTTTGACAAATATCAAGGCAGACCCACGGTCGCCGTACGGTCGCCGCAGGGAGACCCTACGGCGACCGTACGGGTACCGTAGGGCCGACTTGAGGCTGCCCTATGGTGGCCGTGGGATTCCTGCGGCCGCCGCAATATTTTGGGGGTCCACAAAAGTCATAACACCCTAGGGCAAGCGTACGGCAAACGCAAGGCCACCGTACGGCCAACGTATGGTCGACGTGGAACCGCCTACGGCATGGCTACGGCGTGTCTAATTGCTACGGCGAACCTGGAAAAGAAAAAAGTTATAACGCGGCGCTATAATCTCACGGCGACCCCTACGGTTCGTAAAAGATAGGGATACGCCCTAAGGCCACCCTGAGGCCCCCGCAAATCCTCTGCGGCCGCCGCAGGTATCTCTCCATTTTGGGGGTCTACGGCTGCCGTATCCTAGCCGTAGGGCAAATGTGACTTGGGCATTAGAATGGATATAAAACCCAGCAAAATAGTAAAAATGGAAGGTTTAAAAAGAACCAAGTGCTTTGAGACTAGACTGCACTAATTTAGCAGTGGAGTGGCGAAAATGGAAGCAAAAATTTGAGTTGTATCTGACGGTGAGTGCAATGGAAAAGAAACCTGGCCAAATACAGTGCAGTTGTTTGCTTCATGTCATAGGTGAGGATGTATCAGAAGTATATAATACATTCACCTATAAGGATGAAGAGAATAAAGCAACTCTAATGGCAAATTCTCAGCATACTTTGAGCCACAGAAAAATGTCACGCATGTTCCGGACCATAATGTCCGCAAGTACCATTATGTCCGCGAACCGATTTGGGCCCATTGTGTCCGACCCATTACGTCCGCTGGCGCCTCAGTTGTATATGTATTGGCATGTTGCAGGTAGCAGTGTATATGCTTATGAACAGCATAATATTGTTTGTTTTAGGTAAGAATTGGCTGTTTCAAACTGCTTTTAACAACCATACCAAATCCGTTAAAACGGATTCGAAATCTGAAATTACAGATTTGTAATTTATTCTTCAGGGGCATCAATGGGCTTCGTACTTTGGGCTTCGTACAGTGCAAAAACTGGTATGTTAAATAGTACACCAGTGGTGCTCATATGAAGCACGATAATTCAGACACTTTATTAAATTAACACAAGTGGTTTTTAACAACCAATTTTGCAGTAGAGCGCTGTGACATGAAATTGTTCTAAGTAATTGGTTTTAACTTCCCCAACGTTACGTGTTCAAACATTATTTGAGTTATGGGCCCGCGGACGTAATGGGCTGGACATAATGGGCCCGCTGAGGTAATAGGTCGGACATAATGGGCCCGCGGACGTAATGGATCGGACATAATGGGCCCAAATCGGTTCACGGACATAATGGTACTTGCGGACATTATGGTCCGGAACACACGTATTTTAAGATGACGTGGGTATATTATTAACATATGCATATTATTAGATGCAGGCACACTAATCAGTAGTGCTCACGCATATTATATGTAATGTAAATGTACAGTGTGTGAACTATTGGGTATCGTCAACGCAACGCAATGTAATCCAAATGCAATGTACATGTACACTGCATGTAGTTAAATGAAATCACTTATGAGCATGGTACTGATTGAGTTGAAATAACTTAGTGGTACCACCCTAGGCTTTGTCTAAAACATTTGTACGTTTTATATATTGATGCCTACGGAGCCCCTAAGGGGACATATGATGAAAACAAATTTACGTGCGAAGAAATAATTTGAGTTCTTTATTTCGTGCACTCGAAATAAGTTATTTCGTGCGCTCGAAATCATTTCGTGCACTCGAAATCATTTCGTGCACTCGAAATCATTTATTTCGTGCGCTCGAAATAAAGTATTTTCGTGCGCTCGAAATGATTTCGTGCACTCGAAATGAATTATTTCGTGCGCTCGAAATGATTTCCGCAAGTACAATTATGTCCGCGAACTGATTTGGGCCCATTACGTCCGAGGGCCCATTATGTCCGACCCATTACGTCCGCGAGCCCATTATGTCTGACCCATTACGTCCGCGGGCGCCTCAGTTGTATATGTATTGGCATGTTGCGGGTAGCAGATATGCTGATGAACAGCATAATATTGTTTGTTTTAGTTAAGAGTTGGCTGCTTCAAACTGCTTTTAAATTGCACGTTTGTTCCGGACCATAATGTCCGCAAGTACCATTATGTCCGCGAACCGATTTGGGCCCTTTACGTCCGACCCATTACGTCCGCGGAACCATTACGTCCGACCCATTATGTCCGCGGAACCATTACGTCCGCGGGCCCATTACGTCCGACCCATTACGTCCGCGGGTCCATTTTGTCCGACCCATTACGTCCGCGGGCCCATTATGTCCGACCCATTACGCCCGTGGAACCATTACGTCCGACTCATTACGTCCACGGGTCCATTATGTCCGACCCATTACGTCCGCGGGCCCATAACTCAAATAATGTTTGAACACGTAACGTTGGCGAAGTTAAAACCAATTACTTAGAACAATTTCATGTCACAGCGCTCTACTGCAAAATTGGGTTGTTAAAAACCACTGGTGTTAATTTAAGTGTTTTTGCACTGTAAGTACTTACAGTGCATGGTATGAGCACCAGTGGTACTCATATGAAGCACGATAATTCAGACACCAGTGGTTTTTAACAACCCAATTTTGCAGTAGAGCGCTGTGCCATGAAATTGTTCTAAGTAATTGGTTTTAACTTCCCCAACGTTACGTGTTCAAACACTATTTGAGTTATGGGCCCGCGGACGTAATGGGTCGGACGTAATGGTTCCGCGGACGTAATGGGTCGGACGTAATGGTTCCACGGACGTAATGGGTCGGACGTAATGGTTCCGCGGACGTGATGGTTCCGCGGACGTGATGGTTCCGCGGACGTGATGGTTCCGTGGACGTGATGGTTCCGTGGACGTGATGGTTCCGTGGACGTAATGGGCCCAAATCGGTTCGCGGACATAATGGTACTTGCGGACATTATGGTCCGGAACATACGTGTTCAAACATTATTTGAGTTATGGGCCCGCGGAGGTAATGGGCCGGACATAATGGTTCCTCGGACGTAATGGGTCGGACGTAATGGACCCGCGGATGTAATGGACCCGCGGACGTAATGGTTCCGCGGACGTAATGGGTCGGACGTAATGGTTCCGCGGACGTAATGGGTCGGACGTAATGGTTCCGCGGACGTAATGGTTCCGCGGACGTAATGGGTCGGACGTGATGGTTCCGCGGACGTGATGGTTCCGCGGACGTGATGGTTCCGCGGACGTGATGGTTCCGTGGACGTGATGGTTCCGTGGACGTAATGGGCCCAAATCGGTTCGCGGACATAATGGTACTTGCGGACATAATGGTACTTGCGGACATTATGGTCCGGAACATACGTGCTCAAACATTATTTGAGTTATGGGCCCGCGGAGGTAATGGGCCGTACTTAATGGGCCCGCGGACGTAATGGGCCCAAATCGGTTCGCGGACATAATGGTACTTGCGGACATTATGGTCCAGAACATACGTGCCATGTATTTGGCTGAAATAATGATAGTAATTCTCGTTTGCAGAAAAAAAAATCGCGAGCGGGGTGAGGGGGATGCGAGGGGTGTGACTCCTCAATATTTTTTTCAGTCGGTATTTACAGCCTCAGTCGACAAATGTACTAAAACAAAGGTACTAAAACAAAGGTACTAGAACAAAGGTACTAGAACAAGGGTTGGTCCATAATAAATGTTCAGTCGGCAAACCTAGAGCTATGAGTTTGCCGACAGAATGCCCCCCCTACTTCTAAGTAGCAATCCGACGCCCATGACTGAATGTCATTTCAGGCACTCTAGGTTAAATCGTTTCCCCATGGTGATCAGTGAAGTTTAGGCATAAGCCGCGAGCAAAAATCAAAATGGTTTGTTAGTAAAGCTGCAAGTATAATCATGATCACTATTCGTTCAAAGCGTCTAGGACCGGACAGACGAACTGCCACCCGAAACCACATTTCTGTGAATAAAATACAGTGTATTACAAAGTACAAACAACTGATAGCAAACAACTCGGCGAATCTTCAGTGTTTAAAAACATGATACATTTTCAGTCGGCAAACCCATAGCTCTAGGTTTGCTTGACAATTTATTATGGACCAACCCTTGCTCTAATACCTTTGATTAGCCGACTGAGAAAAATTATTGGGGTGTCACACCCCATACCCCTGCCCCCGCTCGCTACGGCCCCGGGCGGTGGGGACGAGTGAACCCAATAGACCTGAGCAATATTTTTCTGCATTAATGAATTTATATATTTTTTTATAAATACAATTTTAAAAAGGTTCTTCTGTAATTATTTCACCAACAAATTCGAGTGGCATGGTAGTCTAGTGGTTAGAAGGCTCACCTTCCATGTAGGTAGTATCGGGATTGACACTAGGTTTTGTAAATATTTGTAAAAGAATTTGCAAAAATTAATTAAGAAACAAAACCTGTATAATAATAATGTTTGGACTATGGAGGACTTTTTAAAGGAATATAAATTCCAAAATTAATTTTTAGTATGCATGCTAGCTCAGTGGCGCACCCAGGATTTGATTGGGGGGGGGGGGGGGCTCAATTTTTTTATATTTGAAATCCAATATGGGGGAGAGACATGGCTGACCCAAACCATAACCGCTGGCGCGGCTGCAGCCATGTCCCTAGTGGTGCTCGTCAGTGAACCTACGGCACATGTTAAATGTTTCCTGGTGGTTTCTAGTCATAAAAAGAAGACATTATGGCATGATTCGGACTCGTAGGGTTTTACCTTCCATATAATTTCCTCCTCTTGATGTAAAGAACTTGAGCTTGTTTCGTCTGCAAGATTTCTATAGTTAAATACTTTCATTGCGTGGACGTAAAGTTTGTGATCATTCCGGGCGGAGCTAAATTTTTTCAAACACGAATTTGGCGGCAAAACCAAATCCCAATATTATCCAATCGGTGTTTGCTAAAAGAATGTCACATAATCTTTGTAAATTAAAACCCAATCCTGGGCCATTGTGTACAAACTGGAAAGGAGTTGATTATAATGCGGGCGTGTTTAAATTTTACGAGTAACCTCAACGACAGTCAACGACCTCAACAAGAGAAACGGACAACAGAAAATGAAAATAAAATTAAAGTAAAGCTGCTCCCTGATCAGGGTGCACCATGGCAGGGGGGGGGGATAATGTGTAAAAATGCTTGTTATATATACTGGTGGCCCTTCAAGCTTACATGCACATGCATACGCAACGCCGTAAAATATAATAGTGAGTGGAATAAATGGAAAACTTTTGGAGGGGAGCTTAAGTCTCCTGAGTCCCCATCCCTTGTACCACTGCCCTATACTCCTTGCCGAACTCCTCTGTAGACAAGACTTGGGCTCAGATTTTGCTCTTTCCTGGCTCCTTCTTTAAAAAAATAATAAAACATCAGCGGGCCCTTGGGGGGGGGGGGGGCTCGAGCCCCCCAAGCCCCCCCCCTTGGGTGCGCCACTGTGCTAGCTGCCGACCAATCTGGTCACCGATTTTGTATTTGGATTTGCTAGTAAATATATGGCTTTGCACATACAAATATGGCTTTTCCATTAAATATATGGTTTTGCTATGTAACAGTAGTCTTATATACTGAGACGCAATAGAAACTTACCACTTGTTTTGGAATAGCATAAAATTGAAATGGTTCAAAATAAAACACAACAATTTGGATTAGAAATGTTGGCATTTTATTGAGGAAATGTCCACGTTTTGTCCACTGTACTCGATCCCATCCGTATCCACTTCACCGCGAAACGTCAGAGGGTCACGTTGCCAAAATAAGTGCACATATTACATTTGTGCATTGTGATTACTGATAATTTAAGGTCAAAAAAGTGGTAAGTTTCTATTGCGTCTCAGTATATATTAATAAGTCGAAATTTAATCACATACGGCTCTTCATACCAGACAAAAAACGCATGGTGAACACTTCTAGTTCGACGCGTGAACACTCTTCTTGCAATGTGCCTGTGTCCTTTTTAGAACACCATATATATGTTGTAAAAACTCAAAATGTTATTATTAACAAAGTCATTTTTTACATCAAGAATCGCTTTTGAACATTAAAATGAAGTAATGTAGGTTAAATTACATACTACGGTATGCCAGCTTTGGAACCGGAAGTAGCGAAAAGAATGCGCATACTACCAATGCGCACGCGTACTATCGACTTATACCAACAATATTGTTTGATAAACTTCAATACCTCTATAAATATTTCTTTTAATTAGTGTTATCCAGTACATTTTTCGTCATATTTTAGCGTAAATGTGAATGTAAATGGCAATATTTTTCTTCATGGCAAATCTTTATGATGGTTTTAGCGTATACTGTTTAGGTTGGAGGAGGTTTTGGGAAATACTTTTGAACGTTGGGAACAATACGAAAAAAGAATACCGATCCCTTATTTGTTTGGTTGAAACCTTCATTTCTACGCACGATTAGACCATACGAAACAAGGTTAGTGTTCGTTCTTACAGGACTTATTATGCTGTATAATCCATGGGCGGATCCAGAACATTTTGGGGGGGCTGAGAATCAAAAACAATTATGTTTCAGTACTACAAAGGGTGCCGCCACTTCCTATGCGCAACGGTTAGTACAGTAGGTCACCTCCTTTTGTTTATCCCGCACACTGTTGGAATTGGAGTGCGTTCTCCCCTCCCCTCCCCCTCTATCTCTTTTTCTCTGCTTTAAAAAAAAATGTTTTAACGATTTTAGAGGGGGGGGGGGGCTACAGCCCCCTTAACCCCCCCCCCCCCCCCCCCCGGATCCGCCAATGTAATCAGTACATGTTATTGTTCAGCTGAATATCGGATTTTGTGATGTCGTTGTTCATTCTTTCCATCGTCGTCTGATGAAGACTGCCCGCAGTTGATGGTTTGCGTGGATACTTAATATCAAATGCTATTACAAAGAGAAACAGCACAAATATCCCAATACCAACGAGCATAGCTATTTGGGCGCGTTCGTTCCAAGGATCGTAAATGGTTGTTGTAAACCGACAGGTTTTATTGCCAGAGTCATACAGTATTTCTGGTGCCAAGCACACTCTGAACGTACTACCGCTAGTCAGGTTGCCAACGAACGACGTGGACTGGTTTCGGTCAAGATTTTGTTGGAGAATTTGTTGGTCGAGTATGACAGTGGTCACTGTTAGTTCAAAGCCCTGAAGTCGACTGAGATTGTAAAAGTTGAGTCGGTAGCTCCACTCCACAAAGAAACTCGTCGTTGTTCTGTTTGTGAAGCTGACGTCGGTGATTTCGATTGCCAAGGAAAACTCAGAAATGAACAAAGCTAGGACGATGATGCTGGAGGTGATTCTGTACATAATGCAGCTTCAATAATACAGCACTCAAGTATCTGAAAAACTAAAAGTAGCAGAAGCTATAATAGTTAACTATTATTTGGTAGTAATGCCACATTTTTAAAGCATATTCAGTCACACTGTTGAACAAAAAATGACTTAGGGTTTGAGTAAAATCGGCCTCTTGTTATGGGGGTAGTCTAATAAATGTGGAAAACAGGTCGGAATTGCGTTACACTCTACTGATTTATTGTCTGACCTGTGACATTATCAAATGCAGATACCATAGCTACGTACATATTTCTCATGCTATGGATGAGCCGCTATGGATTATCTGTTGGGTGTATAATGGTGTTCCACGGCTTCCGTCAGAGTCTATCTTAGGTCTGAAGGTCTGAAGGTCTGAAGGTCTGAACACTTATTTTAATTAACTTTTCTTATTAAATTAAGTTATGGTACGGTTTCTTAGAGCTGCAAGTCTGACGTACCGAGGCTTGGGGTACAGTAATCCGGGGGCAACTGGCTTCGGCTGGTCTTTAACTTGCCCAGTTGTCTTATCGTGCTTTTGGAGACACCAGACTGTACTGCAGGAACCAATGTTTAGCTCAATACCATCCTATATAAAGCTCAAAGGCAACGCTTATATCCATATCTGACAGTCTGGGTATGATGAAAACAGCAACGCAAGAATGATGAAAAGAATGGCGTTTATCGACATGTTGGTTGGCTTTAGACAATAGAAATTTAAACCGGATGACCTTGTATACCTTGACATTGAGTAAGGTTATAAAGAGTGTGTAGGCTACATTATGCATCATACATATTTTAAGAATGCAGATAGTTTTGGCAAGATTTACTGAGACTCTTCTCTATAGCCACTCCATAATGTCGAATACCCTGCATGTTGCCTTTATGGTATGTCATAAATCTTGCTTATATGTGGCCTGGTTTTGTCATCGTGTATAAACAGGTTAGTATGTCATGTTGCCCTCTACGATGATGATGATCCTGGTTTTCCCTCCAGATGAGATGCCTCCCCATGCCATGCCTCCCCATATGCTTCCACCATTTTCCCATTGAAATGACAACTCCCGTAATATAACAATTTTTCAATGCAACTTTTTCTCAGACATTGGTTTTCTCAACAAAGTGAAATCATACCAAAATCAAACAAATATGTATAATCATGCGGGTGACCAGGATTTCCGTATGGGTGTCCTTTTGTTTTACAGTAGTTGAAAGAGCAAGTTTGTACAAGGATTGTGGCACGTGGTGTAGTCTTGGTGTAATAGGTTACACGAGGCGCTTGATTGACACGATGCACAATTGTTGCTTGTAGTGTTATGGGATCCAGGAGTCCGTGTACATGGCTGTTAGATCTTTTAGTGATTTTGATTTGTATCCATAATATATTTTAAGAGTTCATATAATAATTTTAAAAGAAAAGAACCGCGACTTCCCCCAAAATAAATTTAAATTAAAAAAAATAATAATAATAAATAAATAAAATAAATAAATAAATAAATGAATAAATAAATAAGTAAATAGTGAACCTTCAACTTTTCTGGTGACGCGCATGGTAAACTGAATATGAAAATGTAACGGCATGAAAATGTAATATTTATGGCAACACTCAATTGTTACTTGTAGGCATATACCAGTCAGTAGGCCTACCGTTAGTTTCATCGGTGTTGCTATACAAGGAGAAGAATATGCCCCCAAAACTGCCCAAAAATCTTCAGTTAAAATGTTCTCCTGAGGACGATCAGAGTATACTGATCGAAACGTCGAGTTGTACCACCAGTTCTTTTCAGAACTAATTACTACTCAATTGAGATTCCACATGGTGTCACCGCAATTAGTCTTACTTATCATCCTCACCATGCAAAGCTACAAGTTTTACCTAAAATGTTCTCTCTCTCCCCCTGGAGAAAGGGTATATTTTGAAGGATTGGGAGTACCATACTTTTTTTATTGAGTTGACACTTTATTAAATGTTCTAAGAACCCATTTCCCAGGTCTATCCTGTTGATAGTCAAATCCCAAGGCCGGGTGATTTGGTCATATGAATACGTTTTTGTGCAGTTTGACAATCATGTTTATGTTGTTTCCCACTAGCTCCCAGTATTTTAGGATTTGGAATACGCATGTGTGACAATCTCCAGGGTAGATGTGGGGCCTACAATCCCGGCCAAATCTCGTTTCCCCCAGTCCCCGGTCAATGTTGGCGGTCTGCGCTCCACCTGGAGATAACATTGATGAGGGGAGGGTATGTTTATTGTCACGTGTCCGAACTGTTTCGGCTGGGATTGTAGCAAGCACAATTGTCGTCAGCAGGTCTGGATCCAGGGTCTCGAAGTGGGGGGGGGGGGGCGCATGACGACCCCGCCCCTTCGCCTTCCACTAGATCCGCCAATGGTCCGCATATAGATCCGCATATTGGTATTTATAGCTATTGCTCCATACAATTGTAACGGTTTCCAAAACAAAGGGGAAAATATGAAATTTATAAGGAGGTGGATAAGAGGATGGAATATAGCAGTGAGCATTACCGGTTTCAATATAAAATGACTTTATTTAATCATACAAGCTGTACTGCAGCGTTATCACTTGCAAATCTTTGTTTGTAAGCTTGATTTCCCCCATACATTGTATTTTAATTAATTCACATCTTAGACCACAATATAAAACGAAAACCATACAACTGATATGTAACAATAGTAATCAGTTCTTATATAGCGCGTAATACCTACGAATGAATGTCTCTATGCACATATTATTTCCCCTGGTCACTGGGTCAATATTATTCCTATAATTCCCATTTATACTCCTGGGTGAAGAAAAGCAATTATAGTTAAGTGTCTTGCTCAAGGACACAAGTATAATGGTCGCAACTGGGATTCGAACCCACATTCTAACGACTCACCAGTCGGATACAATAGACCGCTCGGCCATGACACCCCATGTACAGTGGGTATACTGCAAGCCATTCCTTAATGTAGCAGTATTATACGTATAAATGATTAATATACTTATGTCAACTTCATAAAGCGATGGTCCTTCAACTTACCGTTGTTTTAGTTTTCGACGTGTCCAACCTTGTATATCTGATTCGCTCTGTTTTTACAATGTTTCCCATCAATTTGTAGCATTCCCGGTCTCCAAATGTAAATGTATTTTTGTTAGAAATTATCTCTGACTTTTTGCAGAGACTTCTATCTATCTCTGTTTGATTGTAAAACTTAGCTCAAAGTGCAAATATTTGTTAATTATTGTTCTGTATATGATATGACCCAATGTGCACTCACTCCCCGACAACCAGAGTTAATGAATAACTTAAATTATTTGGTTTATCTGATGACGGTTCTTCAAATGACTGCTAGACGTATTTACAGCAGGCTATAATTGTAAACCAATATGTCTATACACTTGGCACTCAGCAAACTATATTGGGAAGCTATGAACGTCGAGAACCATATCTTGAGAGTAAAGCCACAATGAAAAATAATTTTTGTTAACTATTTTTTATTAAATGATTAATTAAATGGGTATCCATTAAGAAATTGTTAATTATTCATCAATTTTTAAAGAGGGTCTGTCAATATCAATAATTGACCTTTCCCCATTTTAGAGAGGGTATGTCATAAGGAAAATAAACACCATACATTTTATTAGGTAAAATAATGTAAAAAGTAATTTTCTCCAAACCCCTTATACTTTAAATTCAAAAATGTACACTGGCCTCTTACAGTTAAACGTACGGCATAACATTATATTATCATTGTTATTTTCCTAATGTTTTGGAAAATACTGGGCGTGTCTTTTCTACTGATTGGCCTGGGGTGAATTTGCAAGGGTAACATCACGTGGGCGATTTTGAAAGATTTCTTTTATCCTACTTAATGTACATGTACCTACAGACATTCATTGCACCTCAGGCTTGTCTGAACTCGAGACAAAAGCGGTATTTTAAATAATGTTGTATAGGTTCCTTTTGATTAACCTCCCGGCAGAATTCCAATCGATCCAGCAATTTTGGCTGCAATTGGACATCGTTTCATACTTGAGACGAGAGCGTTTTTAAGCTTTTCATTTTAAATCAAAGTGTTGCTAAGAAATGCCAAGAATGTAACATAGGGCAGGCAACCGATGATGTGTTGACAGCATAAAACAATATTATGGGTAAAGATAATAGTTTGACTAAGGCAACCTTCCGAGTCACTCTGATTGGTTCAAATCTGTGTCGCTGGTCGCTATGGCGCACGACGCACAATAGGCGCTGCTCTGATTTTAATAAGCCATGTATTTACTGGCCGTTAGACAGTTCTCCTCGTGTGCATTCATGAATTGAAACTGAAAGGAAATAGCGCCTTTGTGTAGGAGCCCTCCTGGCAGATACTGTTATGACGATAGGCCGTTTTTATAAGGACAATGATTGATGTTTGTTGCTGTGTGCGTCCACCTGTCCTTACACCATTATAACCCATTTTCTGACAGCAAAACGGTTGACGGTGAAAAATAATAGTACTCAACTGTAACTACACCTAAGGTTTGGCTGCACAAATTGGTAGACTATATCTAGTGGAATACTTATAGGTAGTATGTGGTCTCAAATTGTGGCCAGTTTTGAATTAAAGTCCTTAAAGTGTAAATTATGTTTAAATTGTCAAAATATTAGAATAAAAACATCAACAATCACAACATAGTATGAAATATGTCATGTTTTCATTTCTTTTAGATAATTGATGGTCTTTTTTCAAAACAGATCGAAAGTCATCACTCAACACGTGGTAAACACGTGTGGGTCTAAGGGATGAAAAAAGGGGCGTGGCCACGCCCCTTTTTGGAAACGAGCAGGCTAACAAGTGCAGTGGTCTAGTGGTAAAAGCACTTCACTTGTGAATATGTTTGATACTAATGGAAATTACAAATTCCTTTGACTATGGTAAAAAATAAATGTGTTTGTGTCTTTGAAAAAGTAAATTTTTTACATCCAACAAGGAGGAGTGTGTTTTGTTAATGGCAAGAGTGATATTTCAATAAAGTAGAATAAGATTATAAAAATGGTTGCCTCGATCAGTGGGAGTTGGGTTTTGTGCACAAAGTCAATGGAGGAGAAAGATGGTCGGTCAGAACATTGAAGTTTCTTACGTATTATAGCAAAATTATGGAGAAAATGATTAAGGATTAGTTAAATTACATACAGAACATTTGTATAATTAAGAAAAATATTTGTATTCCCATAACCATGCAAAAGGAGGATTTCTCAGCTGATTTCTGGATGACAGTTATATTATAATTTGCTCGTCATGAACAGGCTTTGCAGTGTACTTGTTAGGAAAACTCGATCACTATTAATGGCTGAAAAGCTCTTCAGCTCAGTTTTCGGAACATATCTTCTTTTAGAAATATTCTCCCCATCGACTAAAAGACTAAAATATGGTTGTCGCACCCGGGCATCAGAAATCAGCTGAGAATTCCTCCATTTCCGTAGTTTTCGGTGAAAAAATCAATTATTTTCTTAATTATAAAAATGTTCTGTTTATAATTTAACTGATTTCTTTTAAAAAATTTTCTCCATAACTTCTTGCCGTTCACCTTTCTCCTCCATTGACTTTGTGCACAAACCCATTTCCCATAATTCATTGGGGCGCAATTTCGAAGGCTTATAGTACTTTATAAATCCGTATAAAATAACACATGTCAGTGTATAACAATAACTTGTGGCACTTGCTCTAGTACCTAGACTTATGCCATATCATCTTGAACACAGTTAAAACGTACAGCAGAACCAGTCTTAGAAAGCAGCCTTTATCAAAATATTCCTTACAGTAATTGTGATGTTGTATCACATTTTTATTACAGTTCTCAAATGAGGTACAAAAAAAATTACAAGCACATGGGCCTAGTTTTTTTTCTTCTATTAAACATGTTTTAGAAAATTAAAAAAATAAACATAATCACAAAAACTAGAAATTGGTGTTTGTACAATAACAAACACTACATGTTTGGGGATTGGTTGGTTTTGATGGTTGAAAAATGAAGAACCATGATTCATGATTCGTTTCATTAATTCATTTCATTAAGTACCCCAGAATATTATTTAATAAATAGATAAATTACTACTACCTTCTCTAGGGTGCAACCACCAGTATCTATTGGTAAGTCCTTACATGTGGCTCAGGTGTAAACCTCCTGGGATCTTTCCAGAAATGACACAGTTTATACAAAAACACAAAGATACAAAAATAGGTCTAAAATTCTCTTATTCTTTGATTATGTAGAATTGTATAGTTATGTATAATTAACAGAGCACCTGGTTTACAAAATTCCAACTCTACAAATATATTGAATATTCACGAAGTTATAGAAATAACTAGTACGAGTGTAGAGTGTACACTCACTGATTAACATTACTACACACAAATGGCTACAACTTTCACAATATAAACTGATTGGGGAAAAGGCGGTCTTAATAAGACTTGTGGCTCACAAGTGAGTAAATGTTTAAATTATTGAGCAGGGATTCACTAATCCACCAATCCCACAAAATATTGACAACTCCAGCAAAAAGTTACGGCAAAAGAGTTCAAGGTTAACTAATAGAAAAACACAATCGCAGATAAACTACGTAAGTACGTTATAATAAGGCAGGTGAAACTAGACGGAAGTGTTTGTGATATTACAAACACATAGGTGTTCGAGTTTTGTCAGGGCAGTGATGATGACGTCAGAATGTTTTTAAAGAAACTGCATTATTATTTTTTTTCATATTAAAGAGTACCCTGTAAAATATGATGTGGTTACCAACAATGATTTGTTTGAAGTCCATTTCAATGATTTGAACTTAATCACATTATTTATTCTTGAAAAAAACAGTTCAAATGTGAAAAACAACTGTTCTGCTACATAAGGGTCAATTTTGAGAGAAGGCATTTATTTCTTTGGCGAGTTTTTACAACCCGTTTTCGTGTAGTTCCAGATACGAATTGTGATTTTGACGAAACCGTCGTCCTCGCTAATAATGTACGATTTTGAAAATATTTTGTTAATATTAAACTTTGACTTCCGGTTTGGACAGGAAGTGAAGGTCAAATTGGGGTCACGTTTTTGTAAATATTTTTGACAATTAACAATCTGTACAATGGTGCAAAAACTGGGAATTTACCTCTTGTGGTTGTTGAGATATGATTTTTTTAAATATTAAACTTTGACTTCTGGTTTGGACAGGAAGTAAGGTCAAATTGGGGTCACCTTTGTGTAAATATTTTTCGACAATTAACAATCTATACAATAGTGGAAAGATTGTGAATTTACCCCTTGTGGTTGTCGAGATATGAATTTTTTTAATATTAAACTTTGACTTCCGGTTTGGACAGGAAGTAAGGTCAGATTGGGGTCACGTCTGTGTACACAAAAAATCACATAATTCAAGATCTATAACATGGTGTAAATATTGTGAAAATATCTTTTGTGGTTCATGAGATACAACTACATGTTAAGATCTAACTATGTGTGAAATTTTAAGGTTCGGTGAACTCTGCAACTATGATTTTTGCTCTGGATATTCACCGAGGAGGAGGAGGAGGAGGAGGAGGAGGAGGAGGAGGAGGAGGAGGAGGAGGAGGAGAAGGGTTCGCGCTGTCGCTCGAACACCTAAAAACAACAAAAAACTAGAGGTATTGAGTTTGTTAAAAACAAACTCAGGGTGTTCGAGTGTGCATCATATGTGATGACGTCATCACCTAAAGTTATTAAAAAACAAGCTTTAGTTTGGGAGATATGAGTTTACATAATATATAATTAAAAAAACATAATGTGCTATACTGAATACATTAACTTCCGGTTCATCCCATATAATTTTAAATTCTTCCAACCGTAAGTTCCGGTTCAATCATGTGACGTCATTCATACTTCACAAAATCTTTCCTCATAATATGGGTGTCAATTGTGCCAAATTTGGTAAAATGCCATCTAATATTTTCTTGAGATAACACAAAGTGATTTTTTATGAGCAATGACGTCACCAAATATATTTTTTAAAAGAGCAGATCCCACTTAACATATATCCAAAATGTTATTTCGAATACCCGTTCAGATTTGAGTCAATTTATAAAAACGTGAACTTCCAGTTTGGATCGGAAGTAAGGTTCAATAAGGTTATGTCTTTGTATCAAATGTCGAGTCCTCCATGTTCTGTATGATTGTGAAGGAATCGAGATATTATCTATTGTGGTTCACGAGATATAAAATATATTGTTTTATTATAATTAATTATGTAATAATTCATTAGATGACCTCACCAGATGTCACAACGTTACATGGAACTATTTGTTAAGCTTTAAGGTTCTTTGAACTCCGCACCTATGTTTTGACTGTACAAATAAATTTACAAATTATTATACAGTTCATTTTCGCAGTTTACAGAGCGCCTACGTTCGTACAGACAAGATATAACAATGAAATGTAACGTGATGAACATATATTCATGAGCAATCTAATAGCCAATAAGAACAATATAAATTTGTTACGATGGAAATCTATCCAATCACGATGCGCAGAAAGAGGCACGTGATCCTCAAACACTTCCTGGGCACATTGCCCACACAGCCATCATCACATCATCATCACCACTCGGGCTCACAGCTGTGAATAGAAAGTCTAAAAGTATAACAATAATAAACTTTGACTGGTGTAAAAATAGATCAAGAAGGATTGTACACTATGACCTAGCATTAATTATCTAGAAACATCAACACTAAACTATCGATAACTGTCCATAATGACACAATTATTCTTCTTCATGATCATGACAAAATAACATTAATAGTTTGGTTCAATTTCTGATATGGAGGCTTTGTGATCTGTGATGTCATGAAACATTTTTGGAAAAGTTACTAGTCATTTTATGAATGAAGAAAAAACTAACTTTTACAAACACCACAATAATACTTAAATGTTTAGGCCTTAATCTTTTTTTAAATTATTTATTTTTGCTGTTTTTATATAAATATCAAAGACTAAAAATATAATGAAACATATCATTTAGTTATTGCATAAATTAAAATGAAAAAACCTGCACTAACCATTTAGAACTTTGCTAGCCGGCTAACCAAAACCAATATTTAAAAATAAATACCCAACAATTTTGGGAAAAGTTACTGACCATTTTGTTATTCTAGACGCTTTTTCTGCCACATTGGTTATTAAACAATCATTGTTGGAAGTTGTTGATGCTTTTCGTTTTAAAACTATACACATTATTCCATTTGCAAAATTAAATTTAATTAAGTTAATAAAAAGAAAAGAAATTGTTAATTTAACTGCATCAATCGCGAAAAGATGTGAAACATCATATTTCAAGATCAGGTAATTGAAGTCATGAATGCCAAAAACGATCCATTAGAATTCACTCTTAGATTTAGGACAAGCGTTAACAATTCCAAAACTGTACAAAATAACAGCTTGAAATAAAGGGCAACGATAGTGAAATTACCGTAAACTGTTTGGACACGAATGTCAGGCAATGTATTATGTTCTAATTAGATACTGCTGTGTACAGTGAATGTAATGCAGTGTATACAGTTTAAACACTGCATATGACTCTTGTCTGTGTGTGTCAAGGCCGTTCACACGCAATGGGACGTGCATATAATTATAGTACTTCTGAAAAGTTGTTCACTTAAACTTCCATTTTCGACCGGAAGGAGAGGTCAAATTGGGGTCATGTCTGTGTACGAAATGTGACATAGTTCAAGGTCTTTAAAACAATGCAAAGATTGTAAAAATATCTTCTGTAGTTCATGAGATATGATTTTTTGAAATTTTCAACTTCCGGTTTCGACCGGAAGGAGAGGTCGGATTGGGGTCACGTCTGTGTGCGAAATATCACATAATTAAAGATCTATAACATGGTGCAAACACTGTGAAAATATCGTTTGTGGTTCATGAGATATGATTTTTTGAAAATATTAACCTTTGATTTAGTGTAATTCGATATCTGATGACCTCACTATGACGTCACAACTTAGTGTACAACTACATGTTAAGGTTTAGGTACAACTACATGTTAAGGTCTAACTATGTGTGAAGTTTTAAGGTTCTGTGAACTCTGCAACTATCTTTTTGTCTCTGGATAAGTCTTATTGAGAAGAAGAAGAAAAACAAAAACCCGAACAATATCAAGGTGTTCGCGCTATAGCTCGAACACTTAAAAAAACGAACAATAACAAGAGGTGTTCGCGCTGTCGCTCGAAGACCTAAAAAAAAACCGAACAATAACAAGAGGTGTTCGCGCTGTCGCTCGATCGAACACCTAATAATTACATCACCCCTCAAAATGCCAGTGTCGAACACTGAGGTCCCGCATCTAGGACAAAAAAAACTACAGTCTTGAAAAATGTTCCTTGCGAAAATCGCGAAAGAATCCGGCTGTCTGAAATCCGATTATGTTACCTCCACAATGTCTGAAATCTTGACTGTAGAAAAAACAACGCCTAAGTAACTCCCGTTACTATACACGAGGCCGATTTCTTGGGGGCGTCGCCCGACTACTGTGTGGCAAATAGCGCCCTCCAACGGTAGTGGCTAAAGGTATCGCCTCCTGGCAACTCATTAAACATCCGCCCCATAAAAGCCGTCTATAAAATGAAAATGTCCCATTTACAGATTAAGCAATTTGATGCATTTAGTAACATGATTAAAGATCCGTAAAGAGAATTTTCAAAATCTCATTCTACGTAAAATAATGACCTAGACTCTACGGCTAGAGAAAATCTTTTGGTGAATTAAATATATCCAGCAATAAGGGCGATGCCCTGTAAAATACACATGTATTGCAAATCTAAGCAATCAAGAACGGGATAATATAATATAAAACTTCAACTTACGGTTCATCATCAGCTAGATGATCGCAGAAGCAACTGGAAAATTTATGGGCAAAATTGCCTATTACAAACGCGCAGCAAATGCTGCCCGGCGTCTTGGTCATCGGTCTTCAAGCTTCTGCCCTATTTCAAAATTCCCCCTACATTTCTCCCTCACTCACTCAACCATATCGCGTTGCGCAAAAATTACGCAAGTCCTTATTAATGTATATAAAAAGAACTGCTGAACCACGGCTATAAATATAAAGGATATGCAAATTAGATACGGACAAAGCCGAACTGCTGGACGAACAGACAAATAGACTTGACAGAGTCTAACACTTCTCTGAAAGGCACAAAAACTTTTGTTATAAAACGGGAAAATCCACAGCGATTCTGACAATGATCAAGACCTTTTCCGGTAATACATGTACATTGATTGTAAAAATGCCGCCATTGTGTTGTTGAAGAGTTATGATTTTTCGAAATAATAAACTTTGAATCATTGTAATTGTAATTCAATAACTGATGATGACGTCATCATGATGCCATTGATATTGTGCCACGAACTCATTCAAGATTAGGTATGTCATCTTTCAAACAATTTTTTGAACGCACACGTATGTTTAGCTTACAGGCAGGACACCATAACTTCCGTTTCACATGCTCGATTTTTTTTCAAATTTCACAATTAAGTTTCTATTGATGATATCTAATATTGTATATAATTTGGTGAAGTTTGGTTGAATACATTTTGAGTTTGAAAAAAAATATTATTTTAAACTTGGCGCAAGAGGGCGCTGTCAAATATTATGATGTCATCATTCATACAGTTGAAGAGGACAAGGGTCAAGTGTCATTTCATACACAGGAACCATGTCCGAATTCCCTTTTGTGTTGGCTGTAGACCTCAAAATGAGGCTGGGGAATATTTTTTACTTCAATTCCGGTTTGAACCGGAAGACAAGGTCAAATTGGGGTCATGTCTGCGTAATTTTCCCCTGATATTTCAACACCTTTCCGATGATGTCTAGATTGTTAAAATCCATCGTGCAGTTCAGGAGATTTTTTGAAATAATAAACTTTGAATTAATGTAATTCAACACCGGATGACGTCATCATGATGTCATTGTTCAGGTGCCGTCTTTATATTCAGGTTGAAGTATCTGCGAGAATTCAGCTTCAATTCAAAGTTATTGTCCGGAGAAGAGTTGGAAAGAAGAAGAAGAAGAAGAAGGAGGAGGAGGAGGAGGAGGAGAAGAAGAAGAAGAAGACCCTATAAAAAATGCTTCAGAATATTTTTCAGTTAAACGTCCGGTTTCGACCGGAAGGAGAGGTCATATTGGATCACGTCTGTGTACAAAATGTCACACAATTCAAGATCTCTAAGATGATGGAAAAATTGTGTACATATGTTTTGTGGTTCATGAGTTATGATTTTTTGAAATATTAAAATTTAATTTTAGTGTATTTCGATATCTGATGACGTCACCATGACGTCACAACTTTACCTGAAACTGTATGTCACAAATCTCTTGACAACTACATGTTATTATTATAACGTATCAATTTCTGATTCAAAAGACATCAATTTTGCATTAGAATATGTTAAATTTAAATGTCCTGTTTTGGCCCGGAAAGCAACATTTTTAAAATAAAAATATTTTTTTGTATTATCATGGGTTTATTATTCTTTAGACCTGTCAGAAAAATATCCCTAAAATAAGTTACATGTACACACATATTTCTTCTTTGTACGAATTACATGTTTTGTATGTCCATACCTTTATTATTGCTCAGCACACGTTCTCTTTGTATTAAAATAATCGTAATAATTAGCGACGTTCAACTAAATAAAATTTCTGATACAAACATGTTTCTGTTACAAACATGGTGCAAAGGTGGTGCAATGTTTATACTTGGTTTAAAAATACAAAATAAATAAGTTTAAGCATAACCAGACTGTTGCAATGATCATCATTATTTTTGGATAACACAAAAGTTAAGTTCAGTATTAACTATTTATAAAGAAAAGTGAGTAAAGTTGAATTTCTATAAAAACAATTATTTTCTGAGAATACTTACATTTTTAAATAATTGCCCTGATCTTGGCATTGGTGAACCTGTCAAAATGGCAATAAATCTTGGCAATATTTTAACCCTCCAAAAGAATAATGTTATACATGTATATGAATAATAAAAGAACAGTTACAAATCATAAAGTGTCTGACTTGTTATCTTAAGATGCGTTAATAAGCAAACTCTGCATAAAAATTACATTGCACATGCATTTACTTTTCCCTTCAATAACAGAAATGAATACACACAATTCTAAATCATACCCTGGTACATGATTTTCACATAAAAGAAAAATATTGTCATGATCAACAGGGCATGGAATTGTAGTGCTAGTTTTAGTTTAACTCTGTGACTGAAAATAATACCAGACATGATAAGGTCATTACCGTTGCTGCTGCATAAATGAGCCATTAATTTTTTATGGACAGTTTACATAGGCGTAACGTTATTTCTAAAACAAACATTTAATGAAAAATGCTTTCAATTTGTGAGCTGAAAGTGACTGTTGAAATTGCAACAATTAACGTTAGTTTTACTTTGACTGAGTGATTAGAATCAAAATGGTTTGTCTTCTGTTTGAAAACCTGACAAGACCTCGGACTTGCGTTTCTTTTGCTGTCCTCGGACTTGCGTTTCTTTTGCTGTTCAGTATATATATATATATATATATATATATATATATATATATATATATATATATATATATATATATATATATATATATATATATATATATATATATATATATATATATATATATATATATATATTAACGTAAAATCGACAAATGTCAGATTTTGCAGCAGTTATAAGAACATAACATATGCAAATGGCAGTCAAAGTAAAAAAAAGATACTGGTTTAATTTTAATCTTCAACCGTTGAAAAACACAAAGATAGGTGTATTTATGCAACTACTTTCAAGGGGAAACAATGTTGCAAAAGTATGTTCTTTAGGCCCAAAAAAGTCTCCGGTTTTTTGGTCATCGGTCGGCTTCAAAATCGGTGGGTAACGCACTTTTTTTCCCCTTTTTTGGGGGGTAATCTTTTTTATTTATTATGTGTTTTATTTGGCAAACAAGGAAATAGACATATTGCCCATGTTTTACCGGCAATTGAGGATTTTTGTTTTCATCGAAACATTGATAATTCAATTTTAGGATGGAAAACGTTTATTTATTCCACAAAATAGTGTTAAGAAGCTTGTTTCAATAGTATAAAAGTGTCAACATTGATTTATGACGGGACCCGCCATCATTCATTTCAGTACAGTTTTGTTCTTGCTACTGTAAAAGCATTTTCTCACGATCATTTTGCATTTGAGAAATGTGTCATAACAGGGATGTAGGGAGCTCTGGATAGAGGTTTTGTTGTCTGGCAGCTGCACTCTGCACTCTAGTAGAATAGAGTAGAGTGGGCGGGCGCACTGGTCCTCATCCATCTCCTAAATCTCTCACGTCATGGCTCCAAGTGCCACACCCCGGTAAACCGCTTCAGCTGGCGGAATAAACGACGTGAGGTAGGTGATGTTACACTGCGTCACTGGGCGAAAGAACTTCCACGATGAAGTCAACGACCTCGGCGGAGGGGTTCCACAGAACACAACGGCCAAGTGTACGTGACCAGGGTGCACCACTTTGTTTTTGTGGACTGTGGCTGTGGCCTACCAGCTATGGTTTGAAATAGTAGGGAAGACAGATCTCGTCAGCCTTGGATGGCAATCTGCCTAGGAGAGGGATACTCTGACATAAAACCTACGGCCTGAGGATCTCGCTGTCACCGTCCTAGCTTGCTAGGCCATGGCAGATGAACCACGGGTTTAAAGAGTGGGGCCAGTTTGCGCACACTGCACTCCACCTAAAAGCACCACTGCGCAGGTATGAATGATATGTTCACATCTACTTCCCTTCAGATTCATCAAGCCCTGTAGCGATAGGAAAGGGGTGAAGACGGCAGGTGTAAGATGTCACTGGAAGCCGCAGTCCCAATCCTGCGTGCAGGCGGCTCAGGAGTACGGGTCGTCTGATGTTGATCCGGAGACGACACCATCACCCGGCAGCACCAAGCAGCCTTCTCTAGGGACAGCACTGCTTGCTCCGCACGGAGACGGACCTAAAAAGGTGGCCTACACAAAGCTGGTCTCCTTACCTTCCAGTTGGCTCGCCGCGGTCAACGGGCATCTTCAAATTGCTGTCGAACTACATCAAAGAAGAAACGGCGCGTCCCACTCGCCTTAAAAGGTGGGAAGGGACACAAACTTGCTTGCTGGAACATCAGAACCATACTACATTCAGTAGTCAGCACTCGACCTGAACGACACTCTGCCTAAATTGCACACGAACTCGCTAGGCTGGATATTGACATCGCAGCTCTCAGCGAAATCCGCTTCTCAGAGGAAGGCAGTCTGAGAGAACATGGTGCAGGATACACACTCTACTGGTCAGGCAAGCCAGAGGCGGAGAGACGGCTTTCATGAGTTGGCTTCATGGTCAGGGACTCCATCGCTACCAAACAGACCTGCCAACCAGTCTTTCTGACCGCATCATCTCCATGCGTCTTCCAATCCGTAACCAGCAGCATGCCACACTCCTAAGTGTGTATGCCCCAACTCTCCAGGCAGATCCTGCCGAAAAAGACAAGTTCTATACCGACTTGCGCAGCCTTCTTCAGAACGTCCATTTAACAGGATTTATTTTCACTTCTTCAAATAAAATAGCAATGTTGCGATCACAAAAAAGTAAGGGATTTCCCAAACTCAGTGTCATGAAGAGCCTGCAGTCACATGTCATTTCTTCGTTACTCGGGATTCGGTGGATGCATTGGGATGGGGTGGGGGCGTGGTCTTTACCGCTGGATAAAGGCCAATGTGCGTTGTGGACACTGCCGATAAAGGACAGAGCAGAAGGAGAGGTCTTTTATCAGCAGTGGCCACAACACCAGAGGTCCTTTATCTATAGTGGTATAAATCACGGTCAGTGTTCAACGACAGTCAGTGTACAATGTCCGAGTTAATGAAACGTTTATTTGCAAAAATGGGCCTGAAACGTGCTTTCAAACCATTTGAGAGAAAATGCTAGTGTTTGAAAGTGCTCCCACAAAAAAGTATCGGTACTATGTTTCCACTATAGTACCGAAACTAATGGAATATTACTTTAAAATGTTGTTCTCAATAAATTAAAAATAAAATAATCGCTTTTACCACGTATTTGGGAGAAAACATGTTATCCGCGCTCTTCTTAAAGTTTTGCAAATCCCTCCTGCCCCTGACTCTCATGTTTCCTGTAGGTTGAATATAGTATTTTGAACTATGACGCTATCGCAATGTAAAAACAAATTCACTGCAGTTCAACGGAATGAACCTTTTTTCTTTCCTTCAAAAACAAAAAACACGCTTGTGACGTCAAGCATGCAGAGAAAGATAAATAGACCTTATGCATACGACGTCACCTAGCCTTGGAAACAATAGTGCGCCCTCACTCAGAGGCACGACAAACTTGAGAACGAAATAGATTTCACAATGGTGAACGGCTGCTGTTGTTGATTGTTACATTCGGAGTAACCAAGACAAATTCAAGGGGATATCATTTTTCTGTTTACCTTCAGTATTAGAACATTAATGTGAACAGTCATTAAATATTTCCAAACATCGAAGAGTAAGGTGAATATTGAACATAAAGGATGGGTGGTAAGCACCTATTTCAATTCAGATTACTTTAGTTTTAACGTTGAAAGATTCTAGCAATAGGCACATACGAACAAAAACACGTTTATTGTTATGCCTCATGCTTGGGCGCAGAGTTTAAGAAACACTCGCACTGTTAAGTGTAACGTTAGTTGTTCTGCTGGAGCTAGCTGTGTACACACGATCCCATACGTTTTGTGTTTTGTGTTACTTTAAGTACGGTACAATTTGAGTTTCGCGCTGTACGGTTTGACCTCTAAGATGGCTTCGTGATTGGTTGTCAAGCTGGTGAGGACGTCAATACATAAGGTCTACACGGGCCCGGGCCATATGTCATTGTTATGTTCTATATATAAATATATCATGGGGTGTGTTTTCGCGAACAAGAACAGAAACTTGTTTCTGACGTCATATTCTTGACCAGAAACAAGACGGCATAGCTACACGAAAACGCGAACGTAACCAGAATATTGTTTGGCAGATTGTGACGTGTTCAATCATTAACGTTTCTCAAAATATACGGTGTAATTCAAATATAACTCGCGAGTGCTAGTAAAACTTGAAAGATATACTGATATACGAACAGTCATTCCATCATGTTTTAACAAATAATTAACAAAACTTTCGTTACTTTTTACAATCCGCCATCTTGAAACCAAGTGTAACCGATCACAAACATCACAGCACAACCATATATATATATATATATATATATATATATATATATATATATATATATATATATATATATATAAATTAAATCAGGAGGGTGGCCTTACCTTTCAATCCAAACCGGACCTTCATCAGAGGCTTTGACTAAGTACAAACATAAAAAACACAACCATTTATAGGGAAAAGTGAAAGCAAAGGATCATGGGGCGGGATCCAAAAAGGCGGGAAAATAGTAGCCAATTAAAGATAAGCATCAGTCTTACATATATATATATATATATATATATATATATATATATATATATATATATATATATATCCGGCATCAGCCAATTTTTCTTTGCTCGCTATATACCCGTTTATAATATTTCAGGTCAGTTTCTCCATATAAATCAAATTTTTGTGTACAACCACATAAAAGGCTTGTGTCCCGTTAATTGTGTGATCCCCGCTACTGCCGTTACCCGGGTTGTTTGCATCTGACCGGGGCTTGATCCCTGGCTACTCGGCAGATATGGTTTGGCCTCTGACCTGGCCCCATAGAGCAATAGATAATTGGCATAAGTGGACCGCCCACCAACATAGGGGCTGGTTAGCTCAGTTGGTAGAGCGCTCGTACGGTATTCGAGAGGTCGCGGGTTCGAGTCCGGCATCAGCCAATTTTTCTTTGCTCGCTACCCGTTTATATATATATATATATATATATATATATATATATATATATATATATATATATATACGATGATAGCTTAGCGCGTACACAACACTCGTCAGAACATTACTGTTTTTATTGTTCTAGCTTGTGATTGGTCAGTTTTTGGCACTGTATGACGCTTTTTTAAGTTTCAACCAATTACGTTTGCTCTTCAATGTAATGAATATATCTATGATCCATTTTTTTCTCAGCATTGCATAAATTGAAGATCGCACAAGGAAAATGTTTGCAATGCTCTTGACTGTTTCCCGTCATAGGACAAAGAGAAATATGTTTTTATGAAAGACGAATAACATGTCTATGTTCAAATCTACTGCAGTAATTCAATTAAACAGTGACTTTTCTAAAACCGAAATTTCCGTTAAATAGACGTCAATATTTGTATAAAAATATTTCAAAATAAACTTTTATTCCCCTTTTCAATAATTGGGATCGAACATTTAACTTTTTCCGTTTAATAATATCAACTCAAATATGTTTTCAAATGAAAGGTTCAGATGTGACATAATTTAAAAACGGACACCGCAGGCTATGCAAAATTGTGCGCACATGCTGTGCATTTGCAAATAAAAGGAAGCACTTTTTCAGAAGTTGCGCACTGACTGACGATCTTTGGCCATTCGAATCTTCACTAAACTCTAATCTATTACTAGTCCTTGAGGTCTACCTTAATAACCATCCACCAATTTTTACATTAAACTACTCTTTTGTAAAAAAAATTCGGATGATTTGTTTCTAGACTTTAAGCGCTCGACTCATCCGAGGACCGTTAACATAATGGAGTGCGCCCTCAATTATTTAAAACAAAATTATTTCTAAACATATTCAGATGATATATGTGATGTGATCTGGGAAAACCCTCCACATGGTGAAATTTGTAATTTTTGTGTTTTATACATCAAATTAATCGGGACTGCATGTGCTCTTATGTGAAAGAACTCTACAATAGCGTAACTCAAGTTATAGACATTCTAGAATCATGAATAAAACAGTTTTGAAAAGAGCACATGCAGTGTCCCGATTAATTTGATGTATAAAACACAAAAATTACAAATTTCACCATGTGGAGGGTTTTCCCAGATCACATCACATATAAGTGCGTTGTGGATGCAAAACGAGTTAATATTGCAGCCTCTCAATGATCAAGGGCATCTTTGTCTACATGTCTGAGGACATCCTAACTGGGATGGACAACAGTTTCAACACAGTATTTGCAACAATAGTCCAGCTACTAATCAAAACAATTGTGCATGTTGTGGTAAATGCACGGGGTTCACAATACAATTGTGCATGTTGTGGTATAAATGCACGCGGGTTCACAATAGACCTAATGTCGTTTTAAGTTATGTACCTTTGGTCTCACCTTTTTTGAGATCGGGGATACATTTGTTAAAAGGGGGGCAAAAGACCCAAAAATTAGAAAGCTGACTGTTATTATTGTATTATTTTATATCCTAAAATGAGATGTGCATGTGTCTCGTATTTAAAAAAGTGGGAGGCACAATACTAATAATTGTCTTCAGAATTGTCAAATTTGTCTCTAAAAGGAAAACGGGATGAAGGTAAATTATTTTTACATGTAGAGTCATCTTGTATTCAGCCTATTTAATGGGCGGGGTCACAATGTTACAAACGTTGGCGGACAACACTGAAATCTAGAAATCTCACGTTAACATTGAACGTTTCTTTTAATTTGTGTCTAAAATTTTCAGGAGTGGACCCATCGTTTTAATCTGCTTATTTTTTGGGCGGCACGAGACCAAAGCGGCACAAGACTAAATAAAAACTGTTTTCAACATGTGTTTCTTATCATCCAAACAGCACTGAAACATTTTCATATCTAGACATTATGTATTGCCTATTGTAGGGGAAGGGGCGCATCTAAATGTACAACACTTACCTAAATTTGCCAATTTCAGATTTTTTTTTGTAAAAGGTTGGGCTGATATAGATTCAATTGGCTTTTTGGTCTTTTCTCCACAAGAAACCTTTTCAAAACCAACACCCCACCCATAAAACAGGCAGAATCAAAAATCGATCTTCATCTGAATATGTATGCCATTATCTTATTCAGACATAAAATGATTCAGTTTTCATGTAGTTTCCATGCATTAGCCAGCCCTGCCCACCTCCCATTTAAACGTTCACATTTTATTTTCAGTACAAAGAATTCTATTTAATTTTTATTTAGTAAATCACTAAAATAAAATTTTAAGTCAGTCTGAGTCAGATCCGAATACTTATGAGACTGTAATTCAAACGTATTACTTTCGTTTTAAAAATCAGTTTTCTTAAATGACAAAATTAATTCGAAAAGAAAGCTTTAGCCTATTTTTAATGAAAAATAAGTTTAAACTCCATTTTTATGAAGATTGCATATTGTAGATATTATATATTTTAGATACATATATCTGTTCTTTGATTTTTGTTTTGCTATTGCATTTAGGTTAAACATTATGTTAGTGATGTATTGTCCAAACAAGAACTTCGCTTTGTATCACGCAATTACGTTATAAAACGATAGCGGTTCCTCATAAAATGCATACCCCCCAAATAGGCCTGCATATTTTGTAATTAATCTGAACATTTTACATTTATTAAATTAATACCTAGGGTTAGATCTTAACTGCAGCCACCGCGGATGTTGTCTTGATCCCCTTCAAGTTGGCCGCAATTCCCTCATAAAAATCCCTGCCCGTAGCCAACTTGGTCAGTAGTCCATTGTCCTATTGTCATCAGTGAAAATAAAACATGTAAGACTATATCAAATTTAACGAAAAACTCGGTAACATCGCAAAATGTGACCGATCACTAGTTTTTAAAGTTGACAAATGAACAAACGGTAAAGACAGATAGGACAGATAAACGGTAGAACAGATAAACGGACAAAACCAAAAAGTCACGGTAAGACAGACAAACAAGTACAACAGACCTAAAAACAGAATAAAAACATACAACCCAAACCAGTATAATTTATTTCCCTAGTCGTCACTGCCAACAAAACCACAATCTGTCCCCCGATCGGAAATCCGTTGGACTCCCACACAGTTTGAGAATTGTGACAAAAAACTACTAACATTTTGTTAAACAACGAATCATCTCAAATGTACTAACAATAATTGAGGGGATGGTAGACCTTTTATCTGTCAAATACCGTATCTAATTTTCCTTCTGGAGACATTAACTTTTTCTTGGAGGGGGGGGGGGGGCGGAAAGGGGACATATTTCTAAATCTGGTGGAATTGAGTAGCCTATTACCAAACTTGAGCGGTTGGTATATTCTCGCCTTGAGGGATAAGATACCTAAAAAGTGCCGAAGTATACGAATGATACTGATATCCAAGGATGATACGAACAGTACGTTTTCAGTAAGCCTGTTGGCGAGGAACAGAACTGTGCCAAATTTGGCTAGCGTACTCTAAACATTGGTCTAATACAAACATGTGTTGACAGCCAACATGTCAGATGTGGGCTTTCTAAGTATGCAAATAGTGCATAGCCTACGGGATGCTTTTAGAAACTATTTCTGATATGTGAATGTCCCGGTCTCCGGTTTCTGGTCATAGGTCGGCTTCAAACAATTTTGTTTGTTTGTTTGTTTGTTTGTTTGGATACATGCTTAATATGACACAGTTATTGGAACCAAACCAAGTTTAAAACACGGCAGAATTCAAATCGATCCAGCAATTTATCGTTTCATAGCAAAACAAAAAGAAAACTAAAAATGTCGACGAGCGGGTCTGAGGCGACGCATGCGGAGACCAGAAGCCGGAGACTTGTTTCTTTGACTTTAAGGTCAATTGCATTAAGAGTGACTGAAGATTCTGGTACTGCACGCTTAAAAAATAGTTGGCATGGTTTAACATTCGGCAGGTTTGGGCAATACATCATTTTCGTTAGACAAATCATCAAGGTGATTTTGCATATTAACTGTATGTAGATCAATAAAGTAGTTTGCACCGGATAAACTTCGTGTTGTTTATAGCGGTTATATTAGACCTATTATTAGAGTATGCTGATGTAGCTTGGCATTCAGACATCACATCAAAACAATCGAATCATATTGAACAAATACAAACACGACCTTGCAGAACTATTTTAGGTTATAATTTCCTTACACTGATAGGAGAAGAGATCATTGTGCTCTTTTTGCCAAAGGTCTTTCCCAAAATGCTCGTACTAAATACCTTATTCCTCCAACCAGGTTAGAGAGTCACGGCAGAACTTTGCGCAACAGTAATACAATTTCATAGCGCAAGGCCTAAACGTTGTAAAAACAGCCCTTTCCCATTTTTCATCAACCTTTAAAATTTACACTTAGCCTTGCTGTGGGATGTCCCTGATTCATTTGTACATGTTGTACATGTTTTTGTACCAAACAGAGGGGGTAACACAATCTTTAGTTTCTTAATTTATTGTTCCCTATAGTATTATTATAGTAACTGAGGACTTATTGTCCCTTTTATTAAAAGTCCTTTGTTTGAAAAGTTATACTCTCAAAAACACACACACACACACAGGTAACCTATAATTATGGGGAACTGTCGTCTTTATTAGTGTGTAATTAAAACGGAAATGCGCCAACACCTCGCTCGATTTGTCAAGACCGGATCAGCAAACAAACTGTAACCAGTCATGAGTTGTAATCATCAGACAACACTTCGGTACCGATTGTTGTCCCATCAGAAAATCTTTGGGGAGTTGAAAACATTCAAGAGATGTTGATGGGTGATAAGACGTATGGGATAGAGAGATATGCAAAGTCAACCGGCAAGAGAGTAGTGACAATACAGTCTTCGGAACGGTTGAAAGAACAAGCGTTACTCCCAAGGCGACCTAGACGACCATTTGCCGGCGCATGCCGTTGCATTCCTGACCCGAAGTAGAATTCAAGTAGATTAGCTAGCATAGGCTATATGCATTTATCCATGTCATTTAGTAATGGTTGGGGAATATAACTAGGAATGATTTCATAAAATAACATGTTAACATAAAAACACCTATTAAAGCTGCTTACTTTTTGTTTTTAGTTAAATTTTTGCAATCGTTAATTTGTTATGACTCACATTGCAATGAATGTGACGTGAATACAGGTAATTATTTTTGGAAACCGGATTATTAATAACATTTTGAAATACATTGCACTTCTCCCTTTCCCCCTCCCTGGATCACTCAGTAATTGAATTGAATAAGCCAGCATTTTAGGGTCCTTGGCGGGAAGCATTATTTTATTCTGCAGTATAGAACTGCCATATCTTATGCTGATTTTAAAAAGGTACTAATTAATTTACCGAGAAATCCGAATGGCTAGGTAGCATACTGGTTAAAACGCTCGCCTTTTATATATAATATATATATATATATATATATATATATATATATATATATATATATATATATATATATATATATATATATATACTTGTAGTAAAACTAGTGGAACGCTGGTAGTTGTAACTCCGAGTTTCACGCGTTATGCGATCATCAGACAACTGATAGTCACCAAGTGATTACTCCTATATATATATATATATAGGCCTACACGCGCACGTACAGGTTACTCGCTCAATGATGCGTGGTAATTACCTATTGTTTGCGGGCCTTGTGTGTAAGCTTGTTTGTTGGCGGTTTGTGGTTTGTTGACGCGGTACTGTTCCTCGTCACGTGTCATCGCTTTTGAAGTTGCAGAGGTAGAACTTGTTTTCATGGCGGCATTTTGATATGAGTTCGGGTCGTTTGTTCAGGAGTATCCTCTTGTCGGCGTTTATGATGGAGAGCTTCTCTGTGAGGCAAAGGTTGCACCGTTTCGATTCACTGTTGTATGCTTGAGATCTACAGGCTACCGACCAGTTGATGGTGAATGGTTTCTTGTTCCTTTTCAATTGCCAAACGTGCTTGGAGAGTTCCGGCGCGTGCTGTTCTGGTACTTCTCATGCCTGAAAGACTGTGTGTGGTTGCCGTATCTTAGCTTGAATGGAGGCGCGGTGAGACCTATGTACAGATGAGGGTTGTTTGGTTGCTTAACTTCGGCATTGTAGATGATGTTGCTGGCCTGGCACTTTCCTTGTAGAGGGCATTGAGCATTGAGCACTCTACTTCAAGATAGACCGCTACATTTAAGTATATATATATATATATATATATGTTGCACCCGGGTAATAATGAGGATTAATACACCAAGGTGGACATTAATGATGATGACTCTGTAAAAATAATGGTAGAAAGACACTGGTGAATTGTTGCACAAAACTGCTTTCGATGTTTCTCCAAAGTCATCAAGCATGGTAATCATCAATACAAATATCATCAATTAAAATAACTATATCGATACATCAATAAGGAAATCCTTATACAACATAAATCCGTTCTCGATATCAAAAATCATAATCATATAAATAATACTACAAGTCACTACTGACTTAATCCTCTAACTTCTCAGACTGCTCTGATCTAGAGCTTCTATTTGTTTTTCTGAGACCCTATGCACTGACTTGACTAATCCGGCTTAAGCCTGGTACCAACTGTTTATCGCACAGTCCATCAGTCAGACAAAGGAAAATACAAAGTCATACATGTTCATGTAGGCAACTAGACTCTGTTTCTAGAAAGCACATTTATAAAAAGATAAAACAAATTCTAGAAATCTACACTTTTAACCAAATAATTGCTGAAACATAATTAACTAAAACCTCTCTGTCTTAGAAGTATTCTAAGAGTTCAATCAAACTTCCAGACTATAAGCCTAAGAAACAAACCTTAAACCTTTCCTTTGAAATGTCAATATATCTCAATGTAACAATAAAACACACTGAGTGGTAGAAAGGATAACTTGTTACACTATGCAAGATCCAACTATGTATCAATATCCAGTAATCTAACCCTGAATTAGAAAAAGATTAAAGAACACGAGCATGGAAGACAAAGTTTGGACATGAGAAGGGATGGTACAAAAGCAGAAGGAAATGGATGAAAAAGATAGGTTGGAAATGTTCACCAAGAACAACCAAGAAGGATAGAAGGATTAAAAATAGAAAATGAGAAAGCAAAGGGAAATCTATACACATTTCTATAAAGAAACAATCCTCAAAATAACATAAGCCACACAAACCAAATGCCTAAAAACTATAACCTTGAGCAAAAGAACTCCATCTCTTTGTTCTCCGGCATATCCTGCCTGACTTTGTCTCCAGACAAAGATGCTCAACAATATGACAAAAAACTATAAATTTCTTAAAAACTAGATCAATATTTAGCACTCTAGCAGGATGTTCTAGAAAAGTAAGTTAAAGATGGATAATAAAGATCAATCAAGAATAAAATAAAAGTGCACATACCTGTAAAAATAATGGTACAAAGACACTGGTGAATTGTTGCACAAAACTGCTTTCGATGTTTCTCCAAAGTCATCAAGCATGGTAATCATCAATACAAATATCATCAATTAAAATAACTATATCGATACATCAATAAGGAAATCCTTATACAACATAAATCCGTTCTCGATATCAAAAATCATAATCATATAAATAATACTACAAGTCACTACTGACTTAATCCTCTAACTTCTCAGACTGCTCTAGAGCTTCTATTTGTTTTTCTGAGACCCTATGCACTGACTTGACTAATCCGGCTTAAGCCTGGTACCAACTGTTTATCGCACAGTCCATCAGTCAGACAAAGGAAAATACAAAGTCATACATGTTCATGTAGGCAACTAGACTCTGTTTCTAGAAAGCACATTTATAAAAGATAAAACAAATTCTAGAAATCTACACTTTAACCAAATAATTGCTGAAACATAATTAACTAAAACCTCTCTGTCTTAGAAGTATTCTAAGAGTTCAATCAAACTTCCAGACTATAAGCCTATAAGAAACAAACCTTAAACCTTTCCTTTGAAATGTCAATATATCTCAATGTAACAATAAAACACACTGAGTGGTAGAAAGGATAACTTGTTACACTATGCAAGATCCAACTATGTATCAATATCCAGTAATCTAACCCTGAATTAGAAAAGATTAAAGAACACGAGCATGGAAGACAAAGTTTGGACATGAGAAGGGATGGTACAAAAGCAGAAGGAAATGGATGAAAAGATAGGTTGGAAATGTTCACCAAGAACAACCAAGAAGGATAGAAGGATTAAAAATAGAAAATGAGAAAGCAAAGGAAATCTATACACATTTCTATAAAGAAACAATCCTCAAAATAACATAAGCCACACAAACCAAATGCCTAAAACTATAACCTTGAGCAAAAGAACTCCATCTCTTTGTTCTCCGGCATATCCTGCCTGACTTTGTCTCCAGACAAAGATGCTCAACAATATGACAAAAACTATAAATTTCTTAAAAACTAGATCAATATTTAGCACTCTAGCAGGATGTTCTAGAAAAGTAAGTTAAAGATGGATAATAAAGATCAATCAAGAATAAAATAAAAGTGCACATACCTGTAAAAATAATGGTACAAAGACACTGGTGAATTGTTGCACAAAACTGCTTTCGATGTTTCTCCAAAGTCATCAAGCATGGTAATGGCTTGGGGGAACAAAGACTGCCAACTCACCAGTTCTCTGTACACAGGAAGTTGCATAACACCTTGAGGTTGTGCCACCACTGCTGTTTCATGCTACAGTGTGGACTAAAGCATTTTTACTGACATGAAACAGCCAAGATGAACAATGCAAGTAGAAACCAAAAAAATTAGGGGGTGGGCAATAAATGTCTGCCCAAGGCCTCTACACTCTCCCCTGGAAAATTAAATGTTGTCCTCAACATTTCGCATGCATAAATAATATTTGCTCAAACAAAATGCAAAAATCTAAATGCAACAGCAAATTTGAAAAATTAGAAAAAAATATGGCCAAAACATTCCTTGCCAAAGATAACAAGAAAAGAGAAAACTTTGATCCGCTCAAAATTTGAATCACTGGCGCAATTAAAAAAAAACTTAAAGTTCACATCACAAACAAAATGTTCATCTCCTATGTACTCATCACTGGTGGCTGCTGGTATGATGAGGATGGGTACCACTGTTGCCATGGTTGCATCTGCATCTGGGGCCACGATGTCATCGTAGGTGCAGTCCAAGGTATGGTAGGTTGAGGCCACATCATCGGTGATAGTGCTGGTGATGTCATCATGGGATGCGGCCATAGCACTGATGGATGCTGTTGGTAGGACGGGGAACTTCCAGCTGTCATTGCGGTCACTGCACTGGGACCTTGTTGTGGCTGACCCAACTGCTCATAGGCCAAACGTTGTGGGGGCTGCCTCTGTCTAACCGGGTAGGGTCGTGCCTCCTGTAGGTCAGGCTCATCAGTAGGTCTGGCGGGAACAGGGGTTGACGCCTGGATAGTACCTTCTGATACTGGGACTGATACAGCGGGATCGGAAACTACCACTGGGGTCGAAGTAGTAACTGGCTCTGAGGGTGGAGCTGGTGCTGGAACCCTGACTGGTTCTGGAATGCTGACTGGCTCAGGAGCAATGACGGGCTTAGGTTCATCGATTTGCTCCGGAACGGTGGCTGGTTTAGGTAGGACTACTGGCTCTGCTACAACCGCTGGTTTAGAGACAGTGATTGTTTCAGGGGTAGCAAACTGCTTGGCTGCTGTACTCTCCTTCCTCTGGTCACCGGCTGGGATGAACACTTCCGCTTCATGGTTCAATACTGGAGTGTGCATCTTAGGGGGGCATGGTTTCCTCCTGGGGGCTGGAACTGGGGGTTTGACCGTGTTGACCGCTGTTGGGGAACCGGAGTTGGGACCTGAACTACAAATGTAGGTATTCATCTTCAGAGCTGTCAGTGTCGCTGGTATTTGATTTAGCACTTTGTGCTGGTCTGCTTCGGGTGCAGGGGGCTGGTGTAGAATGAGGCGTCCCTGATTCAGTCTGCTCGTCAATGATGAGGTCGTTACAAGGTAACAGCAGATTCCTGTGTAGAGTTCTTTTTCTCCCCTTCCCCTTCTCTAGACACAGCTCGTACACTGGGGAGTCATCACCTAGCTGTTTCACCACGGTGTGGATCTCTCTTTCCCAGTGAGCTCTTAGCTTTCCAGGTCCCCCTGTTTCATTTAGCCCCGCACCAGTACTCTATCACCGGGCTGGAGGACAGTGCTGTTTACCTTCCTATCATACTGGTGTTTGCCACGGGTGGATGACTTGTCAGCATTTCTTCTCGCCGTCTCATACGCCTCTTCCATTTGTCGTTTCCAGCGCTGGCTGTAGTCTTGATGGTCCTTCGGTGGTGGTGTTGTTTGTGACAACCCAAAGGCCAAATCGATGGGGAGTCGAGGGGGGCGTCCATACAGCAGAAAGAATGGAGAGAATCCAGTGGTGTCAGAACGAGTGCAGTTGTATGCGTGGACCACCTTGTTCAAAGATTCTTTCCAGCGGGATTTCTCTCTCTCAGGTAGGGTACGGAGCATCCCCAGAAGAGTCCGATTAAATCGCTCCACTTGACCATTTCCTTGTGGATGGTAGGGAGTGGTGCGTAAGGGTGTGATGCCAGATAGATGTTGAAGTCTTCTGAATAGTTGATTTTCAAACTCTCTTCCTTGGTCGTGGTGGAGTTTATGAGGGAAGCCAAATCTCAAGACGAAATCGTTGAATATCTTCTCTGCAACCGTCTTACCAGATTTGTTTGTGGTTGGGTATGCTTGGGCGAATCGTGTAAAATGATCCATGACGACCAATATATATTCATACCCTCCAACACTCCTCTCAAGATGAAGAAAATCGATGAAGATCATCTCGAAGGGGGCTGTGGTAACTATGCTGCGGAGGGGCTCTCTGGTTTGCCGACTGTGTTTCTTCTGCTGCAAACACCTGCAGACGTTACTCACATAGTGTTCGATGTCTCTCTGCATATGGGGCCAGAAGAATCTGTCACGTGCAAGATGAACCACACGCTCTGCACCAAGGTGGCCCATCTCCTCATGTGTAGTTCCCTGTAGACCAAGCGATGGTACTCACGAGGAAGGACAAGTTGTGTCCTTCCACCTGATCTCCGGCATAATACTCCGTCTTTGTCAATGCTCAACTTGGACCAGTCACGAAGAAGAATAGTGGTATGTGGATGTTCTCCTGCCCGGGCTTGTCTATCTGGACGTCGTCCTCTGTTAACATGGAAAAGAACAGGACCAATGATGCTATCAGCCTGCTGAGCTGCCTTCAGTTCTTCTTTACTGATTTGATGGACCGATACTGTCTCATCGTCAGGGCAGGACGTGTCGGTTGTAATTGCTGTTATCCAGGGGCAGAAGACAGATTTGCTTGCTGTAATTACCTGGGCTGCGGCACTAACATGATCAGTAGTAACCTCCCTTGTACACTGAGCCATGTACTCGTCAATATTGAGTGGGATACGAGACAGTACATCTGCATCCGCGTTGTTCCGTCCTGGGCGATACTTCAGCTTGAAGTTAAAATCGGCTAGTTCGGCTACCCACCGGTGTCCTGTTGCATTGAGTTTGGCCGAGGTGAGGATGTAGGTGAGCGGATTATTGTCGGTGTACACTGTGAAGCTGCATATGGAAACCTTTTGTGCCAAAAGGACCCTATAAAAATGCACAGCGTAAGCTGTACTACACAAACGACCTTGAAGTCCCCTGGCTCTGTGGAGAGCTATTAACAGGTGTTGGACTAGTCCATTATGGACAATAGGTAAGTATCTGCATTGAATGGTATTTGTGTTGGGTCACTTTCACAGCTTTAAGAATTGTTTACTTGAACTGTTTATGCATAACTTGATCTGGGAAAATTCACACTTAAAGATGAACAAAAGACCAAACAGAAAATACTTCAAAGTCTTTCAATTTCCTGTAATAAATCACAACAGTGTACTTTATTGTAAAAGGAAAAACAACGTACAGAGTTATAAAAATTAATCTTAATACTGTTGGGCACGGGCAATTTGTCTGAAGTTAGCACACACTGTTTATAAACCCATTATAAAAAGTTATACAAAACTATTGTTTGATATTTCCATGTACAAAATATATCTACGTGATATGGCAAGCTGACAATTTGTGTAAAGTTTTAGCAGACACTGATTGACATTATAAAAGGGTGAAATTTGTTTGTCGTTGGTTGTGCGAGCAAGATGGCGGCCGATACTAACACGTTACTGCAGCAAAGAAAATCATTTTTATTGCTAATTAAAACCACATTTTCAAAAACTGAAACCCTGTATGTATGCCACTGTCCCTTATAAACATATTTTTAACTTTATTTTTGAGTTTTCAGTGCATTTAGAACGTGTTGTCGTCAGTTGTCGGTTTTTAGTAGGACCCGATGTAGCTGCTGAAGACAACTTCGGCCCCTGATGGCACTGACGCGGTTAGTCGATGCTTGCCTTTTCACGGAGCTTCATTTCTATGACAGAGAAAAAATGACATTGTTAAAATCATTCACTCAGTGGCACATTCCTAGGTCTTTTACTAAAATGTAAATGTTTGTTCCGAGACAAACGTTTTTGGCCTCGTTTCATGTTACTAACAAAATATGATAAACATGCATCTCAAAAAGTACCAAATTTCTAAACCAAATGTCCGAGTTTTACACTGTCATGACTGTATTAAGCAAATATAATGAATAATGTTAATTGTTATTGATAACAGAACTTGTATTTAAACATGGAGGAAGGAAAACTAACTCTGATAACAAAACGATATGCTGCCAACACGATCGAGAAAATGGGTGAAGTAACGTTAGACACTGTTTACCCCTTCTGTATTGGAAATGGAATGCGCCATTACAGTGTGCACATCGTGTATCCAGCAAACTACTGGCCTTTTTCACGTAGCAAATTTCTCTCCTCAAACTATAGCTATATTACGGTGAAATTGGCTAATACAAATCACATACTTTTGTTCTATATAACTTAAACTACAATATGATTACAACACTGTAACAAAAATCCGAAAAACTTACTCACAATTTAGCCCAAAATATACAGCAATCGAGACGAACGTTCCAAACTTTCACAATGCTACCACTTTTTGTGGCTGTAGTCTCCTTGGCAGTCTTACATACACTCTTCCATCCTGTTTACGACATGTACATACTATGTACATGTACGTGTGTACGTGAGCGCGCCTACGGAAGCGTGTACTTAATCACGCACACGAAAAGACTAGTCGTTCCCAGCCGAGCCAGGCCAGGGTCCCGAGTAACGCCAAATTTGGATGGCTAGTTTTTTTTACAGAAAGATACGCGAGTGTTATCCTGAACCAATCAAAATGATCGTTACATTATTAGTTCTGGAAAGACTTGCTGAAGATACACTCTTTGGAACTAAGCCGTACGATGTCGTGTATTACAATTATGATGAGTTGAAGTCGGGAGTTACTGTACAAAAAAGGATTTTACACAGAAAATGAGCCCGATTTTGACTGAAAATGTGATATTTATTATGAAATTAGCGAGCCTAAATGATTATAGATTTCATTCTATTGAATATTTTCTGAAAGTATAGTATCTTAGCTTCGTTATACTACCAGAACTAAGCGATATTTTAAAAGATATTCTTACAATGACGATAGATGCAAAAAAATACGATTTTTTCGGCAGTTTTTCCATTGGGATATAGCGTGAAGGAAACTCTCGCAGGCTTAGTTCCCCAAAGGAATCGATATGGGTGCGTAGTACAGGTAATCCCGAAACTTCTCGGTAACTGACCACTTCAAAGCCAAGAACTCAAGCTTACCGGAGTGTAGATGATAGTTTTTTTCTGCTGGGCTGAGTGTACGGGACCCATACCCAATAACCCGTTTCTTGCCGTCTTGTTCCTGGTAGAGTACCGCTCCCAATCCATCATGAGAGGCATCGGTATGCAGGATAAATGGCTTCTCGTGGTCTGGAAAACCCATAACTGGAGCACACAATAGACATCTCAGTAGGCGATCTAAAACTGACTGGTGGGTGTCTAACCAGGTGATTGGCTGCCGTGATGAGGTTTGTCCAGCATTGCTTTTCCTTGGAGATCCCTTGGGTGGTTTCTGTGGTCTCTTATTGTCCTTTGCAGACGGATCATCAGAGCCTGGTTTCCTTAGCAGCTCGTACAGCGGCTTGGCAATGCTGGAAATTTTTTTGATGTATTGTCGGTAGTATCCGAGCAGACCCAGCATCTTCCTCAACTCGCCAACGGTGCCTGGTTTCTTCTCTCGAAGTAACTCCACTGCCGCGACATCAGCGGGGTCCATCTTGTATCCTTCGCTTGAAACGATCCGTCCCAGGTAGCGGACTTCCTTCTGGAAGAGGCTGCACTTACTAGGTTTCAATTTGACACCTTTCTCCTGTAAGCGACGTAAGACTCGACGAAGATACTCCAGGTGGTTTTCAAATGTGTCACCGTAGACCAAGATGTCATCTAGGTAAACCACAGCAATTTCACCAACCAGTCCTTCCAGACAAGACTCCATACACCGCTGGAATACAGCAGGGGCATTGGTGAGGCCAAATGGGATACGAAGCCACTCGTACAAGCCCCAGGGAGTGATGAATGCTGTTGCTGCACGACTCTCTTCTGCCATAAATCCTTGATGATAGGCCTTGCCCTGGTCCAGTGTAGTAAACCAAGAGTTTCCCCCGAGACTATCAAGGGCATCTTGGATGCGAGGAATCGGCTGTCTGTCCCGTATCGTCTTGCGGTTGAGCTCTCGGTAGTCGATACACAGACGGAGAGACCCATCCTTCTTTCGTACACACACAACTGGAGACGAATAAGGAGATTCTGACTTCGAGATCCATCCTCGTGTTATTAAATCTTGTAAATAAGATTTAACTTCTCGATAGAGGGGTGGGGGTACTGACATGTACGACTTCTGGACAGGTTGGTCATCTTGTAAACGGAGGTGCATTTGTAAGTCACGAATGCATCCTAAGTCATTTTCATCTCGAGCAAATGCTCCTGCCTCCTCCTTCAACATCTCAGTTGCTAGGTCACGCTGTTGTTCTGTTAGGTGGCTAATATCAACAGGAGGGACCCCTTCACCACTGTCTTCAGTAGATCTGACAGAGCTCACCTGGTCGGGTTGGTTCTGTATTCACGCACTCGTATGGTAGGATCTCATCAATGTGAAAAAGATTGCCAAGGGGGATGCGTCTCCTGAGCACCACATCGTGATTTGCGGAGTTTGCTATCAGGATGGGGACTTGACATGACGAGCCCTTTCCCAGTCTGATCACGGATGGTTGAGGCTGGAGTACATCGGGAAATGGTGCTGTAAGGTCTGGCTCAAAGAGAACGGATCTACCCTCCGTCGAACAGTTGGGGTATGCACGGCATGACACCTCCATGACACTTCGCTTAGGTATTGTGACATCTCTCCTCCCCACCATGGCACTGCAGATGTTGCTAGGCAACTCTTCTTTGATGAGATGGACCAGAGCTCTTACTTCCCTCTTTGCGATAGATGGAAAAGCTGCTTCCACTGCTTGTACTGGACCGGAATCAGAGTTATCCCTTTTGACGAACTCCTCAATCACATTGTAACCAATGATCGGGACTCCTGCAGCTGCTTGGGTGACTAACATTGGTACTCTAATCTGTTGACTCCGCCCTGCTACCAATTTGAAGGGGACTTCAAGCCAGCCATCAAAGGGGAGCCATTCGCTGCGGTAAGGTTGAGGTTATCTGCACCGAGGAGTTCTGAAAGGGGCCGTATCGGTAAATTGGGATGTTTGTTGTTTTCCAGTCATAGGGGATGATAGAAACCTGTGCGCCAGTATCCCACAATGCCTTTGTCTTTACTCCTTGGATCCAGCAATTTACCAAGCATCGTTCTCCCACAAGTCGGGTCACTTTGGTTTGTTTTGAAGGAGAAATGTGGCATACTTGTGCATGGGACTTGGTGGCTGATGATTGTCCGGTTACTGCTCGTCCCGCTGTTGTAACCTCTCGCCGTTTCCCGCCTGGTAGTTCCTGGACTGACGACATCCACGGGCGAAATGTTCGCTCGAGCCACATCGGTAACAGTGATTGCAGTAATCACCATTACCCTGCTGTTGGCAGCCCGGACAACCCCTACGTCTCGTCTGGGTGTTCTGTGGCCGTCTTTGGTCATGCTGCCGTCTTTGTTCCTGGGGCCGACTGGGGTGAAGGGTATCCTGTAGGTTTGTTAGCTGTCTTTTAAGGGTAGCTATTTCCGCAATTCCGGCTTTCAATTCTGCGAGGTCAGTCATCAGAGTACCCGACCTCGGTTTCCTATTGTCAGCTTCCTCACTGGTTTTCTGCTCGATAGCTTTGACAGAGGCAGTCCTTGGCTGGCCCAACTTTTCTCTGCGTTCGGCCTCGTGACCCGCAGCCGTGTTTAGTTTCTCAAACAGACTTTCATCCGTGGTCGTTGGGTCTTCAAGTAAAGGTCGGATCTCGTTTTTCACTGTGTCGTTCCTCAGGCCCGTGAGGAGAGCATGCAAAAACATATTCTGTACCAGCGATGAGTCGTACTTCAGCCCCGATCCGGTCTCTTGACTTGCAAACATCACTTTCTGGCGTAAATCAAGGGCTCGTACCAGAAAACTCTGCGCTGACTCCTTGTTGTCTTGAGCCAGACGAGAGAGTTGGTGATATAATTCATTAGCATCCTTTTCCTGATAGTGCGATCGCAGTAATCGACGGAGACTCGGTAAAGTCAGGCTTGTCCTTCCCTCAAGGTAACTCCGTAAGGAAGATCCCGGGACTACCGCACGGATCACCGCCTCGACGACCTCCCGCTCACTGTGACCTTTGGCACGGCCACTCTCTATTTGGTGTGCAAGACTTGAAAAGGTCAGCCTATCTCGCTGGCCAGGCTCTCCAATCTGTCCGGATATTTTAAATTCCCTGCGGGCGAGGGTCATTAGTCCAGTTTTGGTGGTTTCAGAGTGAATGGTGGCCTCTGCGTCTGCATCCAGTAAGGGCTTGGCTGTCAGTTTCGGCTGTTCAGGGGTCAAACCCTGCAGAAATGTCTGCAGCTCAGAGTAGAACGCCATTCTCTCCTCTTCTTGTTCCTCCTCCAGCTCTTTCCTCATAAGATGTTGATGGATTTTCTTGATGAGGGTCTTTGCGCTCTCCTCCGTCTCTATCAAATTCTCAAAACCTGGGAGCCCCAGGTGCTGGCATACTTGAAGAAGATCTTGTGGTTTCAAACTCCCTACCCGACTTAAGACATTCTGATACTTATCGAAGGACGACTCCTCCATGGCGTCTGGTGGGCTACCTGGCGTCCTCCGGTGGATAATAACCTGCCTATACGTATAGGCTCAGTCGATCTACCGTTACTTCACACCACTGGTCCCACGTCTCTCCACAGTTTTCGTCCTCACCTTCGTTCAGCTCTCAATGTCCGTTATTCACGCAGACTGTTGCTCAACTCCTCTTCAAGTAGCTTTGACCGCTGGTTCATAGTCTCAGGACAGGTGCCGGCGTCCGTCCCTCCATTGATGTTGGGGCAAACACACCCGTCCCTTCGTGGTCGCCAAATGTTGCACCCGGGTAATAATGAGGATTAATACACCAAGGTGGACATTAATGATGATGACTCTGTAAAAATAATGGTACAAAGACACTGGTGAATTGTTGCACAAAACTGCTTTCGATGTTTCTCCAAAGTCATCAAGCATGGTAATCATCAATACAAATATCATCAATTAAAATAACTATATCGATACATCAATAAGGAAATCCTTATACTACATAAATCCGTTCTCGATATCAAAAATCATAATCATATAAATAATACTACAAGTCACTACTGACTTAATCCTCTAACTTCTCAGACTGCTCTAGAGCTTCTATTTGTTTTTCTGAGACCCTATGCACTGACTTGACTAATCCGGCTTAAGCCTGGTACCAACTGTTTATCGCACAGTCCATCAGTCAGACAAAGGAAAATACAAAGTCATACATGTTCATGTAGGCAACTAGACTCTGTTTCTAGAAAGCACATTTATAAAAAGATAAAACAAATTCTAGAAATCTACACTTTTAACCAAATAATTGCTGAAACATAATTAACTAAAACCTCTCTGTCTTAGAAGTATTCTAAGAGTTCAATCAAACTTCCAGACTATAAGCCTAAGAAACAAACCTTAAACCTTTCCTTTGAAATGTCAATATATCTCAATGTAACAATAAAACACACTGAGTGGTAGAAAGGATAACTTGTTACACTATGCAAGATCCAACTATGTATCAATATCCAGTAATCTAACCCTGAATTAGAAAAAGATTAAAGAACACGAGCATATGGAAGACAAAGTTTGGACATGAGAAGGGATGGTACAAAAGCAGAAGGAAATGGATGAAAAGATAGGTTGGAAATGTTCACCAAGAACAACCAAGAAGGATAGAAGGATTAAAATAGAAAATGAGAAAGCAAAGGAAATCTATACACATTTCTATAAAGAAACAATCCTCAAAATAACATAAGCCACACAAACCAAATGCCTAAAAACTATAACCTTGAGCAAAAGAACTCCATCTCTTTGTTCTCCGGCATATCCTGCCTGACTTTGTCTCCAGACAAAGATGCTCAACAATATGACAAAAACTATAAATTTCTTAAAAACTAGATCAATATTTAGCACTCTAGCAGGATGTTCTAGAAAAGTAAGTTAAAGATGGATAATAAAGATCAATCAAGAATAAAATAAAAGTGCACATACCTGTAAAAATAATGGTACAAAGACACTGGTGAATTGTTGCACAAAACTGCTTTCGATGTTTCTCCAAAGTCATCAAGCATGGTAATGGCTTGGGGGAACAAAGACTGCCAACTCACCAGTTCTCTGTACACAGGAAGTTGCATAACACCTTGAGGTTGTGCCACCACTGCTGTTTCATGCTACAGTGTGGACTAAAGCATTTTTACTGACATGAAACAGCCAAGATGAACAATGCAAGTAGAAACCAAAAAATTTAGGGGGTGGGCAATAAATGTCTGCCCAAGGCCTCTACATATATATATATATATATATATAAGCTGCCACATCTACTTATATATATATATAAGCTGCCACATCTACTTATTGTGTGGCTCAATAATCCCCCCTTTGTTCACTTCTGATACTCCTATTGGCTTTTTCTAGACTGATGCTTATCTTTAATTGGTCACTATTTTCCCGCCTTTTTTGGATCCCGCCCCATGATCCTTTGCTTTCCCTTTTCCCTATAATTGGATGAGTTTATATGTTGTACTTTGTCAAAGCCTCTGATGAAGGTCCGGATTGGATCGAAAGCTAAGGCCACCCTCCCGATTTAATTTATATATCTTCAGGTCATCAGGATTTCCTGCCTGTAGCTCAGCGGTTGCAACAGATCTTCACCTGTCGTAGTAAGTCACTATTTACTGTTGTTGTATCCCTCCGTGGTGATCCCCTTGAGTTACCTGTTTTTGTTTATTTGTTTGACTCTTATCCATTTTATTCTATCAACCTATACTCTCTGTAGGTTTTTGTATCAACCTGTTCTCTTATCAGGTAATTTTATCAACCTGTTTCCCCTTTCAGGTATTTGTCTTAACCTGTTCTCTTTTCAGGTATTTGTATCAATTTGTTCATTTTTTATGATTTTGCGTTAACCTGTTCCTTTTTCAGAGATTTGCTTTAACCTCTTCTTTTTTTCATATATTTGCTTTAACCTGGTCTTTTTCATGTATTTGCTTTAACCTGTTCCTTTTTTCATATTATTTGCTTTAACCTGTGCCTTCTTCAGGTATTTGCTTTAACCTGTTCCCTTTTTTTCATTATTTGCTTTAACCTGTGCCTTTCGGGTATTTGCTTTAACCTGTTCCTTTTCATGTATTTGCTTTAACCTGTTCCTTTTTCATGTATTTGCTCTAACCTGTTCCTTTTTCATGTATTTGCTCTAACCTGTTCCTTTTTCATGTAATTGCTTTAACCTGTTCCTTTTTCAGGTATTTGCTTTAACCTGTTCCTTTTTCATGTAATTTCTTTCACTTGTTCTTTTTCAAGTATTTGCTTTTACCTATTCTTTTCTGAGGTATTTGCTTTAACCCGTTCTCTTTTCAGGTATTTGTTTTAACCCATTCTCTCCACAGCTCTTTGTATAAACCCGTTCTCTTTTCAGGTATTTGTATAAACCCGTTCTCTTCTCAGGTACTTGTATTAACCCGTTCTCTCCACAGCTCTTTGTTTTAACCCGCTCTCTCCACAGCTCTTTGTTTTAACCCGTTCTCTCCACAGCTCTTTGTTTTAACTCGTTCTCTCCACAGCTCTTTGTATTAACCCGTTCTCTCCACAGCTCTTTGTTTTAACCCGTTCTCTCCACAGCTCTTTGTTTTAAACCGCTCTCTCCACAGCTCTTTGTTTTAACCCGTTCTCTCCACAGCTCTTTGTTTTAACCCGTTCTCTCCACAGCTCTTTGTATTAACCCGTTCTCTCCACAAGCATTTGTATTAACCCGTTCTCTTTTCAGGTACTTGTATTAACTGGTTCTCTCCACAGCTCTTTGTTTTAACTCGTTCTCTCCACAGCTCTTTGTATTGACCCGTTCTTTTTTCAGGTATTTGTATTAACCTGTTCTCTTTTCAGGTATTTCTATTAACCCATTATTTTTTTCAGGCATTTGTTTTAACCCGTTCTCTTTTCAGGTATTTGTATTAACCCGTTCTTTTTTCAGGCATTTGTTTTAACCCGCTCTCTTTTCAGGTATTTGTATTAACTCGTTCTCTCCACAGCTCTTTGTATTAACCCGTTTTTTTCCCAGGTATTTGTATTAACCTGTTCTTTTCTCAGATATTTGTATTAACCCGTTCTCTTTTCAGGTATTTGTATTAACCCGTTCTCTTTACAGGTAATTGTATTAACCCGTTCTCTTTTCAGGTATTTGTTTTAACCCGTTCTCTTCACAGCTCTTTCTATTAACCCGTTCTTTTTTCAGGTATTTGTATTAACCCGTTCCCTTTTCAGGTAATTAATAACCCTTTCTTTTTCCAGGTATTTGTATTAACCCGTTCTTTTCAGGTATTTGTATTAACCCGTTCTCTTTTCAGGTATTTGTATTAACCCGTTCTCTTTTCAGGTAATTGTATTAACCCTTTCTTTTTTCAGGCATTTGTTTTAACCCGTTCTCTCCACAGCTCTTTGTATCAACCCGTTCTTTTTTCAGGTATTTGTATTAACCCGTTCCCTTTTCAGGTAATTAATAACCCTTTCTTTTTCCAGGTATTTGTATTAACCCGTTCTCTTTTCAGGTATTTGTATTAACCCGTTCTCTTTACAGGTAATTGTATTAACCCGTTCTCTTTTCAGGTATTTGTTTTAACCCGTTCTCTCCACAGCTCTTTGTATTAACCCGTTCTTTTTTCAGGTATTTGTATTAACCCGTTCCCTTTTCAACCTTTCTTTATCCAGGTATTTGTATTAACCCGTTCTCTTTTCAGGTATTTGTATTAACCCGTTCTCTTTTCAGGCAATTGTATTAACCCTTTTTTTTCTTCAGGCATTTGATTTAACCCGTTCTCTCCACAGCTCTTTGTATCAACCCGTTCTTTTTTCAGGTATTTGTATTAACCCGTTCCCTTTTCAGGTAATTAATAACCCTTTCTTTTTCCAGGTATTTGTATTAACCCGTTCTCTTTTCAGGTATTTGTATTAACCCGTTCTCTTTACAGGTAATTGTATTAACCCGTTCTCTTTTCAGGTATTTGTTTTAACCCGTTCTCTCCACAGCTCTTTGTATTAACCCGTTCTTTTTTCAGGTATTTGTATTAACCCGTTCCCTTTTCAGGTAATTAATAACCTTTCTTTATCCAGGTATTTGTATTAACCCGTTCTCTTTTCAGGTATTTGTATTAACCCGTTCTCTTTTCAGGCAATTGTATTAACCCTTTTTTTTCTTCAGGCATTTGATTTAACCCGTTCTCTCCACAGCTCTTTGTATCAACCCGTTCTTTTTTCAGGTATTTGTATTAACCCGTTCCCTTTTCAGGTAATTAATAACCCTTTCTATACATATAATGTACACATTGTATATTGTTTTTCTCAATGTCATCGCTTAATACTAAATGCCTTTTCCAAAAGTTGCGCAAACTTGAGGAAAAGAGAGTACGTTACCTATCTCACCTTGATAACTACTGTTTCTATCGTTTATCCCGTATTCTCCCCAAGGGTCTCAAAATCAAATGCAGCCCCTCCTTTGGGGACCTAGACCCGGCATTCAGTAAGAAATGTAATGACACACTAACCAAGACTTCCTTCCATTTACTTGAACTTCTCGAAACCCAATGCCTAAAATGCATTGACAAGCAGTCACTTGATATTGAGAGTACAGAATCTCAATTAAAAGTGGCTTGCTCTAATGATCATGAATGGGACCATTTCCAAGCCATTCTTTCCTCCAACATTAACCACCTTCGTTTCTCCCTACAACGCCAACAGGACAAGAAACGCTGTAATGCCCAGGTTAACCATAAGAAATACCTGTACAGACGTTTCCATAAGGTCACCACTAAACCCTCTGGTAACAATACCCCTAACCCACCAACGCATACTGTAATTAATTTGTCTGATATTGTACTCAGTGATTCCCAGGTTCAATTGCTCTCAAGGGGTCTTAAGTTTTGCCCCACACCCAAGGAACACAATCAACTCTCCCTCCAACAGGACATGGCTCAATTCAACCGCAGACTACACTCCGTGAATTATTTCACGTTGAGCCCTCCACAGACGACGAGCCCCCAGATGACAGTCCCTCTGGGGTCCCCGTCCGCAACCGCTTCAAAGAAAAAAGTGTATGGGTACCCCCTAAGAATAGGGATGCATCAACTCAGTCAATTCATCAACTCAGTCAACTCAGTCAATTCTGAAGTTCACATGGAACCTCCTACTAGATGTGCCAGCAACCTTTCCCGTGCTGAACGGGTCGCCATCGGTGAACTCCGCCAAGCCACCAACCTAGTCATCAAATGGGCTGACAAAGGGTTTGCTGTTGTGGTCATGAACAGAGATGACATAGCCGAGGCCCTTAGACAACTTAGTAACACTGATCACTATATAGAATGTGATACTGACCCTACCCACTCCTTCGTAAAGGAAATTTCTGACACCCTCGTCAGAAATCATAATTGCAACGGTATTAACAAGGATACCTTTAATTATCTCACCCCACAGGATCCTCGTACGGCCCGCTTTTACACTCTTAAAAGTCCGTGGTTATAATTTCCGTTGTCAAATTAATCTGACAACTTTCGTGGTTATTTTTGCCGATAATTAACCCCAACTTGTTAGCAAGTATTTATAAATAACCGCATTTATTAGGTCATTTTGACTACGACTACTGATTGGTAGAAGTTTGCCATTTTACCATTGCGAGATAGCGTAAATTAGCATACGCGTATTGATACTCATGATTAGCGGGTGTGCGGTCTTTATCAACTGGGAAGAATGATATTAAAGCAAGCATAATGACTTAAATTCAGATTGATCTCATTGTATTAGTTCAAAATAACAAATTGTATGTATAATTTGCGGATTTCACATTATGTCTAAACTACATTGCGCGGATGATTTAAGGCGTACATTGGTCTTTCCCGCCGACGCGACAAAAGAAAACCGTAATTTTACAAACCACTATACGACGTGGAAACTTTGCTGAAGGAGTGGGGGTTTGAGGACTAACACCGTTTTATTAAGACGTTTGAAGGTATGTAGAATATAACAATTAAGAACATTTTGTGCCAGCGGTTAACGGAAGCTCAGTCAGGGTCTTACTCTTCGTCTGGTAGCCAAGCATTATAATGTGTCGTTAGCTACGCTAGTACTAAGACAGTTAGTGGTAATGTAACGTTAATGTAGGCCTATAGTAAGGGATTGTTATTTGCAAAGCCTGATACATTACACACATTTTGGCCATGATTTTAGAACTGTATTGGGTCCTTATTAATACATAACATTGTCATGAACATTTGTTGTACATGTCAAGTCCATCAACACTAAACACAACAAAGAGAAATAATGTTCCCAGTTTAAAAAAAAAAAGAAGTAAATTAGTACCTGTGGATTTTTGAACTTGACCATAATTATTATTTAACTACAAGCAAAGTCACGCGACATACGCATTATCCTTCAAGTTCGTTTTCCATGTATGGCTTTATCCCACCCGGTGGACTGACTGTCAGTAGATTTGCGATCAAGTCAGTGCTTCCACATTTCAAATCTGCATTTCCTTAGATTTACAGAAACATTTCCTTAGATTTCCTTAGATTTTTTCCCCGATGTTCCTTTGTTTTACTTAAATCATCAAAAGTGTATTAGCCCCTGTATGCATATATAGTTTGCATATGTGAAAGTTGCAGTAGGCCATAAGAAGTGCATGCTGTTGAAAAAAAAGCGCAAAACCTTTCAAAATGGAAAGTCAATTCATGGGAAAATAAGCATTTTTGCACGCCTTCCCCATCAGTTGGTGCCCTGCAGCCTAGTGTAACGTTAATTCTAGATGCGAGCCCGCGGTGGTCACTTACCAGACATACATACATGTGCGTAGGCCAGCCTAGGTAGCATGAAAATCTGACGTCATGCTTAGACTAGCCCATGGCTGTGCCTAACATGCGGCCGGCAACAACTAGGCTGTTTGTGCCGTGCCTAGTCAAATCTGCGTCAATGCTATACAGCGCGCAAACTGACCGAGGGTATAATAAGTGTTAATTTGTATGCAACATTATTTCGTAAAAAAATATCGAATATTTACGAACATTCCTTAGAATTTCCTTAGAATTTACGGCATTTCCTTAGATTTCCTTAGATTTCTTTATTTCCTCAGAAATTTCCTTAGAGCGTCAAAACATTTCAAAATTTCCTTAAAATAAGGAAATTTCCTTGAAAGTGGAAGCACTGGATCAAGTTGATGAGCACCATAAGCCAATTATTGCCACCCTGCCAACACACCGCCATGTCGATGACATCATGCATACGCCACAGACTTGATTGCAAGTCTACTGTCACTGCCGGGAATGCTGGGATAAATCCATTTATGGAAAGGAAACTGAACTTGAACTTGAACCGTCACGTCGCAGTATTCACTATAAACAAAAGTAGCTGTTTGTGAATGTATGATGACCTACAGTGAACGCTCGATTAAGACGATGGATTTGTGTATATAACTAGTTGCATAAATCTTTTATATTTCAGAGAATGACATTGATGAAGAAGCATTCCAACTTCTTGAAGATGAGGACGGTCCTAACGTTAATAGAGTATTAACTATTAATACCACATCTGATAGAGAGCTTTTATCAGAGAGCTACATGTTGCTGTTTCTACAAACTCAAAGTTATGATCTATGTTCTCTGTAATGTTGCACTAAACTGTTGATCGGATGAGGCTGTGTTTGGCGGAAGCATTAATAATAATAATAATAATCAGTTTTATTTAAAAAGGTAGCCTCATCAGTTAAAAAACTGCTATCCCTGAGGGCCCTGTATAATAAGAGTTAACACTTTAACATTGTAAAACCACTAATATAATAACTTAAGGAAATTAAGATTAAGATAAATTAAGATAAAGTAAAAAGAATAGTATATATACATGATAAACAACAAGATAACTTACAAACATCAACGGAAAATTAAGATTAAATAAATTAAAAAAACAATTTACCGTAAAAAGTTATTACAAAAATTCAGACCAGATAAAAATATAAAAAGTCTTAACCAGAAGAAAACACAAAACTGTACACATAAAACCAAATTCACATGCAATAAACGAAATTAATAAAATGTAACAATTAACAAAGTGATGTTAGAACATTGTTTTTGTGCACTTAATTTTTTTCTTCTAAATTTATGTTTTAAACACAAGATGTTTTTCCTGTTGTATAGGTGGCCCAAAAACCAAGATACGAGATTAATCTTTTCCCTTTCTGGTTTTCTTATGTTTTTACTGTTAGTACATTAAAGGGACACTATTGTCACAATCAAAACAGACTTTCAACAGGACATGGAATCGATGTCCTAGTTTAAGATGAACACAGTGATTGAAAATTACTGGCTCATTTATGCAGCAGGAACAGTATATGACCTTATCATGTGGGTTACTATTTTCAGTCAGAGTTAATCTAAAACTACCACTCTGATTCCAAGCCCTGTTGATCGTGACGACATTGTACCTTTAATTTACTAACAATTTTCAAAACTCTTCCAAATTTGGTGCCTTTTGTGGATTATGTGGCCTCTAGAACTCTCTGTTTTACTTCTCTTGTAATATTATTAAGTGAAACCCTGGTTTAATTTGTTTCCTGTTTTATCATGCCTTTTTTAGGTTAGGGTCATTTTGTCAGCTTACCACACTGCACTGATAGCATCTGGAGATAGTCCACAACCCTTCATCCTATTGCTTGGAGAACAGTCTTATCCATTACATTTGTCATCTTTGAAGGGAGAGCAATTCCAACCCACTGCTTAAATCAGTAGACTTGCGCTTCAAGGTGATTTATGTGTTGGATATGGAGCAGGCACGTGCATACATAGGTCCCAAAGGGTGCTTGAGCCCCTGCCCTTTTTGCCTAGTATAAAAAGTGCCCTTTTTAGCCCAAGGTTTTTTTTTTGTTTTTTTTTTGAATGAATTATTAAGTTCCTGTTGCGCATAGACTGCCCTGCCTAGTTGAAAGATGTCAGGATAGAATCAAATTAGAATAAATATTAGGTCAGCAGAGATGCCCCTTACTATTCCTGTGCACGGGCCTGCATGTGCCCCTCCGCGAAACTAGATTTCACGCATAGCCGCGCGCGCCTATACGTCTTTGATAGGCAGGCACACGCTGTCACTGAAACACGAAATTGTCATCCCGCTCCCACTCGAGACCTATGTTAAAAACCATATTATGCGTTTTTATTAATAAATAAACGCCCACATTTTTTTTAGCTCGCGCGCTCGCATGGAATTACACTGCCCTTTTCAGACTCTGAGCCCCTGCCCCTCTACAACCCTGTGCACGTCCCTGATATGGAGTATCCCAAGCAGTGCAGCACTACTTGGGAATTCTACTACAGCAACAACCCCTGCTGTAAGTAGCCTGATAACTCATTTGCATAATATAGAAAAAGCAAGGGAAGCTGACATTTCTAAGGTCTAGCTACCCACTGTAACTATGGGATAAAGGGCCTCAATTGTGTTTATATTATTGGCAGTGACCTATATTGGAATATAATTAAGACTCTGATTTTTTACTTGTTTCTAAATTTACTGTATATTTGTAATTGGTTGTTTACATGAGAGTTATTTTTGCAGAAAGAACTTTTGCTGTTTGAAGTAGTGTACTGATCCAATTGGAGTACATTTTGCAAACCTACAAACTACAGCATGAGCATTTTGTTATCAAACAGATGCTTTTGGATGAGACTCAGTTTGTAAATGCCCTTCTCTCAAATCATTGTTTGTTACCCAAGTGGGCTCCTCAATCCATAAGTTGCTATATCATTTGCTTTCTCTGTCAATCACATGATGGCTGTTTTTGTTCAAGTTCAAATTATGACACATGCCTGCATTAACAAACATTCAACTGAGAAAAAGACACTTACAAAAATGAGTGTTTTCTTTGTTTCAACTATTTTTTAGAATCAATGTACATTTATTTGGTACAAATTTTGTAAGGTTAAAATGTAACAATGGTGTATATATTAATTATCTAGCTCAATTAAACACTTACCAGGTGTTTTATATGTACTAATAGAGCTTGGAAACAAGAACTGCCTTTTACAGTTGTATAAAATCCATTCTTTGACCTTTAGGGAGTATTACTTTTTTGTGGTCCCATTTGAACCATGAACATTAGTGAAAACAAACCCACCTCTTTTTTAGGTGTTCGAGTATGTACCCGAAACACCTATTGTTTTTGTACGTTTTTTTTTTTTTTTACTTCTTCTTCTTCTTCTTCTTCTTCTTCTTCTTCTCCAATAACTGTCCGGTAACAAACACATACTTGCAAACTTCACATGAACTTGAAACTTGGCATGTACTTATAACTTAACAAGTAGATGAAACTCGAGTTGTGAGTGACCCCGATTTGACCTTACTTCCTGTCCAAACCGGAAGTCAAAGTTTAATATTTAAAAAAATCATATCTCAACAACCACAACAGGTAAATGGAAATTTTTTGCACTATTGTATAGATTGTTAATTGTCGAAAAATATTTACAAAAACGTGACCCCAATTTGACCTTACTTCCTGTCCAAACCGGAAGTCAAAGTTTAACATTAAAAAAAATCATATCTCAACAACCACAAGAGGTAAATTCACAATTTTTGTACCATTGTACAAATCGTTAATTGTCAAACAATATTTACAAAAAGTTGACCCCAATTTGACCATACTTCCTGTCCAAACCGGAAGTCAAAGTTTAACACTTAAAAAAATCACATCTCAACAACCACAAGAGGTAAATTCACAATTTTTGTACCATTATACAGATTGTTAATTGTCGAAAAATATTTACACAAAGGTGACCCCAATTTGACATTACTTCCTGTCCAAACCGGAAGTCAAAGTTTAACATTTAAAAAATCATATCTCAACAACCACAAGAGGTAAATTCACAATTTTTGTACCATTGTACAGATCGTTAATTGTCGAAAATATTTACAAAAAGGTGACCCCACTTGACCTTACTTCCTGTCCAAACTGAAGTCAAAGTTTAATATTTTAAAAATCATATCTCAACAACCACAAGAGGTAAATTCACAATTTTTGTACCATTATACAGATTGTTAATTGTCGAAAATATTTACACAAAGGTGACCCCAATTTGACCTTACTTCCTGTCCAAACCGGAAGTCAAAGTTTAATATTTAAAAAAATCATATCTCAACAACCACAAGAGGTAAATTCACAATTTTTGTACCATTATACAGATCGTTAATTGTCAAAAAATATTTATACCCCAATTTGACCTTACTTCCTGTCCAAACCGGAAGTGAAAGTTTAATATTGAAAAATCATATCTCAACAACCACAGGAGGTAAATTGACATTTTGTACCATTGTACAGATTGTTAATTGTCAAAAGTATTTACACAAGGTGACCCCTAATTTGACCTTACTTCCTGTCCGAACCGGAAGTCAAAGTTTAATATTAAAATAATTTCTAAATTCAGTATTGTATTGTATTCAAATAAACTTCTCGCGAGAACTTCAACAGACGTTAACATTTGACTTCTCCAACACTTCGAATTGATGACGTAACCATTTTAACTTCAACCGAACACCTTGTTTTTGTTGTGACAAAAACTTATATCTAGTTTTACTTCTTCTTCTTCTTCTTCTTCTTCTTCTTCTTCTTCTCCCCAATCTTGTCCGCTAACAAAAACATACTTGCCAAGTTTAAAAAACCTTCAAACTTCACACATAGTTAGACCTTAACTTGTAGATGAAACCTAGTGACGTCATGATAATCAGGAAACCGCAACAGTGACGTCATGATGACGTCAAGCCCACATACGTATTGACCCACATTCAGTGTGTTATTGTGCGTTAGAAATTCTAACTATAGAGGGCGCTATACAACTTTAGTGGTCTTTACAATCAGTGCAGAATTATTAATTCGAGCAAGGCTCCTATGCCAAGTTTAGCGTGAAGTTTCCCGTTACGCTATTCGGATTGCTTAATAGTCGGTAACAAACACATACGTGCAAACTTTACATGAACTTGAAACTTGGCATGTACTTAGAACTTAACAAGCAGATGAAACACGAGTTGTGAGTGACCCCAATTTGACCTTACTTCCTGTCCAAACCGGAAGTCAAAGTTTAATATTTAAAAAAAATCATATCTCAACAACCACAAGAGGTAAATTGACAATTTTTGCACCATTATACAGATCGTTAATTGTCAAAAAATATTTATAAAAAGGTGACCCCAATTTGACCTTACTTCCTGTCCAAACCGGAAGTCAAAGTTTAATATTTAAAAAAATCATATCTCAACAACCACAAGAGGTAAATTCACATTTTTTGCACCATTGTATAGATTGTTAATTGTCGAAAACTATTTACACAAAGGTGACCCTAATTTGACCTTACTTCCTGTCCAAACCGGAAGTCAAAGTTTAATATTAAAAAAAATCATATCTCAACAACCACAAGAGGTAAATTCACAATTTTTGCACGATTATACAGATCGTTAATTGTCAAAAAATATTTATAAAAAGGTGACCCCAATTTGACCTTACTTCCTGGCCAAACCGGAAGTCAAAGTGTAATATTTAAAAAAATTATATCTCAACAACCACAAGAGGTAAATTCACATTTTTGCACCATTGTATAGATTGTTAATTGTCGAAAAATATTTACACAAAGTTGACCCCAATTTGACCTTACTTCCTGTCCAAACCGGAAGTCAAAGTTTAATATTTAAAAACATCATATTTCAACAACCACAAGAGGTAAATTCTAAATTTTTGTACGATTGTACATGTCGTCAATTGTCAAAAAATATTTACAAAAAGTTGACCCCAATTTGACCTTACTTCCTGTCCAAACCGGAAGTCAAAGTTTAATATTTAAAAACATCATATTTCAACAACCACAAGAGGTAAATTCACAATTTTTGTACCATTGTACATGTCGTCAATTGTCAAAAAATATTTACAAAAAGATGACCCCAATTTGACCTTACTTCCTGTCCAAACCGGAAGTCAAAGTTTAATATTGAAAAAAATCATATCTCAACAACCACAAGAGGTAAATTCACAATCTTTGTACCATTGTACAGATCGTTAATTGTCAAAAAGTATTTACAAAAAGTTGACCCCAATTTGACCTTACTTCCTGTCCAAATCGGAAGTCAAAGTTCCATATTAAAAAAATCATTTATCTCAACAACCACAAGAGGTAAATTCACATTTTTTGCACCATTGTATAGATTGTTAATTGTCGAAAAATATTTACACAAAGGTGACCCCAATTTGACCTTACTTCCTGTCCAAACCGGAAGTTAAAAATTTTATATTTAAAAAATCATATGTCAACAACCACAAGATGTAAATTCACAATTTTGTACCATTGTACAGATCGTTAATTGTCAAAATTATTTACAAAAAGGTGACCCCAATTTGACCTTTACATCTCCCGAACACCTAGAGTTTGTGTCAAGACAAACTCGAATCTCTAGTTTTTACTTCTTCTTCTTCTTCTTCTTCTTCTTCTTCTTCTTCTTCTTCTTCTTCTTCTTCTTCTTCTTCTTCTTCTTCTTCTTCTCCCCGACGTCTGTCCACAAAAAAAACACATACTTGCAAACTTCACATGAACTTGAAACTTGGCATGTACTTAGAACTTAACAAGTAGATGAAACTCGAGTTGTGAGTGACCCCAATTTGACCTTACTTCCTGTCCAAACCGGAAGTCAAAGTTTAATATTTAAAAAAATCATATCTCAACAACCACAACAGGTAAATTCACAATTTTTATACCATTGTACAGACCGTTAATTGTCAAAAGATATTTACAAAAAGATGACCCCAATTTGACCTTACTTCCTGTCCAAACCGGAAGTCAAGGTTTAATATTTAAAAAAATCATATCTCAACAACCACAAGAGGTAAATTCACAATTTTTGTAACATTGTACAGATCGCTAATTGTCAAAATATATTTACAAAAAGATGACCCCAATTTGACCTTACTTCCTATCCAAACCGGAAGTCAAAATTTAATATTTAAAAAAATCATATCTCAACAACCACAAGAGGTAAATTGAAATTTTTTGCACCCTTGTATAAATTGTTAATTGTCGAACTCACCATTGTACAGATCGTTAATTGTCCAAAAATATTTACACAAAGGTGACCCCAATTTGACCTTACTTCCTGTCCAAACCGGAAGTAAAAGTTTAATATTAAAAAAAAAATCATATCTCAACAACCACAAGAGGTAAATTGACATTTTTTGCACCATTGTATAGATTGTTAATTGTCAAAAAATATTTACAGAAAGGTGACCCCAATTTGACCTTACTTCCTGTCCAAACCGGAAGTGAACGTTTAATATTTTGAAAAAATCATATCTCAACAACCACAAGAGGTAAATTGACATTTTTTGCACCATTGTATACATTATCGTTTCGGTTTGCGGTAACACCATGTGTTTATCTCAACTAACGTGAAGCTGAGATACAGGTTCTGAAAAGAACCGTATCGCACAACTCGTATCTCAACCTTCGTTAAGTGAGATTCCACCATCCGTGAAATCCTCCGTGAATCGCACCCTACTTCGAAGGGCACACACTATCAGTGATAAAGAGCACTTGCCATCCGAGTTGAAACATCTTAACGCCGTGTTAAGAGACAATGGGTACAGACCTGATAAGCTTAAGTTCCTCCCGAATAGGAACGCGCCACGATCCTCTGACGCAACCGAAAAACCCATTGCCGTGCTGCCGTACATCGGCCACACTTCACACAAGATTCAGCGTATCCTGAGGGAAGCTGACATTAAGGTCTACTACCGGACTCGAAACAAGTTGGAAACGAAGTTACACACCCACAAGGACAGACATGATCCCAGCCGTCAAGCTGGGGTCTGCAATTCCTTGTACTTGTGGGAAAGTGTACATTGGAGAGACCGGCAGAGACCTTACGACCAGGCTCAAGGAACACAAGGCCCACGGCCGCAGGGGAATGTGACAAATCTGCGATCATCAAACACTCCACCGATTTGGACCATATAATTGACTGGCAGAATGCAAAGATCATAGCCCCGGAAAAGCACTGGTACACCCGTCGTATCAGAGAGGCTATTGAGATTCATAAACATGACACTGTCCCCCAGGACATCGGCTATTTCATCAGCAACATTTGGCATTCAATCCTACCATCCACCAACACCCACACCCCACTGTCAACTGATACGCCTCAGTGAGCAGGCAACTCACACACAGCAGGCGGAAACACACACAACAAGAACAATGCCACGGTGGCAACCAATCACAACACATCACACAACAGTAGCACCAATCGGAACACTTCCCATTCTACACATAATCCCAGCAAATACTACTTAAGGAGTTGCATCGGCAAACCTCTTCATTCTCCTGAAGAAGATTAGAGCAGGCTAATCGAAACGTTGAGAATAACCCGTGAAGTCCCTATGGTTCTCCCTGAACCATATTAACCCGTGAAGTCCCCGTGGTTCTCCCTGAACCATATTTCTCACTTAGCGACAGTAGAGAAAACGAGTTGCCCGAAATTGGTTCTCCCTTGAACCTTTCTCACTTAACGAAGGTTGAGATACGAGTTGTGCGATACGGTTCTTTTCAGAACCTGTATCTCAGCTTCACGTTAGTTGAGATAAACACATGGTGTTACCGCAAACCGAAACGATATCGATATTCCACCATGCAAAGCCTCAAAACTTATATCAGAACGCTCTACGGTGAGCGCACTAACAGGCTTGTCAAGTTATATCAACGCTCTCGTACCAGACGTTGTAAGCTCGTCAATGACCTGACATTTCTGAAGAGATGCCGAGATGCAAACGTAGTTCCGAAGGGCCTCCGCCTACGAGACCCTATCCGAAATAACAACTCTGCTCGAATCATACATACAGCTGGTAAAGCTCTCCTCCGAAAACAGATTGCCTCCACCCGTTGTTGCCTATCCCGTACCGATGATGAAATCGAGAGAAGCAGAGCTAGTCTCCGTAAGACTATGCTCACAACCGATTACGACAAGATATCCGCCCTCACGGATAAGTCCTTATCGTTTACCTTCGAATCCACTAGAAAGAAGCAAATCCGTAAATTTGAACGCCTCACATGCACGCACAATGGCAGGACGAAAAGCACGCCGTTACCACAAACGTCCAACAAAGGGAACATGAAAAGAAGGGAAAAGGTCAACCCCGTCGTTAACCTCGGCCGAGGCCACGCATCTCCAAATAACAGCAGGACAAAAAGTAAACCGTTGCCACGGACGTCCAACAAAGGGAACATAAAAAGAAGGGAAAAGGTTAACCCCGTCGTTAACTTCAGCCAACGCCAACTATCTCACACGGAAACCAGTGTCTTAGCCTTGGGAATGAATTTTGCCACCGCCCCAAAAAAGATTCCCGTGGAAGAATTCATACAGTCTATTGAACCTTCCATCCGAAAGCTCGAAACAAAAGGCAGACGATATCCGTATTCAGATACACCAGATCTTAAAAAACGTGAAGCCCCCGAAATCCAATATCACAAGACTGGAATATCAGGCTGTCAATAACCTCCGTAATGACTCTTCGATACACATTCTAAAGGCAGACAAGGGTAATGCCACAGTAGTAATGGACCGCTCAGAATACGATCAGAAGGTTCAGGATATGCTCGACACGGATACCTACACCCGCCTCAAAAAGAACCCGATTCCGTTAGCAGAAAGGAAAGTCGCCGCAAAACTTCTTTCCTTAAACCGGAGCACAGCCTTACCCAAAGCACTATACAGGCACCTCCGTCCGTCCAGCTCGAAATGCCCAAGATTCTTTGGCCTACCAAAGATTCATAAACCAGACAGACCGCTCCGACCGATTGTCTCATCCCGAGGTTCCCCCACGTATAACCTCGCCCAACACTTGACAAGGCTCTTACACCCACTCGTGGGTAAGACGCCCCACCATGTACCCAATTCAGCAGGGTTTATCAACATCATAAAGGGAACCATATTGCAGCCTTCCGACACGCTAGTGAGTTTTGACGTCAAGTCATTATTCACCAATGTACCGACAGACGAGGCTATCCTCGTAACCAAGTCGATACTCGAACATGATAGCACGCTCCCGGAACGAACCAGCCTAACGCCAGATCAAATCGTAGATCTACTTTCATTATGTGTGAATCCACATACTTCCAATGGAGAGAGACTTACTATCAACAGTCTTTGGGCACTCCAATGGGATCCCCGATATCCCCGGTCCTAGCAAACATCTTCATGGAAGATTTCGAACAGAAAGCACTCGAGACGGCACGATACAAACCCAAACTATGGCTTCGATACGTAGATGATACTTTCATCATTTGGCAGCACGGTTCCGACAAACTGAGTGACTTCCTCGGTCACCTCAACCAGCAACATCCGAGCATTCAATTCACCATGGAAACTGAGACATCCGACTCGTTGCCTTTCCTTGATGTACTCATTTCCAAACGGGTTGATGGCTTACTTGGGCATTCGGTTTACAGAAAACCCACACACACAGACCGCTACCTAAATGCCCGGTCGTTCCACCCACCATCCGTGAAATCCTCCGTGAATCGCACCCTACTTCGAAGGGCACACACTATCAGTGATAAAGAGCACTTGCCATCCGAGTTGAAACATCTTAACGCCGTGTTAAGAGACAATTGGTACAGACCTGATAAGCTTAAGTTCCTCCCGAATAGGAACGCGCCACGATCCTCTGACGCAACCGAAAAACCCATTGCCGTGCTGCCGTACATCGGCCACACTTCACACAAGATTCAGCGTATCCTGAGGGAAGCTGACATTAAGGTCTACTACCGGACTCGAAACAAGTTGGAAACGAAGTTACACACCCACAAGGACAGACATGATCCCAGCCGTCAAGCTGGGGTCTACCGAATTCCTTGTACTTGTGGGAAAGTGTACATTGGCGAGACCGGCAGAGACCTTACGACCAGGCTCAAGGAACACAAGGCCCACGGCCGCAGAGGAATGTGACAAATCTGCGATCATCAAACACTCCACCGATTTGGACCATATAATTGACTGGCAGAATGCAAAGATCATAGCCCCGGAAAAAGCACTGGTACACCTGTCGTATCAGAGAGGCTATTGAGATTCATAAACATGACACTGTCCCCAGGACATCGGCTATTTCATCAGCAACATTTGGCATTCAATCCTACCATCCACCAACACCCACACCCCACTGTCAACTGATACGCCTCAGCGAGCAGGCAACTCACACACAGCAGGCGGAAACACACACAACAAGAACAATGCCACGGTGGCAACCAATCACAACACATCACACAACAGTAGCACCAATCGGAACACTTCCCATTCTACACATAATCCCAGCAAATACTACTTAAGGAGTTGCATCGGCAAACCTCTTCATTCTCCTGAAGAAGATTAGAGCAGGCTAATCGAAACGTTGAGAATAACCTGTGAAGTCCCTATGGTTCTCCCTGAACCATATTAACCCGTGAAGTCCCCGTGGTTCTCCCTGAACCATATTTCTCACTTAGCGACAGTAGAGAAAACGAGTTGCCCGAAATTGGTTCTCCCTTGAACCTTTCTCACTTAACGAAGGTTGAGATACGAGTTGTGCGATACGGTTCTTTTCAGAACCTGTATCTCAGCTTCACGTTAGTTGAGATAAACACATGGTGTTACCGCAAACCGAAACGATATCGATATTCCACCATGCAAAGCCTCAAAACTTATATTGTATACATTGTTAATTGTCGAAAAATATTTACACAAAGGTGACCCCAATTTGACCTTACTTCCTGTCCAAACCGGAAGTCAAAGTTTAATATTTAAAAAAAAATCATATCTCAACAACCACAAGAGGTAAATTGACATTTTTTGCACCATTGTATAGATTGTTAATTGTCAAAAAATATTTACAGAAAGGTGACCCCAATTTGACCTTACTTCCTGTCCAAACCGGAAGTGAACGTTTAATATTTTGAAAAAATCATATCTCAACAACCACAAGAGGTAAATTGACATTTTTTGCACCATTGTATACATTGTTAATTGTCGAAAAATATTTACACAAAGGTGACCCCAATTTGACCTTACTTCCTGTCCAAACCGGAAGTCAAAGTTTAATATTTAAAAAAAAATCATATCTCAACAACCACAAGAGGTAAATTGACATTTTTTGCACCATTGTATAGATTGTTAATTGTCGAACTCACCATTGTACAGATCGTTAATTGTCAAAAAATATTTACACAAAGGTGACCCCAATTTGACCTTACTTCCTGTCCAAACCGGAAGTCAAAGTTTAATATTTAAAAAAATCATATCTCAACAACCACAAGAGGTAAATTGACATTTTTTGCACCATTGTATAGATTGTTAATTGTCAAAAAATATTTACAGAAAGGTGACCCCAATTTGACCTTACTTCCTGTCCAAACCGGAAGTGAACGTTTAATATTTTGAAAAAATCATATCTCAACAACCACAAGAGGTAAATTGACATTTTTTGCACCATTGTATAGATTGTTAATTGTCAAACAATATTTACAGAAAGGTGACCCCAATTTGACCTTACTTCCTGTCCAAACCGGAAGTCAAAGTTTAATATTTTAAAACAATCATATATCAACAACCTCTAGAGGTAAATTCACAATTCCTCCTCCATTGTACAGATCGTTAATTGTCAAAAAATATTTACAAAAAGGTGACCCCAATTTGACCTTTATGTCCTGTCCAAACCGGAAGTCAAAGTTTAATATTTAAAAAAATCATATCTCAACAACCACAACAGGTAAATTGAAATTTTTGGCACCATTGTATAGATTGTTAATTGTCGAAAAATATTTCCTAAAATATGACCCCAATTTGACCTTACTTCCTGTCCAAACCGGAAGTCAAAGTTTAACATTTAAAAAAATCATATCTCAACAACCACAAGAGGTAAATTCAGAGTTTTTGCACCATTGTAAAGATTGTTAATTGTCAAAAATATTTTTTAAAAACATGACCCCAATTTGACCTTTACTTCCTGTCCAAACCGGATGTCAAAGTTTAATATTAAAAACTATCATATCTCAACAACCAACAAGAGGTAAATTCACAATTTTTGTACCATTGTACAGATCGTGAATTGTCAAAAGATATTTACAAAAAAGATGACCCCAATTTGACCTTACTTCCTGTCCAAACCGGAAGTCAACATTTAATATTTAAAAAAATCGTATCTCAACAACTACAAGAGGTAAATTAATATTTTTTGTACCATTGTACAGATCGTTAATTGTCAAAAAATATTTACAAAAAGGTGACCCCAATTTGACCTTACTTCCTGTCCAAACCGGAAGTCAAAGTTTAATATTTTAAAAAATCATATCTCAACAACCACAAGAGGTTAATTGACATTTTTTGCACCATTGTATAGATTGTTAATTGTCAAACAATATTTACACAAAGGTGACCCCAATTTGACCTTACTTTGTGTCTAAACCGGAAGTCAAAGTTTAATATTTAAAAAATTATATCTCAACCACAAGAGGTAAATTCACAATTTTTGTACCATTGTACAGACCGTTAATTGTCAAAAAATATTTACAAAAAGGTGACCCTAATTTGACCTTACTTCCTGTCCAAACCGGAAGTCAAAGTTTAATATTTAAAAAAATCGTATCTCAACAACTACAAGAGGTAAATTAACATTTTTTGTACCATTGTACAGATCGTTAATTGTCCAAAAATATTTACAAAAAGGTGACCCCAATTTGACCTTACTTCCTGTCCAAACCGGAAGTCAAAGTTTAATATTAAAAAAAAATCATATCTCAACAACCACAAGAGGTAAATTCACAATTTTTGTACCATTGTACAGATCGTTAATTGTCAAAAAATATTTACAAAAAGGTGACCCCAATTTGACCTTACTTCCTGTCCAAACCGGAAGTCAAAGTTTAATATTTAAAAAAATCATATCTCAACAACCACAAGAGGTAAATTGACATTTTTTGCACCCTTGTATAAATTGTTAATTGTCGAACTCACCATTGTACAGATCGTTAATTGTCAAAAAATATTTACACAAAGGTGACCCCAATTTGACCTTACTTCCTGTCCAAACCGGAAGTCAAAGTTTAATATTTAAAAAAATCATATCTCAACAACCACAAGAGGTAAATTGACATTTTTGCACCATTGTATAGATTGTTAATTGTCAAAAAATATTTACAGAAAGGTGACCCCAATTTGACCTTACTTCCTGTCCAAACCGGAAGTGAACGTTTAATATTTTGAAAAAATCATATCTCAACAACCACAAGAGGTAAATTGACATTTTTTGCACCATTGTATACATTGTTAATTGTCGAAAAATATTTACACAAAGGTGACTCCAATTTGACCTTACTTCCTGTCCAAACCGGAAGTCAAAATTTAATATTTAAAAAAAATCATATCTCAACAACCACAAGAGGTAAATTGACATTTTTGCACCATTGTATAGATTGTTAATTGTCGAAAATATTTACAGAAAGGTGACCCCAATTTGACCTTACTTCCTGTCCAAACCGGAAGTGAACGTTTAATATTTTGAAAAAATCATATCTCAACAACCACAAGAGGTAAATTGACATTTTTTGCACCATTGTATAGATTGTTAATTGTCAAACAATATTTACAGAAAGGTGACCCCAATTTGACCTTACTTCCTGTCCAAACCGGAAGTCAAAGTTTAATATTTTAAAACAATCATATATCAACAACCTCTAGAGGTAAATTCACAATTCCTCCTCCATTGTACAGATCGTTAATTGTCAAAAAATATTTACAAAAAGGTGACCCCAATTTGACCTTTATGTCCTGTCCAAACCGGAAGTCAAAGTTTAATATTTAAAAAAATCATATCTCAACAACCACAACAGGTAAATTGAAATTTTTGGCACCATTGTATAGATTGTTAATTGTCGAAAAATATTTCCTAAAACATGACCCCAATTTGACCTTACTTCCTGTCCAAACCGGAAGTCAAAGTTTAACATTTAAAAAAATCATATCTCAACAACCACAAGAGGTAAATTCAGAGTTTTTGCACCATTGTAAAGATTGTTAATTGTCAAAAATATTTTTAAAAACATGACCCCAATTTGACCTTTACTTCCTGTCCAAACCGGATGTCAAAGTTTAATATTAAAAACTATCATATCTCAACAACCAACAAGAGGTAAATTCACAATTTTTGTACCATTGTACAGATCGTGAATTGTCAAAAGATATTTACAAAAAAGATGACCCCAATTTGACCTTACTTCCTGTCCAAACCGGAAGTCAAAATTTAATATTTAAAAAAATCGTATCTCAACAACTACAAGAGGTAAATTAACATTTTTTGTACCATTGTACAGATCGTTAATTGTCAAAAAATATTTACAAAAAGGTGACCCCAATTTGACCTTACTTCCTGTCCAAACCGGAAGTCAAAGTTTAATATTTAAAAAAATCATATCTCAACAACCACAAGAGGTTAATTGACATTTTTTGCACCATTGTATAGATTGTTAATTGTCAAACAATATTTACACAAAGGTGACCCCAATTTGACCTTACTTTGTGTCTAAACCGGAAGTCAAAGTTTAATATTTAAAAAATTATATCTCAACCACAAGAGGTAAATTCACAATTTTTGTACCATTGTACAGACCGTTAATTGTTTACACAAAGGTGACCCTAATTTGACCTTACTTCCTGTCCAAACCGGAAGTCAAAGTTTAATATTTAAAAAATATATATCTCAACAACCACAAGAGGTAAATTCACAATTTTTGTACCATTGTACAGATCGTTAATTGTCAAAAAATATTTACAAAAAGGTGACCCCAATTTGACCTTACTTCCTGTCCAAACCGGAAGTCAAAGTTTAATATTTAAAAAAATCATATCTCAACAACCACAAGAGGTAAATTGACATTTTTTGCACCATTGTATAGATTGTTAATTGTCAAAAAATATTTACACAAAGGTGACCCCAATTTGACCTTACTTCCTGTCCAAACCGGAAGTCAAAGTTTAATATTTAAAAAAATCATACCTCAACAACCACAAGAGGTAAATTGACATTTTTTGTACCATTGTATAGATTGTTAATTGTCGAAAAATATTTACGCAAAGGTGACCCCAATTTGACCTTACTTCCTGTCCAAACCGGATGTCAAAGTTTAATATTTAAAAAAATCATATCTCAACAACCACAACAGGTAAATTCACAGTTTTTGCACCATTGTACAGATTGTTAATTGTCAAAAAATATTTACACAAAGGTGACCCCAATTTGACCTTACTTCCTGTCCAAACCGGAAGTCAAAGTTTAATACTTTAAAAAATCATATCTCAACAACCACAACAGGTAAATTCACAGTTTTTGCACCATTGTACAGATTGTTAATTGTCAAAAATATTTACAAAAACATGACTCCAATTTGACCTTTACTTCCAGTCCAAAGCGGAAGTCATAGGTTAATATTCATGATCGATGTATGTAAAACCATCCGGTGAACAATAAAGATTCCGTGGCCAGTTTTTAAAAAAAAATCAGCATTTTTTTGAAATTTCAGGGTAATTAACATCTGTTGGTCTTGAAATTGCCTTGTAACCTTGTTGAGGATCTTCTAGGTGTAGTCGGAAGAGAAGTTTTATTCGATCATTATCATCATTGCATTTGAAATGAAGTTTGAATTTGGTGTAGGGCCTAACGTGATTAATTTCAAATCATTGAAATGAACTTCAAAGAAATCATCGTTGGTAACCACATCATATTTTACAGGGTACTCTTTAATATGAAAAAAATAATAGTGCAAAGTTTCTTTAAAAAACATTCTGACGTCATCATCACTGCCCTGACAAAACCCGAACACCTATGTGTTTGTAATATAACAAACACTTAAGTCTAGTTTTCATTGCATATGGATTACATTGTGCTGAGTTGACTATGCAATCGTTATGAATCTAGCTGCAAAATGTTCACACATACCGTACATTTACGTTACGTTTATGCACACATGTACATGTACATGTACAGATACTTTAAATATTATGTGCGCGCACTACTGGTCAGTGTGCCTGCATCTGATATGCATATGTTAATATTATCCTACGTAATCTTAAAAACGTGCCATGTGATTGGCTGAAATATTGCGCGATGGCAATTCTCGTTTGCAGAAAAAAAATCGCGCCCCGGTCAGATGCAAACAACCTGGGTAACGGCAGTAGCGGGGATCACACAACGGGACACAGGCCTTTTACGTGGTTGTACACATTAATATTTCAGAAGAAACTGACCTGAAATATTATATAAACGGGAAGCGAGCGAAGAAAAGTTGGCTGATGCCGGACTCGAACGCGTGACCCTGATTGAGCTAACCAGCTGGTGGGCGGTCCACTATGCCAATTATCTATTGCTCTATGGGGCCAGGTCAGAGGCCAAACCATATCTGCCGAGTAGCCAGGGATCAAGCCCCGGTCAGATGCAAACAATCATTTTGCCGAATGTACTTAAAAATGTACTTAAATGCATTCATAATATTTCAGAATGAAAATATATGAATCAAAAACAACCTGTGAAGGTTCACCTCGTAAATGAGAAAATAGTGAATATGCATTCAGATTTGTTCGCTTGCATATGGAAATATCTACTACGTTTCCTAAAAATGTAAACATGTAGAACGAAATAATATTATGTAAGGATGCTTGGTGTTCCTTTCTCTATGGTTTCATCAAAATCTCCAATTCAATTAAGTTTTCAGATTATAATTTATTAAATTTGAAATCAGGTTATAATCTTGCTGTATTATGTCAGTAACCATTTACATTTCCAAGTTGGATTTGATTCGGGTAACCATATATAGGGTAACTAATTTAGGCAGAAGATGTTTCAAGACTCCCAATGTTTGTAACTTTTTGTCATTTTCAAGCTGCCATTTGAGAATAACAGTTTTATTAAGTGTGCCCAATGTTTAATTTCATTAAAAATGATACCGTTAATCTTGGAAAAGGGTAATGTATCTATTTTAGTTTTGGAGAGAGCGGCATCTTAATTATTCCTTTCATCCTGAGGTCAACTTTCCCCAGACTCATCGCACAATCCGATATATGCTCTTTGGTGTTCCCTGGCAAAGCCTTCAGCCTCTTTTTATTACGCGGTATACTCGCTGATATACCTCCAGGATACATATTCATTACCAGAAGAAATTGCGAAGCTGCCTCGCCCAGGGTCATTTTCATTTAATTTCACCACAGTCCGCAGAATCCGTTTCTTGGAGCCCGGCTTTCTGAGTGTTTTTCCGTCTTTGCTCGCAACAAGCCCATCGCTATATTATCTGTGATTTGGAGCAGAAGCTAACATGCTGCAATAAGGATTTCAACACATTTTTCACTAAATTTGTTAACGTGAGCTGAATTCAAAACATATGTTTTCCTTTTTCTGGCGACGAAGCAAAAACACGTTCTGGATATTGAAATTAATCTTAGGAGGAGGAAATTGAGGAGAAGCTGATGTTGAAGAAGAAGGAGAATAAGATTATGATGATGGTAATGGTGATGATATGATGATGATGATGATGATGATGATGATGATGATGATGATGATGATGATGATGATGATGATGATGATGATGATGATGATGATGATGATGATGATGATGATGATGATGATGATGATGATGATGATGATGATGATGATGATGATGATGATGATGATGATGATGATGATGATGATGATGATGATGATGATGATGATGATGATGATGATGATGATGATGATGATGATGATGATGATGATGATGATGATGATGATGATGATGATGATGATGATGATGATGATGATGATGATGATGATGATGATGATGATGGTGATGATGATGATGATGATGATGATGATGATGATGATGATGATGATGATGATGATGATGATGATGATGATGATGATGATGATGATGATGATGATGATGATGATGATGATGATGATGATGATGATGATGATGATGATGATGATGATGATGATGATGATGATGATGATGATGATGATGATGATGATGATGATGATGATGATGATGATGATGATGATGATGATGATGATGATGATGATGATGATGATGATGATGATGATGATGATGATGATGATGATGATGATGATGATGATGATGATGAGGATGATGATGATGATGATGATGATGATGATGATGATGATGATGATGATGATGATGATGATGATGATGATGATGATGATGATGATGATGATGATGATGATGATGATGATGATGATGATGATGATGATGATGATGATGATGATGATGATGATGATGATGATGATGATGATGATGATGATGATGATGATGATGATGATGATGATGATGATGATGATGATGATGATGATGATGATGATGATGATGATGATGATGATGATGATGATGATGATGATGATGATGATGATGATGATGATGATGATGATGATGATGATGATGATGAAGGTGATGATGATGGTGATGATGTTCTGTGATCTCAATCAAAATATTATCCGGGCGAAGATTCCGGAAGCTACTTGACATATTAATGGCTACGCACATAATGGCCTCAAACATACAGCGAGCAAGCAAACCACATAAAAATAATCAAATAAATAAATAATAACTAAATCTATTAAGTACATATTTTTAAAAGTATATTGTCAGCAATTTTATACCATGGCTTCAATAGGGATTTCGTCGACGATTCCTCGAATCATGCACTGGTAACTTCTTAAGTGATGTAACTGCAAGCGGCACCCGTACCGTCCCATCATGTACGACCAATTATCTCCCTAACGAACAATGTCAGTCGGACAAGGAATTCTCGTGTAACACTTACATGTATTTACACCGTGTGACCTGTGTATAGGTAGTGACAATCCACATACAGACCAAATGGACGTATAATTCAATTAGTGTTGACGTTTTGTAGAGAATGTCCCATTTTCAATTGATTGAGCTCGTTACTATCTTCGACACTCGTTACTGTTATGATACAAAGTAGGTGTGCAGTTAAACGAGTGCCCTCTGTTACTGTATGAGGTGAACATTAATTTTCAGAAAAAAAGGTTTGCTTTCAGTTATCAACCGAGTAGTTTTGCGTTTATTACGGTGACAAAGCATATATTATTATGACTCTATTGGTGTACTATACGTGTACTCATCGTATACGTAACGGAAGCGGTCACTCATGCGTTTAATCATAGAGGTTTAATAATCTGAACATTTTAACAAGTATTTTACAAGGGTTCGATCTTTGCCGCGGTCTCTGCCGATATATGCCGTGGTCCCCCTTCAAGTTGGCCGCATTACCTGGGCGTCTTAAAAAAAATCCCTCTGCTGGTAGCTAACTTGGCTAGCATGATTTTGCACTCATTGTCACAAGTGGAAATAGAACGTGCAAATCTTTGTCAAGTCTAACTCTTCAACAATGCGACTGATCGCTATTTTGATTTACAATGTATAGTGGGGAAAATTTCTAAAACTTTACCTTGATTTTAATCCATTGAAGCACCCAAATCAGGAAAAATATGTTTAAACAAGGTACAAATTCAAAGTACGTGTTTTTGTAGCAAATGGAGGGTAACACGATCTTTAGATCTTTAGTGTCTTATACATCGATAACCGCTCCCCAGCTAGCTCCCGCTCCCATGCACAACAGCATCTATCACAAAAGCTGGCTTTAATTTGTGCTGTTTATCAGCTAAATTTAATTGTTCATTTATACAAGCAAGACCATAACATATCTTTTTACTTTTTACTTTGCTATTTTTTGTCTCCGATACAAATCGGACATGAAAAGTGCCACAAACTTACTGGAACATAAATGGTAGGCCTAATCAAATAAATTGAATTTGTTTATAATTGCTAAATTAAATCCTGGCAGCGTTGAATTTTTGAGTACATTCACGCTCACCATCCGGATATTAACCAAACTATAGTTTATTAATCCTTGAAACATACCCAACCCATCCACCAAGTTTCGTCCGAATCCGTCAAAAGCCTTTTGAGATATCTTGGAAACAAACAACACATTTTATTTTTCACCACGGTGACCTTTGAACTTTCGGATCTTCACTAAAGTATTATCGATTCGTCCCAGCTACACAGTACATACCCGACCCATTTACCAAGTTTCGTCTGAATCCTTTCATAACATTTGGAGATATCTTGGGTAATAACAACTTGTTATTCATCAAAACGGTATCATTCGACCTTTCTCTTCACACTAATCGATTTGTTTTGGTGATCTTCCCAACCCAAAGCTTCATTCAAATCCGTCCACAAAGCTTCGTTCGAATAATGTCCATAACTTGTGAGATTTCATGGAAGTCAAAAGTTATTTCACCAAACTCTAATCGATAGCAAATTGTTATTGGTCACCAAGGTGACCTCTGTCCGTTCAGATGTTATGGCATTTAGTATGTGTTGCTCTTTTGAAGATGCCTTTTCTGCATCCATCCTTATTTTACCAAATTAGGTTGGGTTTAAATCAGTACTATATCAGTGCTTATTCCTATTTACAATTACTTTCAAATAACTTATTTTATTAAATATTTTTTCTGGGGCATTGGGATTTATGAAGCGCCATAATCAATGATTTGCTGTTCAAATAATGACAAACATAGAATGTTTAACAATGATTCGTCAATTATTGAACGTATGGTAACATTTAAAGGAAAATAAAGTGCACCACTTTAAACTAAGATTGCCAGTGAAATATAATGAAACACATTGAATATTCATCGTTAAATAAACATTATCAATTTATTAGTGTCTGTGTTCGGAAAAGTTTGTAATTGACAAATTGGTTAGCCTTGATAATAATAATAATGATACAGAAGATTTATAATGCGCACATATCTACCAAGAAGTGCTCAAGGCGCTTTACAGTAAACAAGAAATCATACAATAGCATAATAATACAATAGCAAATGCAATATAATACTAAACAAAAAGATTTTTAAAATGCATAAATGAATGTTAGTAGTCCTTATAGGCAATACACATAAGATGAGTTTTTAAGTTTTTCTTGAAGGAGTAAACAGTTTGAGATTCACGAATGTACAGAGGCAAATCATTCCACTTGACAATGTTCACTAATGTTGACAATGTTCACTTTGATCAATACACAATCAGAACATTAGTCTAATTCAGTGGCCCATTTTGAGAAACGTATGCACCCTCCCTTTTAAGCCCATACCTCTGGTCATGCAACCTCTTTATTTGAACATTACCCAGTCACCTCTAACTCTTTCTATGATCACATTTACCCCGTTTAGACTACGAAAAATATTGATACAGCGGCGATCCTCGGGTTATATATTCCTCGTCCTTATGGTAATATAGGTGACAACAAGAATGAGAGTGTACAAACCACAATATTACAAACAACAGATGGAAATCGACCGGTCAAAATTAAGAGTGTGCATTTGGCATTGAGAAGTACTTTTCAAGGACCATGCAATCCCATACCATATTATGATTTATAAAATACGTCTGAGTGACACCTAAATGATGACACTACCTGTAAGTCAGTGTAAATCCAGGGTCATAGGCAGACTTTAACAAGTATTAATTGGATCAATAGTTACTGGTGCTAGCTATACGTCTATGTTATTTATTCAATGCCCTTTGGGCTTTCGTGTTCATATATAGCGTGAGGTCTATAAATTTGCTTCCTGTAAATGAACATCTTCATATGAGGTGCTGATATTTATGTTGGCCAGTACAAATCATATTTTGGATGAATTAAACAACCCGATCCCGAATTCCGTCCAGTCTTTTTTCGGCACTCAACATGACAATTCCGAACTCACTGAATTTCAATATGGTGGACTAGAAGGAACCTTTTACATGAGTGTTTTGTTAATAATGCATGAAATTAAGCTGGTGAACTAGATGATGATCTGAGAATACGTCACAAAATTTAAATTTATGACTTTAGTGAAGTCCTCCACAGATTTTGAAAATCGATCAGAAACAATACAACAAACAATGAGTCTTATGCTAAAAGACATAACCATACTGTAGGTGTGTTGTCAAAACTTTGTAGTTAAAATTCCACCTGCTACTGTAGCATCTGTATATAATTCTTTCTTTAATTTCTCCTTTCTAAATCACTGTAATATCTGGGCACGTGCAAATACCACCGAACTTAGCCAGCTTATTTTCATCCAATAACGGACCATCAGAATTTGCACTTTCTCTCAACCTCGTGTGCTCACACTGCCCCTCTTTTTGCTCAACTAAACATACAAATGTGTAAATAGTCCACTTCCTCGCATATTCTCGTCTTATTTTACTTCAGTTCATGACACTCATAAACACCATACCATATTACACAATAACCTCTTTCTACCATTCACCCGCACATCATACTCTATTCAATCTCTTAGACACTAATGGGCCACGCGTTTGGAATTTTATTTACCTGTCCATCAAGAGTAAATCCTCAGTAAGCCAATCCAAAGGTTACAGGATTCTTCTTGTTTCCCAGTATATGACAATGGATATGACATAGCTTTCTTCCTTCGTTCCTTGTTTATTTTAAACCTATTTAGTTTTTGAATGTATTATTTTCTTCCCAATTCCCCTTTTGTCTGTTATTGTCCTCCCTTTGTCTCGTCCCCGTTGTTGTTTATTTTATGTTAAGGCACACCCCTACAAGCTTTTGCTTATTGTGACTGTGCCTCCATTCTGATACATTTTCTGCTCATTAAATATACATATATACATATATTTTTGTATAATTACGTATTTCCTATAATAATAACAATTTGTTTAAAGCCGACATTGACAAGCTTGTGCTTATTATGTCTGCATCTTATCTTCTTTGTTATATTATTCTTATATACTCCGAATTGTACATTATTAATTTGTCCATCTGTAATGTATCTGGAGAATGGAAATAAATGTAATACTGAACTGAATTGAAACCACTATGTTCGTTTTAACGAACATCAAGTTCTAGTTTTTATACCTACACAAAATCCGTAAAACAAATTTACTGCTGAGCTTACGTCCTCTTATAGGCATTGTTTATGACATCACAATGACCATTGAATATGATAAGTTGTATATGAGTAAGACTAATTGCAGTGACACCATGTGGAATCTCAATTGAGTAGTAATTAGTTCTGAAAAGAACTGGTGGTACAACTCGACGTTTCGATCAGTATGCTCTGATCGTCCTCAGGAGCATACTGATCGAAACGTCGAGTTGTACCTCCAGTTCTTTTCAGAACTAATTACTACTCAATTGAGATTCCACATGGTGTCACCGCAATTAGTCTTACTTATCATCCTCACCATGCAAAGCTACAAGTTTTACCTAAGTTGTATATGCATGAAGGTAGAACTATCTCCATGTTATATGACTCTCACACTCGCAGACAAATTATAGAAATCAGGCAATTTGATTTAGTTTTGTACCCACACTTATTCTATCATGGTAGGTCTGTATGTCTGGTACTGTGCGTTGCTATCATGGTAGGTCTGTATGTCGGTAGTGTCCATTGCTATCATAGTAGGTCTGTATGTCGGTACTGTTCATTGCTATCATAGTAGGTCTGTATGTCTGGTACTGCTCATTGCTGTCATGATAGGTCTGTATGTCTGGTACTGTCCATTGCTATCATGGTAGGTCTGTGTGTCTGGTACTGCTCATTACTATCATGGTAGGTCTATATGTCGGTACTGTCCATTGCTATCATGGTAGGTCTGTATGTCGGTACTGTTCATTACTATCATGGTAGGTCTGTATGTCGGTACTGTCTATTGCTATCATGGTAGGTCTGTATGTCGGTACTGTCCATTGCTATCATGGTAGGTCTGTATGTCGGTACTGTCCATTGCTATCATGGTAGGTCTGTATGTCGGCCCTGCTCATTGCTATCATGGTAGGTCTGTATGTCGGCACTGCTCATTGCTATCATGGTAGGTCTGTATGTCTGGTACTGTCCATTGCTATCATGGTAGGTCTGTATGTCTGGTACTCTTCATTGCTATTATGGTAGGTCTGTATGTCGATACTATTCATTGCTATTATGGTAGGTCTGTATGTCTGCTACTGTTCATTGCTATCATGGTAGGTCTATATGTCGGTACTGTTCATTGCTATTATGGTAAGTTTGTAGCTGATGGCCTCTCCAATACCGCATGGTATCAAACTCTCTGACTGTCACCATCTTATGACGAAAGTTAGGAAGTATCATTACCTATGTATAATTATTTAAATTAACTGCTTCAGCAATACTTTTTAAAAACAATAATGGATTCAATTTGCATCTTTGATGTAATAAAACATTCCTTTACAATAAATAAATTGAACAATTTGAAACAAAGTTTCTGAAAATAACATCGATTAAATTGGCACTCAGTATAAGCCTATATTAGTAAACGATGTGAATATCCTCTGAGTATATTCACAGCTTGTCCTATCCCTTGAAGATCTTGAGAACTCTCACAGGATTGGATACCTTGATATCCTAACATCTTGAGAAACCTTTTTAGTAGACAAAAGTTCCAATTTAGAATGAATACCCCAAAAATGAATTTTCTCGTTATGGACACAGTGAAAAAATCCATGAAATTTTCACATATTGTTTTTTTTTGTAAATATCTCTCGATTCTCAAAAAAAGTACGGATGCATTTACCGACATTTTGCCAAAAAGAAAGCTAGCTGGCTAGTGGACTCGTTTGACACATTATCCCACAAGGGAATTTTTTATTAAACTTATCTGTCAGTTTCTGTCATTGCCGAGGCAGATTTTGAACTCACAAACCGATGATGCTTTCTGTCTGAAACTGTGGAAAATATTTTCAATATTTTGTCACCAAATGTTTTCTTTAATTTCGGTAGCTTGGCTTTCCATACTTGTTTATAAATATTGTTACTTAGTTCAAATCAATTTAACAAATTGTAGATATGTAGGTCAATGGTATCTTAACACAGTATTCACACACAAAAAAACCTTTCTAAACCCTTTCGGCGATGAAGAAAGAGGATAAATCATAAATTGACGATGAACCGGGGTCAACACGGTAATCCCAAGGCAGAACAGTGAGAACACGACCCGCTGTATTATAAATTGGTAACTTCCGTCAGTTCAATACACATGAGCCTTAAAGGGTTATGCATCAAAGTTTGATTTCGTGTGAATATTTGCCAAAAGGCATGCGCCATAATAATCTAAAAGTGTCATTTCGTGCATATTTTTTGACAAATTGTGCATATTTCAAGACAGTACTGGTATGACATTTCTTTTAAATATGACGTTTTTATCGTGAAAACTAAATTGAGAAATCTAATGACCCCCAAAATACAATCATTTATAAATATGTGCATTTTTTTATTTGGGAGAATATGAACACGTTCAAAGATGAGAATCGAATTAAAGGAGGTTTAACTGAGCGAAATATTATTTAAAAGCCTGCTTGCTTGTTAGATGGTAATGGAACCAAACTACATGAGAAAATATTCCGTCTGCTGTCATTTTTGAAAAAACATGAAAATTGTGTGCACAAAATGCCTTTCTGAAAGGGATCATAAGCCGGTGATTCATTCTCATATTTACAAACAAATCTGAATGCACTTATACTGTAAGGTATGGATGCATATATCAACATTTTAATAATGGTGGATAGCATGCGCGTACAGCCGGGGGGGGGGGGGGTGCAAGGGGCAAATATAAGAAAGATAGCATTGGTTAATTTGATTATTCCTCCTTCATTAAACTAGTAAATCAACGCAACATTCTCCGCTTACATTACATTGGTGGGAATTTTGTTAATTTAATTTGGTTAACGATTTCGTCACAACTCGTCAGGTTTGTTGCCCAAAGATAGTACTTTGCATTTATGCTGTATATTAACAGTTTGAGAAACACCAAAACATGTCTACGATGGGCAGGTGAATTCGCTTATATCGACAGAAAACAGTTACAAATTATACATAGCCTATATATTGTCAGTTTCGGATTATAATTATTAGGCCAAAAAAAGTCTCCGGTTTCTGGTCATAGGTCGGCTTCAAAATCAGTGCGGTGATACGTTTTTTTTTTTTTTTTTTTTTTTTTGCCACACAGTGAAAGACGTGATACATGTATACGCGGTTGGAACCAGACCAAATTTACTATACACCAAGTATGGTGGCTAAGAGAGGCCTCAAAAACCGGGCAAACGTTCGTACCCCTATGTGAAAAAGTCATTTAAAACACAGCGTAGCAGAATTCCAATTGATCCACCATTTTGGCTGCAATTGGATATCGTTTCATAGCAAAAAATAAATAAATAAATAAATAAAAATGCCGACGCGCGAGTCTAGTGAGGCGACGCGCGTGAAGACCACCAGAAACCGGACTTGTTATGGCCTTGGCGAAAAGTATAGCTCTTTCTAACGTAAGAGACACAGGCAGACGGTCTGCACAAGGTCACAAACAATACTTGAACTAGAATTAGAAGGAGACAAGTAGAAGGAGACAGCAAATCATTTAAAGTCTGGTTATGATTATGTGAAAATGTCGTCACTACCATCATGATATAATTATTTCACTAACATTCTTCATTAATACAATGTATTTACAAATATGGATATATCACAGCCAGGGCCAATATTATTTTGATGGGTAGAGAAAATGCATTGGAAATTGCTATAAGTTTAATGTAATGATGTTATGATTATTATTTTATCACGTTTTGCAGGATTCATTAAACGTTTTCGAACTAAATGTTCACAATCGATGTACCACTTCCTCAAAATTTTCGAAACGGCATAATAAGTAATATCATTTCGGAACAGTGCCATGAAAGGTTATAGAGGGACAGCATTGACCATACTATTTTTTGTTCCCCTCTTTTGTCAGTAGGCCTTCCTTTTTGTCGTGTTCCCCCTTTCCGAAACCCTGGATCTACCCACCATCCGAGGGATCCACCCACCATCCGAGGGATCCACCCACCATCCGAGGGATCCACCCACCATCCGAGGGATCCACCCACCATCTGAGGGATCCACCCACCATCCGAGGGATGGTGATTTGACAAACCTTGTGATGACGGATACAGGTATTATGTTTGACTTCAATCTGTATTTTCGGTATTAAGCTGGCCTATTTGTTTATTGGATTACGGATTGTTTTTCATTTCATATGAAAACATTTCCAATAGATATTTATGCACCCTATCTAGTAACTCACGACTCATATGCTAACATAAATAACAATACAAAGAAAGTAAGTTTATAACATTGAAATCAAAAGCCTGTCTCAGCTGAGTAATGCAATGAATCTGCTATTCAATTTTCGTTTTTATCAAGCAAAGTTTTTTCCCTAATTATTCACATTCTAATCTGTGTTGTTTGTGGGTTCGTAATTAATATGGAATATTATTATTATTGTCCCCTGATGTGTTGAACAATATTTTAAAAAATAAATAAATAAATAAAGACCATAAAGAAAAACATAAACTATCGGAAATCGTGTCTGGATATCCTTTTTGTTGAAAATATTAATTTATTCTGGATTCTTAATGTTTAATTTCCTCTTCAACCCCTTGGCGACTGTTTCCTACTTTTAATGTACCTCATGGGCCCTATACATAGGGTTTGTTGTACATAGGCGTTGTTGATTTAATCTGTTGAATTTCCGTTACAGTGCAGAGAGGCTGACCAAAATAATCCTTGGGTGAAAAAAAGGTCCGTGGTCGGACGAACAATCTGCCATAATAATCTTCATCTCATTTCGTAATCGGTCTGTGACCATCCACTGTCGGAGATAAATATAATGATATACAGATGAATAATGATAGCATGCAAAGCCTATTGAATTGAACTGTTTTATTCCAAAATAGGAACACATCCCATACCTCCAGGGGAGGGTAACAACAGTTACCAGTATATTATACAACAACAATAAACTAATCATGGTTGGGTTTCTAAAGAGAAAATACACAAGTAATGTTACAATTATACAACATTCAGTTCAGTAAACAAGGAAATATATTTTGCAACACATTTGTCCTGAGATGACATTTTGTACATAATTATGTGATGGAACATATTCTTCCTTAGCTCACTATACAATGTACAAATCAAATAAAAAGTGCATTATTTTCATATTCAATATCTAGTTCAAACCATGGGCATACTCTTTGATGTGGTGTTAAACCATTATCTGCCAACTTCTATTAACAGTCTATGTGACGAACATATCTAAAACGAGCTAAATGCGATCTATAATTTACAATGAATACATAACATAAATACGGCTCAAATTTCAAAAATCCGATAACTTCTCAATTTGTTTTTATGGTTAGGGTCTTTCCCATTGTCAAAGTGTAACCTTTCATACCAGTTGCTAATAAAAGTAAGTTGCGTCTGCTTTTTAGTTCCACTGAACCAAATCACACTGTTTACGTAAGGAATAAAATAAGTTTTATTACGGATTCCTAAGGCCATATCTTAAAAAAAAAACATTATACAAGATGGAAATCACAGATTTAGTAGATAATAAAAACAAAATGTTCTCAGTTTTGCGAGAAAGGTGAAACAAGTTATCATATCAAACATTAATTTGCTGATAATTTTTATTGTCGACTTCGCGAACTGTCTGCGTCGAGTTCCAGCGTTTGCCCATACAATTGTAGTGTTGAATGACGTCACGAACTTGCACGAAGTTCTGCATTTTGACGTCGGCTGTGTGCGTTGATCCGAAAACCTTTATTTGATGTTTCCCGCCCCCCCCCCCCCCAATTTCAATGCGATTGCTTATGGCTGAAATGGTGGTCACTAGTATGATTCCAATCTTTTGCAAAACATATATGTTATTGACTATAACATTTTACGATTTCTTCGGTAATTCTTAAATGAAAAATTAGGCAATACACTTTGTAGTGTATGTAGGTAGAATTTATGTGAAGGAGGTGTGACTTATGTTGAAATGACACTTAGCAACTGGATATGGAAACCAAGCTGCACGCGAGTCACCGATCGTGACGCAAAATAAACTTGTGTCTGGCTCAATGCTGCGTCGTTACAGAAATTTTCAAAAAACATCTCGAATATAGTTTGTTTAATCCTTTTGACGTGTATTGGGAAAATACATTGATTTTAGAATGTAATCAACCACCCAATAGTTGTATTTGCTTTCCCCAGGCTTTAATAATGTTGAATAAATAATTGATTATATTGTTGTCCCTTATACACTGAAGCACTGTATACACAGTGATTTCCGAGATATAGAGACCGGAAGGGCAAGGGCCTTCTCATAAGCCAACAAGTGCAATTGCTGAGGATGAATGCAAAACGAAGGGGTCCACTTCACTCCAATCGTGACGGAGGCAGGTAAAAGTGGAGGTTATTGGGCCCTTGGGGCGTTTCATCAGCCAGTCGTTCACTGACAATACCTATTAGAAGTATTCATCCGGGCGTGGTAATCACTCCGTTTGGCTCACGTCTTAATCCTGCAAATTAGAGGTTTTAGGAAAGGTGTGTGGAACAATGACCAATGTTTGCTGGATTCAGAAATCAAGTTGCAATGTACGACGTGCCTTAAAGCCACACTTGAACGGCACTGGGCACGGTTAATTTACGCCAAAATTCATTCAATATATTCATAATGATTACTAAATTTAAGTTACCATTCAATAAAGATGATTCCTTAATGTAAAAAAAAATCAATTTGACCAGCGTTCCGCGGCTCATTCATAAGGAGTTTTGAAAAATGTTTCATTGATGACGTACCTAGTGGGAGACCCCCACGAAGTGAGTTGCTTGTGTTCGTACATCGATCGCGACCATTTAACAAAAGGAAAAGCTCTAAAAATGTCTGACACTAGCAAATCATGGACGGAACACAGTGTACAGTGTACATGTTCATGTACACTGTACATGTAGTTTCATCGATGATCTGTTTAACTTGTTCCTAGCCCACATTGCCCCACATCTACAGTGGGGATTAAAATAAAAAAACACTCTAAATTCGTATTCACCATGGGGCATGGGATAAAGTGAATTAATATTAAAATAAAAACTCTGCACAAATTGTTTTCACAAGTAAAATTGTTGTCTTAATTGAGTAGGAGTTTACAGTGGTGATGGTGTCACTGGATTTTACAGGCTGGGAGGTGGGGGGCTTAAATTGCTCCTGGGGTATTCTTTGCCACCCCATCGTCATTGCCACCCCATCGTCAAAGTTATCTTGTACTCAGGCCAACTCGTACCCCCAAAATATTACCCAAGTCAACTGTTACTCGAGTCAACTCGTAACCAAGTCAACCCAGAAATACCGTCACTTATTTAATTTAAGTTTTTATTTTAATTTCAAAGTACTGAACATTTTGAACATATCGTCTGTATTTCAGCTTTCTTTGGTAAAAGTACGGGTTGACAAAAACGAGTTGGAACGTATACTAATTGACCAGTTTTTGTTTATATTTATTTTTGGGGGATGGGGTGTAGCTTCAGTGATCCACCTCCCACTCCCTACTATTCATGTCTACCTGTGCAGCCTCATTTACATATTTTTTCGTTCATAGGTAATCCTGTGGTTACTGTGTGTCCAGCCATTACTGGCAAACAGGATCTGCAGGCAAAAGAAATACCAAAGACTTCACAGCAATAACAGCACTAGATATGAATATGGAGGACCTCAACTCCCAAACCCTGATTAGCTTTGCATGATTGGTTGAAGCCGTCTGCCTCCACCCCGGTGTTCTTGGAAATGCATATCTCCATCCAGTATCAGGCTATCCAGAGATGCAATTAAATAGACACTTGACCAGTAAGTGTATTGTTTGTAGTTTTAAAATTGTTAAAATAAAATTGATATATTGACAATGAACACCCTATTTTACCCATTGTTGACATCAAGATATTTGCTTCACTTTCAATGACCACCCCCCATAAAATTCATTCATGTACACAAAGACAACACCCACTGCCCTCCTGGTACAATGTACTAATTATAGTACCGGTAGTAAAAAAAAAAATCAGTGTATGGGCTTTGTATTCCACAGAGGTGCCTACATTTTAGTTTATTACAGCTGTTTTTCACTAAAATATGTTTTTATTTAATTTCATGTCATATTGCAGGAAATATCACCATGACTGTTATCAGCAAGTAGCGAGGGGTTGTTGGAACTACCTGGGGATGTTCAACACAGTGCCACTTCTGCCACGCATCATGGATGTCATCCGCACAATTTTTATGGACCCTACTAGACAATATAAGGGATTTTCATATGTACCAGTAAACTAGTTTGCAAAATATGATGCCGATCTATGTGTTTTGACAACGTATTCAATATTTTCCCCTTGCAATTCGGAAATTTGTTTCCATATTGGTGTAGTAAGCTATTCTGCTTTATCCATCTTTACACATAATCCAAGTCAAATGGCTACATCCTTGCTTATTTGATCCGAGAACTGTATTTCATGCAATTGTTCAAGTTTAAAATAATTTGTTTAAACAAATTTAAATACATGTGTAATTTGTGTATGAATTATTCCATTTGTGTACTACCATCTTAAACAAAGATGTTTCAGTTCAGACCGAGAGCTTTTAGCTGTACATTTATCTTGAAAGTAACAATATTAAAGCTTTTGAACCAGTACGGTAGATGCTGGCTAACAAACAGAAACTGTGCATGGTGTGATTTCCCGCGTGGGTCTCAACCCTCATGTCAGGGAACCAAGCAAAGCTGACAGGTTTCGGATTTTGGTCGAAAAGGCCATCTAGCATTTCATTCCAATCAAGTGGGCTGCAATCATTTTAAAAGGTCTGGTGTGAAATGGTATGACACGTGAACAATACCTGAATAGAGACTGGAGGGGATAGCCGACGACCATTTTATGTCTCGATGTCACGAGACCAAAATAGTATATTCAGACCATGCAACCTTATGCCATAACTAGTCATTCCGGAGTGATGCAGACTTAAGTTAAAGCATTCCGTGAAATGAAACGGACTTCAATTTAATTTGGACGAAAAAAACAGCATATCCTTTGGGATTTTACTAGCGTAAAAGAAAGCGAAATTTGATTCCAATATTTGTGGCTGTTCATGAAATACCCTGAGCTATATAAAAAGTTGAGGAAGAATTGAGATATTGAATGGTGCAAACTATGAGAACAATGAGCATAGAATGATAGATAAAATGAGATGGAGTATGGATGTGACTGGAAACGATGGGAAATAAAGAAAATGCAATAGATAAGGTGGATGGTTTCAATCATTTTGTATTTTCAGCCAAAACAGGAACGTTTAAGTTGTGCAAACAATACGCTTTTGCTTTAATAAAGAAAACTGCAGTTAAAATGAAATCCTTCCTTTGACTTTAGTCACTAGGAAAGACTTTTGAATTCAATGAAAAGGCATTTTTAGGAGTACGCACATGGGTTATAATGTGTTTTTGCATTGACTGTCTAAAGCAGAATCGACGATGCTTTTTACAAAGGCAATATACAAAACCATATACACACAAACTTGCCGGAGAAAGCCAAAACAATATAAATCTATTTAAGGCAAGGACCTACTTCATCGTTATTTATTAATTCAAAACGCCAGGGCTGGACTATCAGATATCCTTCTGAAATAAATGGGATGAAATAGTGGGATATACAAGTAAGTGCTTCAAGTTAAGCGGGTGACCCACTTCAGCGGTCCCCCACTTTACTAGACAAGAGTTCAGTCCATTGAGCTGAGAGTAGATCTGTATAATCTTACATTTTACCCTCCTATCAGCGAGAGGGGCTTGAAGAGTTTAGAGTCACCGCCCGAAAAGAGTTGAAGACTCCTATCTTGTGCTGAGGTTTTCCCCAGACATAAATTCGTAGGTTCATTTTCATGTGCTATGAACATTTGCCTGTAATACGAAATGAAGAGAACTAAAGGTTGAGAAGATTTGTCTATATTGTATTATTATTTGCTGGTAAATGAAAATGTCGTTGTTTATAACCACAGTATTGAAAAGGAGATTATGCCCTATTGATTTAATATTTTATAAGTGAATTATATGTGCAATATAAACTATAGAGAGTTAGTGTTTGGAACAAACACACGGTGTTTGGGTTTACTTTTGGTTTAATGACGGTTTGATGACGTCACAGTCATATTTTTAAAAGGTCTGACATATTTTGTTATAACAATACAAATTTATACATTTTGCATTATATAGAATAAGTTTATTTTCTTTTTTGGCTGGAATTTCAGGTCAGATCTGCTTCATGTCCGCGAGCAAGATAAAAGCTAGGTGAAATTTCGACTCGAGATAGCGACAAGTTTTGTTTGCCTATCATGGGCGCTATGAGCCCTGATGAAATCACAATTTGTTTTTGTGTGAAAAGGTGTGATATCACTCATTTTTATAATGCTAATTTCATATTTCAAGGTCATCAAATTTGTTTTAGAATGTTTTTAAATTTAATGAAATTTCTGTTTATTTCATTTTCTTTTGATTTCTCCTTTTTTGTTTCAGGAGATACGATTTGTCATAATATTTGATTGATTTACATGTAATGTCAAATTCGCATAACCGAAATTTCTGGTCCAATCACATGATTGCGTCACAATTTTGTTGTTTATAATGTGATTGTTCACTGTGGCAAATTTGGTAAAATTCTGACTCATGTTCAATTCAATTTGAGGTTCCCATGTAGGGTGAAATTCTGGGGGTGAGTTGGACAGAAAAAAGAATAGAGATAACGAAACGTACAGCATCTGTTCTGATAGAACGGACGAATGGTGTTTGGGTTGAAGGCCCCACCCCTGGGGATGTCCATGTTCTTTGGTTATGTTTGGTGGTTCATGCTAATGACATCATGTCAACGTGCTGTGATGGATTCACGTGTACATGTACATGTCTATGAGAAACATTTAAGATATTTCCAGTTTTCGAGATTATTTAAACAAAATCTTAATTTATTTTGTTTGGTGCACTGTAAAAAATTACCGTAATTTTACGCCGAAAAGTTTGTAAATTCTACGGTGAATTACCGTAATCATCCCTTTCTCATTGTTTCACGGCCGAAACCCGTATTATGGCCGCTCCCATTGCACTCTGGGATATATCCAATATGTAAATGATCTGACCTTAGTTTGAGATAGCTTTGCGCTCGAATCATTTCCAATGTTTAAATATGTAAAAATGGGTGATTTAAAGCCATTTTCAAATAATTTATTGTTAATTTTATGATTAAAAAGGTAAGATTTTGATGTTCTTTTCTATGTTTATGTAAAAAAGTACATTCAAAATATAAATATTGAAATATAGATTATAATTGCATGCCACCATGACTAAAAAAAGATACATGTTCTGTACATTAGTAACTGGACAGGATCAGGAGTGGTTGAAAAAAGAACCAGACTACATGTACGTGTAGGTAAGTGAAAGGCATTGTGTACAATAAACAGTTGCATTGATTAATCCCAGTATCTGTAGAGCCATCCCATAGCAGATGCAGCGTTCCATCCATACAAAAATCCTGTTAAATGTACGGCACAATTTGTAAAACTTCCACCATAAAATTTACGGTGCTTTACCTGGCAGCTAGGGTGCCAGGAAATTGTTTAGTGTAGTAACTGTATAAAAACGGTAAAAACATTAAAAATTACGGTTCCCAAAATACGTTACCCGTAGTATTAACAGACTTTTCACCGTAAAAATAATGGTTTAACGTAAAATACAATACGGTCCACACGTAAATAATACGGTAGAAAGGTGGCAACTCGCTGCACGACTTTCGACCGTAAATTTTATGGGTAATATTTTACAGTGTGAAGGATTCATGATTTGTTTAAATATTAAGTTTGATTTAGTGTAATTTGAAACCTGATGTCATAACAACATCAATGCAAGCTGAGAATCGCCTAAACCAGTTTTATCGTCAGACGCTGGAGTGTCGCGTGCAACGTATTATCATACCACGGCTACTGTGAACATTTTGTATTCCGTCCAAATTTAAAATATTGGAATTATTCCGTGCATAATTTTTCAACAAATGAAATTGCTTTGTAAAGCAAGGACAAACAAGGGCAACCATTCACATTCTTATTTTTTCTGCTGACATATTACAATAACAGAATTGCAATGGAATGTTTTAAAAGGAGCAAGCCAGAGAACAGAGGGTACAGAAGGAGAATGATTAGCATATGGCAGGATAAAGGCATGTTTGAAATAATCGAACAGCAGCTTGCCGACCAGGTAAAATAAATCAAACATAATCAGTGGCTAACGAAAGTTGAGATGGAAGATATGAGACGCATAATATCACGGACAGAGAGTTGTGATGATGCTGAAGAAGTCCAACAAGTTCCAAACCAGCCGGCTATGAGGTCTTCAGCTACACTGGTCCCAGACTATGGAACAACCTCGCCACGCAAATCCGCCAATCCACTTCAATATCAACCTTCAAGAAACTGCTAGCACTGAATTGTTTAGATCTATTTAGAGTTTTCGTATATTATTATTATTATTAGCTACGGTGAGTAAAAATCCTTGGGAAGGTAAGTACTATAAATTAACGATCTTGTCTTTGCAAGGTGCAGTTGTAGTAGCGGAAAGATTAGGGGTTAAATCTTCACATTCACAACATAAAGATAATAATAAACCTTGGTGGAAACGCAGACTTGAGGACCAAATTAACGAGTTACGCAAAGATCTCAGCAGAATAGAGCAAATGGATAGATGTGCAATGAAAGATTCAGATATGAGGAATAGATTAATAAAGAAGGATCAAGTAAAAGGAAAAGGGATATGAGTGTAGTTAAGGAAGAAATCAAGCAAAGGGTTATAAGGCGAAGGCTGCGAAAGTAAAGAGGTACGATGACAGGGTCAGGCAGTTTCATCAAAATCGCCTATTCAATACTAATCAACGTCGATTATTAAAATAATTGGACGGGAAATGCGACAACTCACAACCGGGCGCAGAGCCAGGGGAGGCAAGGAATTTCTGGGGTGGCCTGGGCAACATAACAGACAAGCCGAATGTTTAGCCGAAGAAGAATGTACAGCAATAAGAGGGATTTCAAACTGTTGTGAACAAGGTGAAGAAACAGTTGAGGAAAGTGCCCAATTGGAAAGCCCGGGACCAGACCAAGTGCACGGATATTGTCTAAAGAAGTTCAGTAGTCTTCGCCTAAGAATAGCCCAGCAGCTGCAAGAATGTTTAGTGCGTGGCAACGTTCCGACGTGGATAACTGAAGCAAGAAATTATCGACCTATTACATATGTTTACCCATGACGTATAAACATTATGGAATGTTTGGACATAATAGGGCTGGCTGATGCGGTGAGATGTCTTCTAGGTGACACCATGAAGAACAAATCCGACAGCCAATGTTTTGGTAAGGTAAAAGTCAGACGAGGTACTTTCTAGGGCGATTCTCTGTCTCCACTGTTGTTTGTTTTGTCAAAGGATGATTCTTCGGAAGGTTAGTGCGGGATACGAGTTGACGAAGGATGGATGCAGGATTAACCATTTGCTCTTCGTGGATGACCTGAAGTTGTTTGCGAAGAATGAGAAGGAGACTGATATCTTATAGCAGACTGTACGGACCTTCAGCTATGAGATCGGTATGAAATTTGGTCTGGAGAAATGTGCTGCGATGACCATGAAGAGGGGATAAATGGGTACATTCGGATGGAATTGCTTTACCAGACGGCACACAATTGAGGGCGTTGGGTGAAGAAGAAAATTATAAGTATCTTGATGTTCTTGATGCAGATCACGTACTGCACGAGGAATCAAAAGAGAGACTTAAGAGTATAGAAGACGAGTGAAGAAGTGTTTGAAATCCAAGGTGAACGGAGGGAATATGGTAAAGGCTATCAACGCTTGGGCTGCATGTGTTGCTGATGAGGTACAAAACGAGGAAATTGATGACGATGCACGACATGTTACATCCACATTCGAATGTCAGCAGACTCTATCTACCGAGGTCAGAGGGCGGAAGAGGGTTACTGAGTGTATCAAACAGTGTTAACATCGAGAGAAGGAGCTTGCAGTGTCATGTTAGCAGTGCTGAGGAAAAGTTGTTGAAGGTTGCGTAGAAATACATGAAGGCAGATGAGTTAGGTCCAAAGGAATACAATATTGAGAGGAGAGAGGAAAGAACAGGAAAAACCACTTTACAGCCGATTCCTGACATGTACCGAAGAAGTGGCGAGTAGTAAGACTTGGGAATGGTTGAGGAGAAAGAAACCAAGGAATCTAATTACTGCAGCGCAAGACTAGTCTCTGCGGACGAATGTGATGAAGGCAAGGATCGAGAAATCAGATGTCTCTCCTATGTGCAGAATTTCACATTGTCAGCGAATACAGAGTGCATGCTCAGACGGATTACAAAGGCAGACACAACAAGTTGGTCGAGGTGATCGACTGGGATTTGTGTTAGAAGTACGGTGTCAAGGTGCAATCGAGTGGTACGACCATGTGCCGAAAAAGGTAGAAGATTCTCTGGAACTTCAACATCCAGACAGATCATGTTATAGAACATAGGCGGCCAGATGTTGTTGTCTCTGATAAGCATAAGAAGATGTGTCATGTTATCGATATAGCTGTGCCGGGTAATAGTAGAGTAGCATCGAATGAGAATGAGAAGGTACAGAAATTTCATGATTTAGCGAGAGAACTCCGCAAGTCAAGGTAAAGGTTGTTCCTGGGTGCACTGGCTACAATCCCAAAAGGGACAGTGAGGATTCTGCGAAAGACACTCGAGATCTAAGGCTACGAGACGTACCTTGACTTGAGGTGTAACCGGCAGAAAGGAAAACCAGATCTTTCTTTTCATGTGCTAGCGCAAAATAAATATAACGTGTTCGTATACCGGGTATGATCTGTCTTGTATACATCGAGTGTTATTTGCTGGATCTTCTAAACAGACACTTTGATAAAATATTTATTTGCGCTATGCAGTGTAAATTATTTGTATTGGGTTGCTTAAATTACAGCAATTAATTATGTTTTTAATTCTTTTGTAGTTAGTTTAATTGCTACTGACATAAGTCTAACTTAATCACTTACATTTAATCAACAGAGACAAATTGTCTGCACGAGCTGCCAACACGCGGTCGGCGGTTTTTAAAATTAACCTTGAAATAAGGCGCCATTAATACCCGGAGCCAATCACAGTGCATTGGGTACACACCAAACGAAACCCACACAAGATTTTCTCCATGCTGAAGATGATAATTGTAAATATATCTCTGTAGCGGACATGGAGGATTTTCAACCCGCCTCGAGAATGGTTTCTTAATTTACTGTCTAGCTGACTGTCTAAGGAGGTGTATATTTTCCAGTTGGTTTGCGTTTCACGTTGTTGTATCCGGGCCTGGGGCCTGACGGCAATTCGCGCCGACCGCCTATCGTAGCGACTATCATATTGGGAGATATCACTCCGCCTTTTTTACGAAGATGGTGAACACTTTCCTTTTTTATATTTCACTCATTTTGTTGGACAGGCAGCCCTGTAGGTATGTCTTTTTCTTTCAATCTTAACAGATGTCTCCGGGTAAGATCTCCTTTTTAATATTTTCCCCTAGTCGTCAGAATAGAGTGACAGACTTACTGGTTTCGTTTACACTCTTGAAATATTGGGATTAACTTCTTCAGTACTTAATAAAAAAATATAACATAATTGCCACGTCAGTTCGTGTGTGAGTGTGTGTTTGAGAAGTGATTGTTTTAGTATAAGCAATATAGTGGTTCACAATTTTCTGTCATTGGGCGGCGGTAATAGGAAATGTCTATAGGCAATTATTTTTGGATTGGAAGATTATTGAAGATCGGTTCTATATTGTTGAAATTTTGCATCAACAGCATGAACAAAAACTACATTGTTGAAATATCAAAACGGTTGCCACATACATTAAATCATGACGTAGTAAGTATGTAATCAACACTGAATATTCTATTTATTCTTAGTTAGGCCAAAAAGTCTGGTTTCTGGTCATAAGTCATGCCATATCACGCCAATCTTGAAAGAACTGCACTGGCTTCCTGTTTCACAGATAATTGTTTTTAAACTTATGCTAATTGTTCACAAATCTTTTAATAACATTGCTCCAATTTATATTTCTGAACTGCTTAAAGTCTACACTCCATCACGCAATTTGCGCTCCAGCAACATGTCACTCCTAAAGGAACCAACTTCAAAACGGAACTGGGGTGATAGGTCGTTTTCTGTCGCAGCTCCGAGACTCTGGAATCATCTTCTAACTAAACTCAAATCTTGTCATAGTATAACCAGATTTAAGTCGATGCTTAAAACTCATCTTATGTCACAACTCTTCAAAGATGATGTATATTTGTAATTGCATTGTAGGTACATGTATCTCGGTACGTAATTTTTTTTCCCTATGCTATCATTGTATATTGTTCGTATTCATGTTTTTCTTTGTTTACGCGCCTTGAGCGCCCAGCAGGGTGGATATGTGCGCGCTAAAAATCTTTATTATTATTATTATTATTATTATTATTATTATTATTATTATTATTATTATTATTATTATTATTATTATTATTATTATTATTATTATTATTATTATTATTATTATTATTATTATTATTATTATTATTATTATTATTATTATTATTATTATTATTATTATTATTATTATTATTATTATTATTATTATTATTATTATTATTATTATTATTATTATTATTATTATTATTATTATTATTATTATTATTATTATTATTATTATTATTATTATTATTATTATTATTATTATTATTATTATTATTATTATTATTATTATTATTATTATTATTATTATTATTATTATTATTATTATTATTATTATTATTATTATTATTATTATTATTATTATTATTATTATTATTATTATTATTATTATAGGTCGCCTTCAAAATCAGTGCGGTGACGCGCTTTTCTGTTTTTTTTTTTTCTTTTTTTCTTTTTTGCAAGCTTTTTTTTCGCCAACCAGTGAAATACGTGATACATGCATACGCGGTTATTGGAACTCGACCAAATTTCCCTAGGAGAGGCCTCACAAATCGGGCAAACGTTCATACCCATTTAACAGTCGTTTAAAGCACAGCAATGCAGAATTCCAATCGATCCAGCAATTTTGCGGAGAGAAGAAAAGCGCGCAGAGACAAGAAACCGGAGACTACACTCATCACACAACCTACCACCTAGTCGACGTAAAGCTACGGCAAGCTACCGACAACCGGCTACCCAATCGTCGCGACTAAGGACGACCACCTACGACCACACCTACGACAACCTACGACCACACAGGCGACAACCTACGACCCGCGACAAGCTACGACAAGCTATGACCCTGTCGGCGACAACTGAAGACAACTGAAGACAAATGAAGAGAATTTACTTGACTTCTCTTGACGCCAGTACCTGTCGCCGGTTGACGTAGGTTGACGTAGTAGTCACCGAGGTCAGCACCGGCGACAACCTACGTCACCTGGCGACAACCTACGACAGCACCTCGTCAGTAGAAGTCAAGCTACGCTCATTGGCGTCAAACCCACTGTCGCCGAATTTTTTTTAACATTTTGAAAATCCCGCGGCGACCAGAAAGAGGCTACGACTCTTTGGGCGACGGAGGAGACTACTCCTGACCATACAGGCGACACCCCGGCGACCATGTGGCGACAGCCTGGTCGCCTGTAGTCGCCTAAAAAATCGCCTAAGTGGGACAGGGGCATTACCTTTTGACATACACTAAACGTATTTGCCATTATACGTACCAAGGGCAGGTACAACATCGGCCTTCTACAAAAACCATAATTTTATATAAAACTTAATTGTCCACACACAATCAACCGAATGTAGCAACATTGATCACGGTTTTACATATATATAATTGTTAAGTATTAATCATGGTGGAAAATTCCCGCGGAATTTGTTTTTATATATTAAGCCTACGTCTTAAAAGCAAGATTCAAAATTCGTGATTGCCGATTGTCAAATCTGAATGTATTTCATAATTTTTCGGCACAACGTAATCAACTGAAACTTGCAGAGGTTGGTTGCGCTGTAAGAAGCGCACCCAGCACTGAACATTCTGACATCTCCATGAAGAAAAGTACGTGTTATACTACAGTAGAATCAGTTTTTCCGTTATCTATAAAAGTCTGTCTAGCACAAACATAATCCATCTCTAGAGCTCCTCAACTTATAATTCGTATTAAGCCTCCCCGTGCCGGATTTCCTTGTCAGAATTACCAATAAACGCCCCCAGGTGACCTATAAGATAAGTTTTCTATTAACTTGATTAGTTTAAGACATCATCGTTCATGAAAATGCAAACCATTTTAGATTTATAGTTTCAACTTAATATTTCAAACAGGTTATAATATCAAAATGTATTACTATGTTATCTTACAGTTGAAGGTCGGTTTAGGTGGCAACATGTCATTAGTTAAAATAACACCGTATCCATTTAGATTCAAACAAACATGTTCAGACACTGAGGTTTTAACATTAGTATAGGCCTATAAACAACACAAATTTATGTTTAGGAAATTGATTATACTCACCTTTGGAGGACAACGACTTAACCAACAATTAGTTCTCACACGGTCATCGAAATTCTATTTCAGCCAATCATTAGTTTAGGGGGGATTGATGATAACCTCTATGTACATGCACGAGAGAAATGTGCCATGCATTTCCCTAAAAATAAAAAGTGTACACAGGATTTAAGGTTCAGAGAATTTAAGTTTAAGTAACACTTGTACTGATATGACCTTTCATGACATCATGTGTAGACCCTACTCTTCAGTTACGCTGCATGAATTGTAATAAAATACACAATCACATCCCCACCCACCCAAGATATCAGCCAGTTACTATAGACTAGAGTCAGATGCAAAAGCAAATCATGTTATATACTAATATAGTTCTGACAAATCCAATACAAAGTGATGTTTTACTCGTGGTTTGGTAACGTTTCAGCATTAGACAACCGCCGTGAGTAAAAACATCCCTCTTTATTTGATTTGTCAAAAACGAACATTAGGCCTATTCTGTTTACAAACAATCCAAATGAACTTATGCAAAAATCCTGTTGGTATACCTTATACATTATGATCACTTTCTTGGTTGTGTATAACAGTATATTAACAATATCAAACGTAGGTACATGCATGTATCTCAATATAAAGTAATGAGAAGCAGATCACATCGTGGTATAAAAACAAGTACCGAGTATAAATAAATGGCATTTTTTCTGTTCCAGTTTGTCTTGTCTTTTGCCAAATTTTTGCCGTCCCCATTTTATCCCTGAAAATTTCTGTGGGGGAACTTTGCCCCTCTGCCCCCTCCCCACTGGCTAAGTCAATAAGTGTACACAGGAAATTGTAGCATGCATAAAGACATATTATTCTGTTTATTCCAAGAGATTAACATTATCCGTATTGCACCCTAATGAGATTATATTTTCGAAATGATCAATTGTCATAACTGAATATGCTTATTTTTAATAAAATATTAAAGAGGTATGATAGAGGGCCTACACTTTCTTGAATTTCTATAAAAACCACTGATGTAAATAGGGATATTACCTGAAAACATGGCTGGTGGCAGTATAAGCATACATTCATACGATATATTAATGCTCATGTTATTATAAATTTGTTTTCGCAAACTTTTCTTTAACACATTTAACAGTGTTTATATAACTGTGGTCGACAGCCAATAAATCTTCTTCCATTGACGTAAAAAAACGTTTGAGACATAACAAAATATATTACCGATGGCAAGGTACAAGCTTGATTTACTCAATAATCTTTAAACGAAAATGCGACATTGTGAGATATGGTCCCATACAAGCTCAGTACCAGGCACTTGACGTCATCAACCTCATCAAAGAAATTGAAACACTGCAATTAATTAACGTAGAAAGCTTTTCGAGTGATTGTATCTAGGTGTAGGAAATAGTGTAGAATTTGGAATAGGCATTCTGAACAATTTCTAAGATGTTCGAACTCGAAGTGCACAGCATGCGAGAGACTATGCTTATAATTTCTGTTCAATCATTTTCTGTTCAATCCATTATGAGCATGAATTTCTTCTGCGGGTTATTGGTTGACCAGGAATGTACTTGTGAGGTCCTTGTTTGATTGGTGTTTGTGACTGTCGTCGTTGAATGAAGAGGCCTCTAGTGATTGCCTGCAACGAGTCACAAATTTAATCAACAACCGTGCCCAATTTGCATGGTTTTTTGAGAATATTGAATACTCTGATTTCCTATAGGTCACACGATGTAGACTGGTTTTTATCCAAATAATAGCTTGGTGTGACGTTGATGATGATGTTAAACAACCTGCAAAATTAATGTTGGAAGTTTTATTGTTTTCGAGACCACAGGAAACAAATTTAATTGCAAAAAGGCATAATTTGTCCACTTTTTATTTATTTATTTTAATGAAAACCAACACCGGTTAACCAACAATTCAACAAACACACAAACAAACAAATAAAAAATAATAATTGAAGATAAAATTCAGCACTTATGGTACAATGCACACGAGATAAAATTAATACTAATCATTTAAATTAATCATTTAAAATACATCTATAAATATCTGCAAGAAAGCAATTTACAGTAGGAGCACCAACACATCGCACCTCCCATGGGGTCGGTTGTAGACAGACGAGATTCTTGAAATAAAGTCTCGTTTAGTCACCTCAATCCGGCTCCAGGGGACATGTAAAATGTGGTTAGCGGCTGATCTTGTGCGACGTTGAGGAACATGTAAACAGTAGGGACTGCCATCAGTTAAATGAAAACGGTTATGAATGTGTTTATACAGGAACAAACAATCACTTACTGTTCTCTTCTGAAGGAGAGTTGACAAATTAAAAAGGTGACCAAGGTCTGAATAAATAGGAGTAAGATTATTCTGATTACCGTCCCCACTATGAAGTATTTTGAACATAAAAAACAAATACCGCCTCTGAACTCTTTCCAGTCTGTCTGACTGCGTCTTAGAAGTGGAATTAAAAACAACAGTACATTATTCAAGATGTGGTCTTATAATGGTGCAGTACAACGTACGAAAGACCTGTTTGTTCTTACAAGACTGGAAGTTACGCCACACTAAACCAATCATTCGATTAGCCTTCTTGATTAAGTGATTGACATGATACACAAAATTAAGCTTACAATCAATGAAAATACCAAGATCATTTTGAACATTGACACGGTTAAGAACATTATCGTTCACAGAATAATTAGGTAAGGTAAGGGTTCTTCTTAAGAGTGACACTTAAAATTGAACATTTAGACAAATTAAGGTTTAATTTTCAGGTTAAGCACCAGTTATAGATGTTACTTATGTCTTGTAAAGAAATGCAATCAGATTCATGGTACACCTGTCGATAAACTTTCATATCATCAGCAAACAGTAAAGAATGATTAATTATACACTGTGGTAAGTCATTTACAAACAAAGTAAATAACATCGGGCCCAGGATTAAACCTTGGGGGACACCTGAAGGGACCGGATTCCAGCTAGAGCAGTGACCATCAACAAGTACGCGGTGTCATCTAGTAGTAAAATAACTACATAACAATTTATGCAAATTGGAATGAATATTGAAAGAGGCAAGTTTATGAATTAAAGAGTCTATGACTAACTAGATCAAAGGCCTTAGACAAATCTGTGTAGACAATGTCCAACTGCCCTCTCCGATCAACAGCACAGTATGCCTCCCGTAGTAAAGAAGTAAGGTTGGTAGTACAGTCCCTACTGGGTACAAAACCATGCTGTAATTAGTAATCCGTTATAACGGATTACTAATCCGTTATAACGGATTACTAATCCGTTATTACGGGTTACTAATCCGAAAGACCATTAGTGCCACTCTAAGTATATATTACTAATCCGTAATAACGGATTACTAATCCGTTATAACGGATTAGTAATCCGTTATAACGGATTAGTAATCCGTTATTACAGATTACTAATCCGTTATTACGGATTACTAATCCGTTATTACGGATTACTTTTTTCTAACGCGGACACACAGCCCTCACGTGCAACAGGTGTGGAAAGTTATATTACATTTATGTTCTCAAATTTAATAGTAAAACAGCTGTGACAGATGAATGGGTCAGTTGAGGATATAGTAGGGCTAGATATTTGATGCTACAGGTCTGCTAAAATATTATGCCAAGTTTGGGCCAGATGTTTTATTTTATTTTATTTATTTTTATTTATTCGTTTCCATGTTATAGGACTGACTGTTGTAATTACATAGTGTGACAAAGTGGCACAACATTATATTTTTGGATGATTGCAGTATATGGGTTTATATGGGTCTATGAGATGAAATAAAATTAGCACCTGAAGTAGGCCCATGTCCTCTTTGAAGATTTACATTTTTTCTGCTGTTTTCAGTTATTTTCTGTTTTCACCTTTTTTTAAGCTAATAACTAACGAACACCCCAGTAAGTAAGGACCTTACAATTTAATCTTATTTTGCAGGTTGAAGAACGTTTTTGATGTAAATGTATGACAATTTAAAATTTGTTTGTTTACTAGAGTTATCAGTTTACAGCAACAGTTGTGATAGGTTGTTTTGTAACCAAAACAAGGTTTCATTGTTTACTGTAGTTTAGTTTTTACTACTGCATTCTCAAAGAGCTAGAAAAAAGTGGTTGAACATGTTTTCTTTTATTTTTTTAAATTTTCACACCAATTAAGAAGACTACTGAAATTGAATCTTTCAAAACATAATAATAATTTCACATCAAAATTACTTTGTAAAAAGTTGCTGATACATGTAATAAGTAATACAAATTAAACTGATGTTATGATTTGAAAACTTTAATTCCAAGTAAAATGAACCAGTTTGTATTTATACCTTGTTTTTTTTAACAACAAAATGAAACAATAGTCAACATGCATTGTTTGTATTTATCAATTGTTTGGAATTTCGGGAGGGTATCCATCAAAGATTCAAAATGGAAATTATTTTTTTCTTTTTGAATTATTCTACACCCCGTTGCTACGGAGCTCTTGAAGTGTCATCCAAATTCTTGAGATCCTGAGTTAATTTATCTCGTAATTTTATGATGTCTTCATCCTGACATAAATTAGCTTGGGAAGTCGGCACCCGGATGGCATCACAGGAGCTCCATACATTGCAAAGAAAATCACTGATAACTACATGTAGGGAAGGTTGATGCACCTACATATTAAGTATTACATTGTGGATGTTAACCAGTGATGTAACTTATAAATGCACGCTATCTTTTGCCACCGATGAGTGTAAGTACTAGCAAGATTATCAAATAATATGCATGTATGGTATTTGCTTTCATATCTGAAGTCATTGATTTTTAATGGCGGAGCCCTTATTAAAACAGTTTACAAAAACACCATTATATTTGTACAACCTTTTACTTTTTGTTAAAGTACTGAAAAGAATGAGACAGTTTTAAGTTTAAAGCTAGAGAACAAATATTATTTTGTGTCTGCTGCTTCATATCTACTTAAGCTCTACACTTAAATACAAGTAATGTATGCCATCATTAAGGTTGACTGTGCACTGCCCTCCCTTTGACCCCCCCCTCCTCCCAACCCAAACTTAAAACCAACCATAATGACATTATGATTCACACATCCATGATAAACAGAATGGACAAGGATATTTGACCCGCTGCGGGTCGAATAAGTTCAAAAATGTTTCCTTATGCGACCCGCCGCGGTATTTCTACATAACTGTAACCCAAATGGAAGCAAAAACGAATAAATTGCTTCCATTCCGCACTCGCGGTCGGTAGTGGCATATCGCTCCTATCACAGAAAGCATGATAATGAACATGGAAATGATATATAGATCACTAATGAGTGGCACTAATGATCTTTCGTAGGTTTCCAGTTTGATGGGAAATTGCCTTCAGAGAGTGACCTACGAAAGAGATATGACAAAGTCTTACATAATTCATTAATTAGCACATGTCTTTAATAAAAAGCCAAACAAATTATCTGGACCACCGGCTTCTGATACATCACTGTCTATAAGTTCACAACAAACTTCAGTGTTCACTATTTGAATGGGAGGAATGGGGTCCAAATTGGTCGTTGGAACTTCTGGTAAGTTAGGGTCTATGTCATCAGTATGTGGGATATAAACAGTTTGAAAATATTCCATCAGAAGAGCTGCTTTGCTAGTTGAATCAGCTGCATCTGTTCCCGATGTTTCATTTCGTAGAACTGCCGGGAGTGAGTGTTTTCGAGATCTGGCCTTTATAAAACTCCAGAAGCGTTTTGGATTTCTTCCCAAGTCTCCAGCTAATGTCTTGAGGTATTCAGCATATTTCTTTCTAGAAAGCTGCTTGAAGGTTAATCTTGCTAACTTAAAAGCAATGATATTTTCATCAGAAGGATTGGCATGCTTCTTTCTGAAAGTTCTCTCCTTCTCTTTGATGGCTTGCAGCACTTCCCGTCGAACCAGGGAGGAGAAGGACGGCGACATCAATTAGAGCAGCCTCCACCAGATCATGAAACAGTGATGCCGATTCATCACAGTTGTCTGTTGCCTCCAGTAAGCACCACGGAATACATTCTAATGTCCTGTGTAAATCATTCAGGTCTACCTTAGGGAAGTTGAAGTCCTGTCGCTTTGATGTAGGTTGTTTGGCCAATGAAGGAGCAATATATGTAGTGCACAGTGGTCTGAATCAAAAACACTGTTCTCTAGATCTGAAGTTGCTTGCAGGTTCTCGGAACATAACACAATATCTAGAATGTTCTCACCTCTGGTTTGGCTGGAATTTAATTGATGTAGGTTATGGACCCCCATAACAACATCTACAAACATGTCATCAATGACAGAATTAGATTCAGGTAGCCCAGTATCCAAACTCCATTGCAGGGTAGGTAGGTTGAAATCTCCCATCAGACATATGGTGCTATACTCACGAGATGCATTAGTAAGACAGTCCGCAAGGGCTGTCAGTGGTTGAATGACACTGCTTGGGGCGCTGTAGAACACACCTACCAATATCTTGCAACATCTACGCAATTTGATTTTAACCCACAGTAATTCCAGATCATCGAGTCAGTTCTTCTCCGACACTGCAAAGAATCATGACAACCAAGAAGAACACCACCGCCTCTACCATTCGATCTGTCATTGCGAAAGATTGTAAAGTCAGGAACCGTAATTTCTGCATTGACTACATCAGTCGACAACCAAGTTTCAGTTAAGGCAAAGATTCTGTACTGGCCAATCGGATAAAGGCTGAGTAGTTAAGCGGGCTGATATACCGTAAGATGACCTTTGACCTCTAAATTTGCATAAATTTGCATAAATGAATAATAATGAGGTCAAAAAGCGTGTGGGAGATAGGAAAAATTTATACCGTAGGATGACCTCATTTGCATAAATTATGAATAAATGAATAAATTATAAAGGGGTCAAAAGATAATGAGGGGTTAAAGCGTGGTGGAGATAGGAAAAATTTATACCGTAGGATGACCTTAGGGGGCGGGAACGATTGAACGATTGAATACTAATGAGAAAGATAATGAGGCGCTTAAGCGTGTGGAGATAGGAAAAATTTATACCGTAGGATGACCTTTTTTTTAAATATGCAAATGAGAAAATAATGAGCAAAAGATAATGAGGCGAATAAAGCGTGGGGAGATATGAAAAATTTATACCGTAGGATGACCTCATTTGCATAATTAGATAGGATAATAACGAGAAGGGATAATGAGGGGCTAAAGCGTGGTGGAGATAGGAAAAATTTATACCGTCGGATGACCTCATTTGCATAAGTAGATAGGATAATGACGAGAACAGATAATGAGGCGCTAAAGCGTGTGGGAGATAGGAAAAATTTATACCGCCGGATGACCTTAAGATCACAGAGGGGGGATCGCTAGAGGGCTACTGTAACGTATGACGTAATACAATGAGGGTTTGCTACGTCAAGATGGCGCTTGGATGCGTTTAATTTATGGATGTAATGAGCAGCGAAATGAGCAAATGAGCAGCAAAATGAGCAAATGAGCAGCAAAATGAGCAAATGAGCAGCGAAATGAGCAGCGAAATGAGTAGTTATAGGCCTATATATAAACTATTTCTTTCGTTTCTTTTCAATCGGAGATTAAGCATCAGAGATTCAACATGAATGTTATTTCTGCTGTCAAACCCCATGCTTGTCACCAGTGCGGCAAAAGCTTTGGACGGAGATATAACCTACGGAGGCATGCAGAACATGTACATAATGAAGAGAAATCTAAAATGGATGAAGTTGACGATGATTCTGAAATTAAAGCTATCCAATCTGACAATTCTGACGTCGATAATTCTGAACCCGATTTTAAAACGTAGATTTGAAGATTCGGAAATAGAAACTTGTGAAACTGAATCTACGCAGGATGAAGACGAAGATTTCGAGGAAGATGATTCAGAATCCGATACGGAGGTGGAATATGACGAATCATCGGAAGAGGATGAGTCTAGTTCTGAATTGGAAGACAATGCCACTTTTCGAGACTGGTTGGAAGAGGCTAAAGAGGCTACTGAAGAGATGTGGTGTGAACAATATGAAAAGTACGTCAACGGGGGTATGAGTGAAGATCAAGCCAAGGAAAAAGCCACTAGGAAAACCCTTTTGGGCAGTCAAGCGAATCTTTTCAACAAATACAAGGATTTTTTGTCAAGTTACCTACATCTGAAAGATAATGGCGCTCATCAGGATATTGCGGAAGATCTCGAAGAAAAAGTAAATAAAGGCATGGAAGTAAACAAAGCTCTGAACAGAGTAATGCCTAAACTCCATACCAAATTTGACGGACTACTTCAACTAAACGAGGATGAAGAGAACGAGGAAGAGTGATGATGAAAGACCAGATGTTTCAGAAAGACTATTGTAATTAAAAAAAACAAAAAAAAAAACATCTATAATAGTGTGTTTTTTTGGTAGGAAAAAAAATCTATAAAATAGCCACCTCTGTTAGTCTTACAGTAATCCTTTATGGTTATTTTACACTATTACGTTACATCAAGGGCAGTGACAACTTAATTTCGAAGAAAATGAGTGCCTCTGCATTGGTTCTAAACTTCTGGGTGACTTTCTATTCATCTTTAAATAGACAGTGTATTGTGAACTACAGGCCTGACATTCTAAAGCGGGCCGTTGTTTCATGTAAGATAGACAACTGTATTATGAGCCCTAATATCCGACTTCATTTACGGTTTCGTTGAGAGTACACGCAACGAAATTCCAAGTTCCTGAGCAGTTCATTGAAGCGGAAATATAATCCAAAACACTTCGTCCCATGTGCTCGGTATGAACGAGTGAGATGTGTAAATCTATCGTGTTACATTTATTGCAAGGAGTGTAGACTCTTAATCCCTGTAAAATTCAGTGTGAGTTGACTTTTTAATTCTGTTATATTCCTTATAATTCACTTGACTATCTATTGATTACCCTAGTCCTATACATCCTCATCATTTCTCTCCCCAAAATCACCATATAACGTGTACAAAATTGACAAGCTAAGTCCAATAGATATTTGATTTACATTGTTTTTATATAGGGATTCTTGTTTAATGTGTATTTTTCTTGGTAATTATTAATACTTTGAGTTATAATAATTTTGAGTTTCTTTTATATAGTGATTTGTATCGGTAATCCATTCATTGTTACGTGAATTTTAAAAAAAAGAGTGAATAAAAAAAAATTACAAAAAAAAAATTATTCGGAGTTGAATGTGTTCTTTTGTGTTTATATTTTTGTGTCATTTGTATGTTTGCTTTTTTACACCTATAGGCCCCGCTGCATGCAGCGCGACATGAAACACATTTCCGTTCAATTACGCGAGTAATTGTAAAATGAAACTTTCTATAAATTAACAAAACCGAAGCAAAACAAAACTTAATTATTAAAAGGGAGACTTCATCCATCCTAATAAACAATAAAATGTTTACTGCAATGGTGTATAAACGAAAACGTTAGAATAGAAAAACAAAAAGACCTTGATAGCCAAGAAGTATATATGGAAAATATTTAGTGACCAGACTGAGTTGGAGATCTAACAAATGAAGGGATGGGAACGCACACACTTCCATACTCATGAATAATTCTGTCCTATCAAGATTTGGCCTCCATCCTTTGATCATACCATAATCCCTCGTGAATAGTTTTGTCCCACCAAGATTTCGAGATAATCCCTCGTGAATAGTTTTGTCCCACCAAGATTTCGAGTCCTTTTGTTCAATAGATGTCTGGGCACAACCACACCCTTTGGCGCGCTAATCATTCAGGGTTTATCAGGTGGTCCATTCTCTCGTATTGGGATCAATATCATTATAGCAATCCCGTAGGGGGGCCATCAGAACAGCTCTACACTGACTGTTATTAGTTAACTGTATCTTCACCAGTATGACCATCATCTGTTTATTCTACCAGTACGTGCGAGAATTAGGATTTATTGAAGCCGAGGATAAATGCTGAACTAAGAGAGTAATGTATTCCTTTCCTCACATTTAGGTTATTTCTCAGATGGAGCGCATTTGCATATGCTGTCAATGTTGATGGGAACCTAGAGTACGCAAGGTTTCTGGTGCAGAGTAACCCGTCAAAGTTCAAGTAGCCCGTGTACGTCCAAGACCATCGAAGCAACACACCAATAAATCAGAGGGGCCAAGGAGGGCCCCCCGCCTAAATCTTCCAAAAAGAGAATATTTTCATGTCTGTTGTAGCATGTTTGTTTCCCCAGTATCTCATCTTTACGCAGTACACGCAGTCAATGTAAGTACAATGACATAAACACAAATAGTCCTTTTTAGGACTTTATTTTACATATTGTTTGATTCTCCCCGTTAATTATTATTTTTATTTTATTTATTTATTTTATTTATTTTTTTAATTTAATTTATTTATTGTTTGTTCTTGTTTTGTTATTTCAATCACATCCCATTTCAACGTCAACCAACTTCTATAGAAAGTAGAAAACGCTATCCCGCTGTTATGCATTTTGTCTCATCAAGATCCCTACTTTATACAATACAACCCTTCTTACGCTAATTTTAAACACGTTATGCATTTTTTAGACATGAATGGCGGGTGGGATATACGGGTTGCGAAAGAAGAACAAAGACTAAGGGTCACTCAAAGCGCGGGAAAGTACCGTTCACCGAACAAAGAACTGCGCTCGCAAATGTTCCATTAGGCACCGTACATTGTTCCATCGATACATACATAATTACATCCATAAATTAAACGCATCCAAGCGCCATCTTGACGTAGCAAACCCTCATTGTATTACGTCATACGTTACAGTAGCCTTCAGCGATCCCCTCTGTGATCTTAAGGTCATCCGGCGGTATAAATTTTCCTATCTCCCACACGCTTTAGCGCCTCATTATCTGTTCTCGTCATTATCCTATCTACTTATGCAAATGAGGTCATCCGACGGTATAAATTTTTCCTATCTCCACCACGCTTTAGCCCCTCATTATCCCTTCTCGTTATTATCCTATCTAATTATGCAAATGAGGTCATCCTACGGTATAAATTTTTCATATCTCCCCACGCTTTATTCGCCTCATTATCTTTTGCTCATTATTTTCTCATTTGCATATTTAAAAAAAAGGTCATCCTACGGTATAAATTTTTCCTATCTCCACACGCTTAAGCGCCTCATTATCTTTCTCATTAGTATTCAATCGTTCAATCGTTCCTGCCCCTAAGGTCATCATCCTACGGTATAAATTTTCCTATCTCCACCACGCTTTAACCCCTCATTATCTTTTGACCCCTTTATAATTTATTCATTTATTCATAATTTATGCAAATGAGGTCATCCTACGGTATAAATTTTTCCTATCTCCCACACGCTTTTTGACCTCATTATTATTCATTTATGCAAATTTATGCAAATTTAGAGGTCAAAGGTCATCTTACGGTATATCAGCCCGCTATACTACTAGGCTGCTTATGAAAGCACTATGAAATCAGTCCAGTTTATTCTTGAGACTCCTCACATTTTGATGGTAAATGTTGAGTGTTGTTTCATTCAGCCTTGGGGGATCATTGAGTGATACAGAATCAGATGTCTCACTTTCTGGACCAGGGTTGGATTCCACATCTCCTGACAGATCAATGTTAAAAATGGCAACAGAATTCCTGCATTTCCAAATGAAAGATGGCCATTGCTGTTGATTTAAATAAAGCTTGGTGAAGCTCAAAGAAGTGCTTGTGAGTACACAATGGTGTGATCCTGCAACACATTGTGTGTGTATAGCAACTTGTGAATGGAGGCAGTCAACCATACGATTGGTCTCCAAGACATACTGTGGTATGGCTATTTCAGGTTGAAAACCCTGAAAAATTGAAATCCAAACCTCATCAATTCTCTTTGCAGAAATTGTGTCCCGTGCTAACAATGGTCAAGTGTGATCAATAATGAAAACCCTATCCTCTGGTATAACCTTTACACAAATATGACAAATCGAAAAGACACAAATAGAGTAAAACGTCAGAGCCCAGTATAGAGTGTGTTGCACAGCAGCCATCCAATTATCCCTTCCTACTGCCCGTGTTTAGGAAGATGTGTTAGATGACGTTTATGGGCATGAAAAAACATTCGTTATATCATCCTGCCCAATTATGTCACTGCTTGAGAATGAAATCGCCGCTAAATTTTTTTTTTTTTTAAATATGTTTTTTTTAAATAAAAATAATAACTTTTATAAATATACGATACATGCATGCTTTGTGAAAATTGTTTCAATATTTTTGTAAGCACCATGTCTATTGGTTGATCTGATACATTCATTCATTGATTCTTACATATTCAAAGACTCTCATGAAGTATGAAATGACATTTTACTTATGTGTATTGGTGAAAGTATAGTTGCATATAATGCGTCACTCAAAAACATGCATAAATATCCTTAAAAGTAAATAATTTAAATTAAGCAGTAAATTATACAATTTACACATTATATTTCCAGTGGAGAACTTGAGAGACCAAGCTTAAAATTTAATTTCGCGTCAGCAGAAACTCAATGGCGTAACAAGACGGGAGCGGGGAGGGGAGGAGGCTGACGGGGGTTAAGAGTTGTAATTCTTCTTCTTGTCGTGTCTTCGATGCAATAGGAGTAAGTGTTAGATGACGTCCTTCCACTTCTCCACGCATCGTTGTGCACAGGGATTGTACTCTGCTTGATCTTCAGTTGAGCACGGTGTGGGTAGTTGGGTTTGTGGTGTACCCCCATTCCACCATTGCCAATTTTGTGCGACCAACTTTGCTGCGGAGGCGGTTGAGACACTTCCATTTGACCAAAGTTACATCCTGACCTTCTGGGAGGGTTTCAGATGGTGGTATTTTCATGTCATGGCTGGAAGGGTATATTTCCAAGCTGGCTTTCCAGAGCTCCAGTCTTTCTTCGGAAGGTGTTGAACCCAAAGCTGTAGTATGACTGAGAAAGCTCTTGCTGGATCTCAGTCGTTGGGTCGCGGCAACTCTTCCATAGAGAAGGTCTTGTGTCAGTGGTCTGCTTCAAGCGTTCCGCGCGGCTGGCAACTGCCCTTCTAATCTTGGGTGGGGCAATGCTGGCGAGGATGTGCAGGTTCATGATGTTAGTTGGCTTGAGGCATCCGGTGATGAGGCGACAGGTCTTGTTAAGGACTGGATCAAGGTTTTTGGCATGAGTTGACCTTTCCCACACTGGGCAAGCATACTCTGCTGTGGAATAGCACAAGGCAAGGCCTGATGTCTTGAGCAATGAGGGTTTGCCACCCCATTTTGAGGAGGTGAGTTTCGTCAAAATGTTCCTTGTACTAACCTTGGCTTTGGTCTTTTCGATATGCTGCCTGTATGTCAAAGTGCAGTCCAGTGTTACACCGAGGTATACTGGATTGGGGCAGTTTTCCAAGCGCGTTCCGGACCATGTGATGTTACAGCCTCGGGAATCTTGGCGATTTCGCAGATGAAACCTGGGATTAGCCCTGAGGTGGTTGCCTCGGAAGTAGTTTGCAAGGATGTTAAGTGCATTTTCGAGCTTCTTCTCCACTGCTTCATAGGTGTCCTCTTGAGATGTAACGCAGAGGTCATCAGCGTATACAAAACGTTGGGTCACTTGGTCCGTGGGTTGGTCATTGGTGTAGATGTTGTCCAACAATGGAGCAAGGACACTACCTTGGGGGAGGCCGTTCCGTTGCCGACGCCAGCGACTACATTTGCCATTGAGGGCGACGAAGAAGCCAATGAAGTCAGTCAGATCCGAATCTTTTATCATCTCCAGGATCTCCTTGAGCAGGAGGCGATGATTGACAGTGTCGTAGGCTGCAGACAGGTTAACAAAAACAGCTCCAGTGATTTTCCTTTGTTGAATCCGTCTTCGATGTGCTGGGTAAGGTTAAGGAGCTGGTCAGTGGTGGATTTTCCTGGGCGGAGGCCAGCTTGTTGTGGGATGAGATGGTTTTCAACAGTGAGGCATTCCAGGAATCTCTTCGGTAAAGATTTCGTCAAGGCCGATGGCTTTACCTTCTTGAGGTTGTTTATGCCGGCGTTCAGTTCGGCTAGGGTGAAGGGCTTGGTGAAACCAGGGTTCTCGGTGTAATTCTCCCAACTTCTCTTTGGCCTGGGAAGCTTGCTGTTTCATTTTCTCCATTCTTCAGCAATTGGTGTACAACATCATTAGCAGTGATGCTAAAGTGCTGCTTCTGGGCTTCCGCTGGGTTGTTGCTGTGTCTTCGTATGAGATTCCATGCTTTTTTGCCGTTCTTCGACATATCAGATTTTTCGATGGTAGGGTGGCCTTAGCTTTCGATCCAAACCGGACCTTCATCAGAGGCTTTGACAAAGTATACAAACATAAAAAACACATCCATTTATAGGGAAAAGGGAAAGCAAAGGACTCCCTTTTCAGCCCTTTTCATACAATCATGTAGTGCTTGTTGCTATTTCAATGTCATCGCTTAATACTAAATGCCTCTTCCAAAAGCTGCGCAAACTTAAGGAAACCTTGATATCTGCCGTTTCTATCGTTTATTCCACATCCTTTGGGGACCTAGAGCCCGCATTCAGTAAGAAATGGAATGACACACTAACCAATGGAATGACACACTAACCAAGACTTCCATCCATTTACTTGAACTTCTCGAAGCCCAATGCCTAAAATGCATTGACAAACAGTCACTTGTTATTGAGAATACAGAATCTCAATTGAAAGTGGCTTGCTCTAATGTTCATGAATGGGACCATTTCCAAGCCATTCTATCCTAACATTAACCACCTTCAATCCTACTCTCGCGGGGTCTTAAGTTTAGTTTGCCCGACACCCAAAGAGCCCAATCAACTCTCCCGCCAACAGGACATGGCCCACTTCAACCGCAGACTACGACTCCGTGAATTCTTTCACGTTGAGCCCTCCACAGACTATGGGGCCTCCAGATTATAGTCCCTCTGACAGGGTGTGCTGATGTGGTCATGAACAGAGATGACGACATAGCCGAGGCCTTTAGACAACTTCGTAACACTGATCATTATATTGAATGTGATACTGACCCTACCCACTCCTTCGCAAAAGAAATTTCTGACACCCTCGTTAGAATTCATAATTTCAACGGGATTAACAAGGATACCCTTAACTATCTCCTCCCACAGGATCCACGTACGGCCCGTTTCTATCTACTTCCACAAGGCAGGTAAGCCGGGTCGTCTCTCATATCCCTTCATTCATACAGGACACTACGGACGTCCTCCGTAAACTAGAGGGCATTAAACATCAAATACCCAACTCTGCCCTCCTTGTCACTCTGGATGTTTCCTCCTTATACACTAACATCCCCCACAGCGAGGGTAGAAGTGTATGTGCCAATGCTCTCAGACCCAACAACCAAACCAAACCAATTTTCAAGCGTAAGGCCTTTTTCCAAAATGGCTGCTTTTCAGTGTGGTCGTTTTCAATACTGTAGAGGTTGGTTTTCATTTTGATGAGAATAACTCGCTGGAAGACTATCTACAATAAATTTAGACGAAAAAAAAAGGTTTAATATCAATCAATATTTTTTCTTTTGGTTTTAAACACTTCTAAGTATTTTTTTTATAATTTTTGAATATTTGTATTTAGCACTGTTTACTACGGGAGTTTATTTAGTGTTGATGTTAAGACCATAGGGTTGAAGTGTGTGGAGTTGATGTGTGACTCCCTACGTTTGCGATGTGTGTCATCGCAAGTACAGGCTTCAATTACAATAAGTTCAACATCCTTAATACTATGATTAGGGCTGTTGAAGTGAATTGCTACAGGATAGGGTTTTCTGGTTTTCACAGAGGAGACATGGTTGGCAAAGCGGATACACAATTTGGTCTTTGTCTCTCCTACATATTGTGGGCCTATACCGCCTCTATGCATAATATTTGCATTGACGAGAATTTACCAACTCAGTTTCTGTGTTGCCCTGCAAATGTCAATGAATTCTGCCAGATCTACGGCTTCCACGAGTTCTCTCGCTTACAGGGATATTACTTTTAAAACTCTATTTTGTAGCTGTGCAACAGCGCTGTTACCAAAAATGATTTGTAATTTGTATCGAATAAAACAACTCGGCTGTAATTATAACAAATAAAGCTCTAACGTATACGTCTTTCCGGCAGTAAATGCAATGGACAGCATGCAGCACCGATTATAACGCATTCAGACTGGCTCCACGTTGAACGTCGATTGGACAGGGAGAACCGTGGACCCTCTCCTCGACTAGTATGACTTTTGTGTACAACAACCAAACAATCACGTATTTGATTCAGGGCGTAGGCCTATGTGTAGAAATTTAATTGATACTTTTGGAAGACATTTCCAGCCTTGGAATTTGATATTTCTGGCTAGGAGTTCCTGTATTAAAAGGAGTTCCATCTCTAGAACTCCTTGCCAGACAAGTTGAGGGACGCACATGATCTATCATTCTTCAAAGTCCATCTGAAGATGCATCTTTTCAATCCTTCAACCAAACAAAGTGACTTTACATTGAAATGCGCCTTTGAATGGGCTTCCAGATTATGCGTGCCTAACAAATGCACTCGAAGACTCTCCCTTTAAAATACTATCTTACATGGTGTTTCATAAAGGCTTTGTTTTGAATAACTTTAGACCTGGAAGCTAGGCTCACACAGAACTTGGCAAATACCCCATTGTAGGATTCTAGATTGGTGATGACAAAAAGAAGCGTTTTGGGTACAATTCTAAAATTTGAAATGTACCGGTCGGACATGCTTGGACGTCGTAGAATAACCTTCCCAAACTTACCTACACTTTCTATCTTCAGAAATACACGTACATCCTTTCATATGTATTAGCCATGTTTGATGTCTGACTGCTCGTAATCAGTAGATGGATGTTCAGTCTTTACACATTTCCAGTGTCTAAACATGTATTTTGATTGAAAGCTGCTGATTGGCCAATCAAATCGTGATAGGCCTATCTGCCTACCTCATGCAACTGTTATAACGGGAAGCTCGTGCATCCTGCTCCCCAACTCCCTCACGCTAGTAACGCCACTGGCTAGACCAAGATAATAATATGCGTAATTGCAAATTTGCAAAAGTTGTTATTATACATTGATCTGAGTTTGAAGGTTAGCGAGTGTATTTTATACTGGGCCTATACTGTTTACTAGATATCACTTTTTTAATTTGAAGAGCAGCGTTATGCTTTTTAAAAGACAAATATTGTGACGGATCACGTTTCATTTCTCCCTGCTTTCAATGATAACATTCTTTTCGCACATATCACTTCAACATGGATTTGATTTCCAGACCAATTGCAACTTTTAATAGGTATTACATGACAGAAGGGATATTATATGTAACATACACCCGTGATGACGGCTGGCATTTTCTCTTACAATATTTATTATTTTTAGAAAAAAACAGAATGATCAAAAGGTGTAAAGTGACTCATTGTCTGATTTTTAATTTTGTACACTCTGTGATGCACTTCCAGCATTTAAAGCCACTTTGTCACGTGTTGGGGGAAGTTGATCAGCTTTGAGAATATGATTCTTTTATTTGCCAGAGAGCCGTCAAAATAAGTGTAGAAGATCTAAACATAATGTCCAGTTCGTTGCCCATGGGTATAGCTGCATTATAATATAGGCCTTTGCTGTTACAGAATTTGTATAAGGTCTCTGAACAAGAGTGAAATACCTCTTCTCAATTTCCAAATACCTATTGGTCAGATTGTCAGGCAGAAACTTATTCCCACATTGGAACATTGAGCCATGGAACCAATTGTTCCCATCTTGTGAGGCAAAAGACCCAATTAAAATTTGAATGTCACATCCTCTTTTTTTCTTCTCATAGTCTGGATCTCGTTTGTTGAAATTTTATGAACGATCTTTAAACTGAAATCAATTATTTGATTTGTTCTACGATACAGTATAATGATTTGTAAACCACTGGAAAGAATATAACATGATGCATTCAACGCATATGCAAAGATGAATTTGGCAATGATCATTTCTGACTGGTTGGGGAGGGGTCCATTGTAGCGCAAAGCGCGGAGCCGCAGCGTTATGGTGACGTCATCAGATATCGAATTACACTAAATCAAATTTTAATGTTTAAAACAATCATATTTCATGAACCACAAAAGATATTTACACAGTCTTTGCATCATCTTACAGATCTTCAATTATGTGACATTTCGTACACAGACATGACCCCAATCTGACCTCTCCTTCCAGGCGGAACCGGAAGTGAACAAATATTCTAAAGCACTTTTATAGGGTCTGCAGCCAACATTATGTGGTATTTGGACATGCCTTCATTGAACGAAATTACTGTTGACATGTGACCTTTTTAAAATTGTGACTGAGACATCATCACCTGTCACAGCACCCTCTGGCGGCAGGTTTAGGAAAATCAAAATCTGTGAATAAAGTGACTAGTGATATCTTACCTTTTTAAAAAAAATGTTTGATGACGTCCGTCATCAAAGTTCAGAGTGCCCCCTCGCTGCAGTTTTAAAAAGGGGTTATTTTCCAATCTCAGAAATTGAACCAAAACAGGTATTAATGTAATTTTTTCATGATCATGAGGAAGTTTTATTGTGTCGTATATATGACCTTCAAATCACTTGATCTGACCTTTACTTCCGGTCCAGCTGACGTAATCATAGAAGGGGCCAATGGCCAGAAAGTTTCCTACTTAGGAGTAGTTCCAATCTCTCTGACGGTTATTGGGATCACCTACGAAGACGTACCCGTGTTCGTGGTCCCTACAGACAGTTATCGGAGATACGTCCCTCTCTTAATTGGTACAAACGTTATCCGCGCATCCAAGCAGGACCAACAGTTAGCCAGAGGTATCGACTTTATGCAACAACTTAATACAGAAAACACCGCTTGGCATACGGCATAATATCAATACTGTCACTTCGACTGAGTTTGCCGAGCACGAAGGAAAGATAGGTTACGCTGGAAGTATGTTGGCCGCTACCCTAGAAAGATACAACCTGGTGAGGAAGTACAAATGTGCCAAGCCCCACCCAACCCAATCGGCCATCCATATACTGTCAGAGTAGGTAATTTTTCTGAACTCTGTATAATTAATCCTAACAAGACAAAGTCGCCTGTCAAGTTTCGTTTATTAAAAATGGAGTATTGTAACGACTCAACACAGACTTTTGGAAATAATTTCTGTATATTTTGTATAAAAACAATAATAATGGTTATGTGTATTATAATATCTATGTGTTTAGACAAAATGTCTAGAATTACATTTTTTAAGCGAAGGGACAATGTGACAGTGGTAAAGTAATGCCCCCATTATTTTTCTGTTTATAATTCTCGTTATGTTTAAATAAAGATCTATTTTTTATTTAACTATTCATATTTAATATTCATCCGCCAAATCTCATTAATATTTAAACGGCTTGACGCCACCAACGACTACGTCCTGCTCACTAACTAACTAACTAACTAGCTAACAGTTAACTAGCTAGCTAACTATAGTTAACTAGTTAACTAACTAGCTAACTAACTAACTAACTAACTAGGTAACTAACTAGCTAACTAACTAGGTAACTAGGTAACTAACTAAGTAACTTTCCAGTGGTGCGATGCATTTGATGCTATTGACTGTACCTATTTCTTTGTTGATGGCATAATAGACTTCTTCAAACGTGACTTCATTGTCAGTCAGTCAGTCAGTCAGTCAGTCAGTCAGTCAGTCAGTCAGTCAGTCAGTCAGTCAGTCAGTCAGTCAGTCAGTCAGTCAGTCAGTCAGTCAGTCAGTCAGTCAGTCAGTCAGTCAGTCAGTCAGTCAGTCAGTCAGTCAGTCGGTCAGTCAGTCAGTCAGTCAGTCAGTCGGTCAGTCAGTCAGTCAGTCAGTCAGTCGGTCGGTCAGTCAGTCGGTCAGTCAGTCAGTCGTCAGTCAGTCAGTCGGTCGGTCAGTCGGTCGCCGTCAGTCAGTCAGTCAGTCGGTCAGTCGGTCGGTCGGTCAGTCAGTCGGTCAGTCAGTCGGTCGGTCAGTCGGTCGGTCGGTCAGTCAGTCAGGTCGGTCGGTCGGTCAGTCAGTCAGGTCGGTCAGTCAGTCAGTCAGTCGGTCAGTCAGTCAGGTCGGTCAGTCGGTCAGGTCGGTCAGTCGGTCAGTCAGTCGGTCGGTCAGTCGGTCAGTCAGGTCGGTCAGTCGGTCGGTCGGTCAGTCAGTCGGTCGGTCGGTCAGGTCGGTCAGTCAGTCGGTCGGTCGGTCAGTCGGTCGGTCAGCCGGTCGGTCGGTCGGTCGGTCAGCCGCCGTCGGTCAGTCAGGTCAGGTCGGTCAGTCAGTCAGTCAGTCAGTCAGTCAGTCAGTCAGTCAGTCAGTCAGTCAGTCAGTCAGTCAGTCAGTCAGTCAGTCAGTCAGTCAGTCAGTCAGTTAGTTAGTTAGTTAGTTAGCTAGCTAGCTAGCTAGCTAGCTAGCTAGCTTCTCGACCAGCGAGCTTGCCCTAGTACGTCGGTGTAGGGAAAAATTAAATCAATTGTTTATCTCCCGACGCAAGAATTTCACCAACCTATATATATTATGCTATATGGGATTCTAGCCGGCAAATTGTCATCGGGCAAGCTCGGTGGTCGAGAGGTTAAGACGTCTGCACTAGTAAGCAGGAGGTCGTGGGTTCGAATCCCGCCCGAGTCACCTGTGTAGTTTTTTCACAGACACTCGGAAAGCACTGAGTATACAGTGCTATACACACGTAGGTGTAGGGAAAAATAAAATCAATTATCATTATAGTCAATAACTTTATTACTGAACCCTTTAAGGTAACCCGTGGGATCAGACAAGGTTTCCCTTTGTCGCCTCTTTTGTATGTTATATGTGCAGAAGGTTTAGCTAATCCTATAAGAAACGATATTAAAGGTATTTACTAAGACTTACCGTACCTTAAAATTGATTCAACATGCAGATGATACTACTATTTTTATCATCGAGGATGAAGATTTTAATGTTCTTGAAAAGGTTTTCACTATTTATAGCAAAGGCACTGGCTCTAAAATTAATATTCACAAATCGCAAGGGCTCTGGATTGATAGACTCGATGAAGAAGTACAACAAAGGGTCGGGGAAATGGAGATATCCTTTTGAATATTGTATGGGTAAAGCTAGCGGTAATAACGAACTCGGGTGGTATATTTTAGACAATCCTAAAGTTATTAGCCCGGGTACTCAAGGGTTTTATAAAGAACTAATTATCACCTTCAAAAACTCTGATATAACATACAATCAAGTGTTTTCATGTGTAAATGAAACTCAAGAACTCCCCATGTGGAAAAATACCACCATTACCAATGACGGGAAAAGAATTAGATAGTAAAATATGGGGATGAAACATTTACTTTTAATTGGTAAATTACATAGAACTATTTGGAATATCCGATGTGAAGAAGCTAAAAAAGGTTGTAGTGAGCACGCTGATATTCTTAAAGTGTATAAAAGTAATCTTAAGAAATTTATTCTGATGGAAAATAGAAGATTAGACATAAAGCCTTTTAACCTGATTTATGTCAAAAATAGTGCTCTATGTTATTTTTAAAAAAGACATTTACCTTTTGATTCTAGGTGATTGTTAATTAAAAGTGTTTATGTTGTAAGTGATTATTTTGGAGTATGTTATCATTGTTCTTTTTTCACCTTCAATAGTCTTGTCACAATTTTAATTGTAAATTTATTTCCATATTTCTTACATTGTTGTAAATATTGAATGATTGAAGGTAATAAATGGAGTTCAACTCCACCAGTTGCAAGAGATGACGAAGAAACGGAAAGCGAGAACGAGTTATCATGCGACATGGAAGTCCAGATGGGCCAAAAGGGAGAATATTTGGATTCGGGGAAGGAAGAAACGCAAGATATACATGTAGATGAAGCCGAGTCCCACACAGGAAGAAGAATTCACTCTCTATACCCGCAGAGGAGTCCAACGACGCAGGAAAAAACGCACATCATGGGAGAGGAAATCAACCGAGAATGATTCGCAATTGGCCTCGACTAGTAAGACTAGCGAGGTAGACAAGCAAGGTCCATCGTGCCAGCCAAAGACCAACATGGCAAGCAGTGCAAGTCAATGTAAACAACCCACCCAACCCAACCATCACAACCAGATAAGAAAAGTTAAAATAGACTTGTTATTTTCTCCTTAATTTATTATGATCAAGTTACTGGTTAATATCATTTTCTGTATGACTCTTTTGTCAATTGCCTCTGTTAATGTCAATGGTCTGAGAAACGACCTCAAACGTAATGTAGTTTTTGATTTTTTACATCGCAAAAAAATTAGTTTAATTCTTCTCCAGGAAACACAGTTGACGAATCAGTTTGGACCAAACACTGGCAGGGGAAACGGTTTTTAGTCATGGCAATCGTCAGTCCAGGGGGGTAACTATTCTTAATTGTGACAAATCTGGTCTCGATATCGATAATATTGATAGGGATGATAAAGGGAGATGGATAAAGGGTCAAATTAAGTGGAACAATTCCACTATTTCTGTTGCCTCGGTTTATGCTCCAAACGAATCGTACAACAAGGGCTATTTTTTCGATGGCCTAAGTGATCACATTGCTGTGAATGATAATTGCATTATTGGTGGAGATTTTAATTGCCATGTTGATAATGTTAACATTAAGGATGCTAGTAAAATTATTCTTAAGAATATTTTAATTGAAAAAGACCTTTGTGATGTTTGGCGCACTATTTGTCCTGAACAAGCAGGTTACACACATTATCATAAAGCTACTAAGCAAGCGAGCAGAATAGATTATCTGGTTATGTCTTCGAATCTTCTTAGTAACATTTTAGACGTTACAGTTAATCCGCATGGCCTTTCTGAACATTCTATTGTTTCTATGAAAATACATGATCCCAATAATTTGCATGGTCAAGGCAGGTGGATTTGTAATCAGTCTTGTAGCTGATAATGATTGTAATTATCGTATAGAAACGTTTTTGAAAATTTTGGATTTCTCAAAAAGATAATTACGAATTGCTTGATTGGTGGGAAAGTGGTAAATTTAGATTTAAAGAAATCATTCAAGATTATGGTAAAGAGAAAGCACATCAACAAAAACAAAAACAAACTGATTTACAGAGAAGGTACAATTCTCTTATGGATAATCCTAGCTCAAATGCTGATATCATTAAAGATCTAGAGACTCGGCTCAAAAACCATGAGATAGATGAATGGTCCAAAGCTAAAGTTAGAGTTCGGAATACTATTAAAGATGAATGTGAAAAAGCTTCTAAATTCTTCCTGAATCTGGAAAAACAACATATCCAAAATAGTAAAATTGATAAGTTGATTAATTCTGAAGGAAAATATGTTGATCAACCTCATACTATGTTAGACTGCGCCAATAACTTTTATTCTGATTTGTATAACGCGGAAGTCATTTCTACTGAGCATTTAAATGACATTACATCAAAAATTGAGAAAAACATATTCCGGATAACATTTATTGTGATCTAGAAAGAGATATTAGGGCTGACGAAGTCAAAGTAGCTCTCTTCCAAATAAAGAAAAACAAGTCTCCGGGCTTGGATGGGCTTACGGTGGAATTTTATCAAACTTATTGGAACACTATCGGTTCTAATATCTTAGAAGTATATAACCATTGTTTCAAAACTGGCCGTTTGTGTAACTCGATATATTCTGCTTTAATCAGACTTATTATAAAAAACAGGGGTAACAGGTGTGAATTATAGGAGAAGACCAAACTTGTGGGGTTGTCGGAAGGAAAATTCAAGATAATCTTATGGTCTTGCGTGATGTTATCGATTATGTTAATTTGGAAAATTTGGAGGCTGCTCTCATTAGTATAGACCAAGAGAAGGCTTTTGACAGAATTAGTTGGAATTATATGTTCACTGTTATAACGAAAATGGGGATTCCTCTGACTTTAATTAAGTGGATTAAACTGTTGTATAGTAATCATAATTGTAATATCATTATTAATAACTTTATTGGCTCTCCGGTTAAAGTCTATCGGGGGATCAGACAAGGGTGTACTCTGTCCCCACTCTTGTATTCCATTTGTGCTGATATAAAAGGAGTCGTATAACTCCATTCAAGTGAAAAAAAATAATAATAATAAATAAGTAAATAAATAACCGACAGACCGACCGACCAGGATCTGGATCCACTTGGTGGAGGGTGTGAAGAAATATTGTGCACACCCCCACCCCCACACGCACAACCTTACGGATAAGGTTCGTGGGGTACCATCATTGTGGAGTGTCGTGGCCGAGCGGTCTAGCTTACCGGACTCAAGTTCTGGTGTTAACAGCAGAATGTGGGTTCGAAACCCGGCCGTGACACTTGTGTCCTTGAGCAAGACACTTAACCATAATTGCTTCTCTCCACCCAGGTGTTAAATGGGTACCTGAGAGGGCAGAGTTGGTTGATTAGCCCTATATGCGCTGTAATGGCAACAACTGAGCTGTATACTCCCCAGGGAGCTGAGATGGTTTCAGGAATGATTTATGAGCCTTATGAGCCTTATGAGCAGGGGTAATAATATAATGCGCCTTGAGCACCACTCAGTTGGTGGATACGTGCGCTATATAAGTCCACACATTATTAGGTGTTCGAGCGCGCAGCGCGAACACCTATTGTTTTTGTACTGTTTTTTAAATATTTTTTGTACTTCTTTTTCTCAGTGGCGACTGTCCGGCAACAAAGGGATCCTTGCTAAGCACATACAGCCTTCAAACTTAACACATAAACAGAACATATCAAGCAGACGAAACCGTTTGCTGTGACGTCATGATTACGTCATCAGGTGTCGAATTACGCTAAATCAAAATTTATTTAAAACGTTTCAATTACGTTGCATGAAAGAATCAAAGTTCGTGTAGCGCCGCAAGGCGCAATATCAGGCGCTTCACGATCTTTGGTTACAATGGAGCTACATGTACAATCGATATCGACGCTGTTTGCGTGTGTGGTGCCCATGGCTCAGACGTCATTTTTTAGACTCGTATAAATTGGAGTTTTGACCCAATAGGTCTTGGATTCCGTGAAAGAATGGATAGCCAACACAGTCGTAAAGGTTAGGTATCTTGAAGTTAGTTTTTAAGAGGATTTCCTGTATTTATCTTCGTATTTTTATACAAGAAAAGCCATTTTTAAAGCGTCGGTTGGCTGGCCATTCGTCGTTGCATTGTGCCTAGCTGTTTAACTAACGAGTAACGTTAGTTACGTGAACATACTTTGGACAGTAAACAACTCGCCCTTTTCTAACAAAATATGAACAGATGTCACCAAAATGTATTTAGAATATAAATAAGGATAGGAAAATTCAGTTGTTTAGGTTATGGCAATTTTTCAGTAGAAACTTTATGCCATATTTTGTAATTTTTATTTTCTCGAAAAATCTTCAGTTTGTGCACAAATTAAATAAGTAGACTAGTAATGATTGTTTACTGCACTTTTCCTTAATTTGTTACCCTTCTCAGATACAAATTAACTTACATAGACAATTATTTCACAGGAAAAATGCACAATATTCATGACACAATGTACTTGTAGGTCCTGCTCCCTGAGGCCTCTCTCAGACATCTCTCACAATCACATGAAACTATATGAGTATATGAGACTCGGCAATTTCCTTAAATACCTTTCTCTTTTGATGTGAGTTTCGTGCGAGAACATTTCTTTAATTTATTACACATTGTCAAGAATAATTGTGTGCAATTTTGAAAACAAACCAATGCCCTTTTCAATTTCAATGGTCCAGCTACTCTAAAATTATACACTATTTTCCCCATTCACATAAATTAGAACTTCTCTGAAATTTCAAATACTTTATTCCATGTACTTCCATAAAACTTAACTATTATTTTTTACAGCATGTTGACTCCGATGTATCATGGCTCAGACTGAGTTCCAGCCTACAGCACCCCGACACGGCATTGACACCACATCCAAATGCAGTATCGTAACTGTTCAAGTCATCAACAATCTTCAGTTTCTAGGCTACACGATGGTATGGTTTAACGTCTTACGTTAACAGATCGTTTGAGAAGGGGTCTTCATACCAATGATGAACATTTCATTTAGTTTTAATGGTTGTGTATTACCAAAAATTAAGGTTTAGTATAATTTGTTATTATTTTTTGCTGTAGCAGTACTGGCATTTCAGTCCAAGAGATGAGGTGTATCTGATAACCACCTTTCCAATTCATGTCAGTTAAACAACATTTATTTAAATCTAAGCCCTTACTCCTATTTTCAATCTGAAATCTTTTTTAGAAAGAGAACAGAAACATCTTGCAACTTCAGCTATGCAGAATTGATGCTGGGTGTGATTTTCGACATAATGAAGCAGTAGTCGTCAGTCAATGGACTTGGTAATTTGGGCCCCTTATACTCTTATTGCTTGTTTGCCCCTCCCCTTCCCTAGTTCTTGGATTCTATAGTGCTGCAATGATAGCCAAAAATTTTTTGAAAACAAATGTGTTGGTTCATCTCCAGTGGCAGTACATGCCATCACCAAGAACTTGGGGGGAGGGGGCAGGCATTTTATTCCAAAATTACCGATTCCAATGACAACCCCTGAATGTCACCCATTCTGAACTGTCACTAAATTGTACGTATACAGAGCGTACATTTATTATAAATGCAGATTGTTTCTGTTTTCTTGTCAACAAAGGATCATAGTTGGGTTCATTTACACTGAAGTCATTTCACTTGTTACATGTGTAAGACCATGTACACTCATTTCTAGATTGGTTACAAGTAGGTTAAACAAGTCAATAAAGTGGTTTCAATTGATTGTGGGGGAGGGAAATATGTAACCACAAAAGTCAAGTCATGAAACCCAACAGACAGTTAAAATAAATATGTATTTCATTGTTTTATTAGCAATTTACAAGCACCGATGGAACTCATGATTATTTCAATGTCTAAACATTTATGTACAAAATGGCATCTGATCTTTAGGTTGTAATTCTGTATTATGGATGCAGCTACAGACATTTTGCCAATCATGTGTACAACCTTGATAATGTAAAGTCAATGTAGAATTTGTTTTCAAATTTTGTAAATTATTTTTTAATTATTTGCAGATTAGGTGAAAACAAAGACAATTTATAAGCATGTCACAAAAAGGAGATGCTTGATTACAGTGTCACTATCATTGTCAATTTATCATTATATTATTGTTATAAACTTGGCCTGAAAGTGAAGTATATTATAAATATAGATCACTCTCAGTATACAAACATGCAGTCCATCAATTAAATTTTTTTTTGTACAAGACTTAATACCAAGAGATAAATACCAATGTTGGCTTCATTTAAATCTAAAATTGAAAGGTTTTCCATGAACAAAATGAAAAGGGCAAGCAATTATCAGATTTGATCCAGTGGATATAATTAGGTGTTCGGGTATGTGCCCGAAACACCTATTGTTTTTGTACGGTTTTTTTTTTTAGGTGTTCGGGTATGTACCCGAAACACCTATTGTTTTTGTACGTTCTTCTTCTTCTTCTTCTTCTTCTTCTTCTTCTTCTTCTTCTTCTTCTTCTTCTTCTTCTTCTTCTTCTTCTTCTTCTTCTTCTTCTTCTTCTTCTTCTTCTTCTTCTTCTCCCCGACGTCTGTCCACAAAAAAACACATACTTGCAAACTTCACATGAACTTGAAACTTGGCATGTACTTAGAACTTAACAAGTAGATGAAACTCGAGTTGTGAGTGACCCCAATTTGACCTTACTTCCTGTCCAAACCGGAAGTCAAAGTTTAATATTTAAAAAAATCATACCTCAACAACCACAGCAGGTAAATTGACATTTTTTGCACCATAGTATAGATTGTTAATTGTCGAAAAATATTTACAAAAACATGACCCCAATTTGACATTACTTCCTGTCCAAACCGGAAGTCAAAGTTTAACATTTAAAAAAATCATATCTCAACAACCACAAGAGGTAAATTCAGAGTTTTTCCACCATTGTACAGATTGTTAATTGTCAAAAATATTTAAAAAAACATGACCCCAATTTGACCTTTACTTCCTGTCCAAACCGGATGTCAAAGTTTAATATTAAAAACTATCATATCTCAACAACCACAAGAGGTAAATTCACAATTTTTGTACCATTGTACAGATCGTGAATTGTCAAAAAATATTTACAAAAAGGTGACCCCAATTTGACCTTACATCCTGCCCAAACCGGAAGTCAAAGTTTAATATTAAAAAAAATCATATATCAACAACCACAAGTAGTAAATTGACATTTTTGCACCATTGTATAGATTGTTAATTGTCGAAAAATATTTACACAAAGGTGACCCCAATTTGACCTTAATTCCTGTCCAAACCGGAAGTCAAAGTTTAATATTTAAAAAATCATATCTCAACAACCAAAGCAGGTAAATTCACAATTTTTATACCATTGTACAGACCGTTAATTGTCAAAAGATATTTACAAAAAGATGACCCCAATTTGACCTTACTTCCTGTCCAAACCGGAAGTCAAAGTTTAATATTAAAAAAATCATTTATCTCAACAACCACAAGAGGTAAATTCAAATTTTTTGCACCATTGTATAGATTGTTAATTGTCGAAAAATATTTACACAAAGGTGACCCCAATTTGACCTTACTTCCTGTCCAAACCGGAAGTTAAAAATTTAATATTTAAAAAATCATATGTCAACAACCACAAGTGGTAAATTCACAAATGTTGTACCATTGTACAGATCGCTAATTGTCAAAATATATTTACAAAAAGATTGACCCCAATTTGACCTTACTTCCTGTCACAAAATATTTTTAAAAAGTTGACCCCAATTTGACATTACATCCTCCCGAACACCTAGAGTTTGTGTCGAGACAAACTCTGAATCTCTAGTTTTTACTTCTTCTTCTTCTTCTCCCCAATAACTGTCCGGTAACAAACACATACTTGCAAACTTCACATGAACTTGAAACTTGGCATGTACTTAGAACTTAACAAGTAGATGAAACACGAGTTGTGAGTGACCCCAATTTGACCTTACTTCCTGTCCAAACCGGAAGTCAAAGTTTAATATTGAAAAAAATCATATCTCAATAACCACAAGAGGTAAATTCACAATTTTTGTACCATTGTATATATCGTTACTTGTCAAAAAATATTTACAAAAAGGTGACCCCAATTTGACCTTACTTCCTGTCCAAACCGGAAGTGAAAGTTTAATATTTAAAAAAAATCATATCTCAACAACCACAAGAGGTAAATTTACAATTTTTGTACCATTGTACAGACCATTAATTGTCAAAAGACATTTACAAATAGATGACCCCAATTTGACCTTACTTCCTGTCCAAACCGGAAGTCGTCAAAGTTTAATATTTAAAAAAATCATATCTCAACAACCACAAGAGGTAAATTCACAATTTTTGTAGCATTGTACAGATCGTTAATTGTAAAAGAATATTTACAAAAGGTGACCCCAATTTAACCTTACTTCCTGTCCAAACCGGAAGTCAAAGTTTAATATTTAACAAAAATCATATCTCAACAACCACAAGATGTAAATTGACATTTTTTGCACCATTGTATAGATTGTTAATTGTCGAAAAATATTTACAAAAAGGTGACCCCAATTTGACCTTACTTTCTGTCTAAACCGGAAGTCAAAGTTTAATATTTAAAAAAAATTATATCTCAACAACCACAAGAGGTAAATTCACAATTTTTGTACCATTGTACAGATCGTTAATTGTCAAAAAATATTTACAAAAGGTGACCCCAGTTTGACCTTACTTCCTGTCCAAACCGGAAGTCAAAATTTAATATTTAAAAAAATCATATTTCAACAACCACAAGAGGTAAATTATCATTTTTGCACCATTGTACAGATTGTTAATTGTCAAAAATATTTACAAAAACATGACCCCAATTTAACCTTTACTTCCTGTCCAAACCGGAAGTCAAAGTTTAATATTTTAAAAAAATCATATCTCAACAACTACAAGAGGTAAATTAACATTTTTTGTACCATTGTACAGGTCGTTAATTGTCAAAAAATATTTACAAAAAGGTGAACCCAATTTGACCTTACTTCCTGTCCAAACCGGAAGTCAAAGTTTAATATTTAAACAAATCATATCTCAACAACCACAAGAGGTAAATTCACAATTTTTGTACCATTGTACAGATCGTTAATTGTCAAAACAGTTTTACACAAATTGACCCCAATTTGACCTTTACTTCCTGTCTAAACCGGAAGACAAAGTTTAATATTTAAAACAAAATCTTCCACAAGAGGTAAATTATTCACAATATTTGCACCATTGTACAGATCGTTATTTGTCAAAACAATTTTACACAAAGGTGACCCCAATTTGACCTTTACTTCCTCCCGAACACCTAGAGTTTGTGTAAACAAACTCGAATCTCTAGTTACATTTAATTTTGTTTGAATTGGGAATTATTTACTTTTGACAACTCTTCTGCGGGGGGCAGGGGAAGATGGAAAGCACGGATGCAAGCTTTCTTCCAACTTTATCATGTAGTAGTCATAAGCTTGTTTTCTAATGAAAGGCTAATTAGCTGATATCCATACAAGCTTTGAAGACTGCAGACATCAGCTATTTGACATAAGCTTTATTGTTTCTTCTTCACCCAACTACTATACGGCTGTGCTTTGAGTAGACTATGTGGTACCCGATACATGAACATGGATGAAATGCATTAGCTAACTTTCTATTATGTTCCATGTAGGGAAAAATTAATCACAACATGGAAATGGAAATCTCAGGAGTGCAAACACTTTTCTCTCACAGGGAAACTTTTCCTTGGTAAAGTTGGAAAAACAAGGAAAGGGGAAATATTTATATGCTCTTCCATGCTTCAGTGTCTTCAGTAACCCCCAGCTCCCCCAAACAATTTAACCCACACTTCCTGCTCTTTGAATTTGTAGCCAAGTTTAATCCAGTTACTATACATGTAGTCCCCTTCTACCCTAAATCAACTTTGTGACTTTATGCCCATAATACTGAATAGGTTGATCTGGCTGCTTACAACCCTGGCAAACTATTTTCATATGAGTGATTGCTGATTTATCATCTAGCATGGTTTTTGAAAAGCATGTGTTGGGCTAGTGTCAATATTTAAAATAAAAACATAGTGTTCCAAGTCACACTTGTTTATTTCTAATTTATTGCTTAAATCTCACAACATTTCCAAGTTCAACGGCCAATATCTCAAGAACTAAATGACCTATTAGAAAACAAAAAACACAATTGAATTCCTTACATTAATAGCTTGTAATTCTTGTGAAATGAGTTACCATAAATGCTTTGGCAATTGGTCCAATTAGTGGCACATGAAGTAACGATTTTACACATTTTAAAAGGTCATATCTCATAGCTTCAATTTGATGTATAAGTTGACAAATTTGTAATTTTTTCATAATCATGAGGAGGTCATATAGGCCTTCAAACCACCTAATCTGACCTTTACTTCCTGTCCAAACAGGAAGTTCAAATTCAACACATTCTAATGCAAAATTGATATGTCTTTTGAACATGAAATTGATATTGTTATTATAAAAGATGATAAACCCTTGCACAATATGATATTGACATCATCGTTGATAATTTGATTGAACCGGAAGTTGACTCGAACACCGTGTGTTTGTTCTAACAAACACTTAAGCTCTAGTTATTATTATTATTATTATTATTATTATTATTATTATTATTATTATTATTATTATTATTATTATTATTATTATTATTATTATTATTATTATTATTATTATTATTATTATTATTATTATTATTATTATTATTATTATTATTATTATTATTATTATTATTATTATTATTATTATTATTGTCCTATTGTCCCTTTTCTTTAGAATTTCTCCTATGGGGTACACGGTAACAAAGACCGACTTGTGGGGTACCATTGTCCCCACTCATAAAGTACCCCACAAGTGACCTACTGTGTGCCCATACAGTCGCTTTCCTCCAACTTGCCCAGGTGGATGGATGCACTTTAACTGCAAAATACAACGCAGTTTTAAAGGATCCATGGACATATTTGAACATATTCTCTGTTGTTTAAATTGAAGAGCACAATTAAACTGTATGACATGTAGGCCTACTGGAGCTACGTTCTGCACTGGTGATGCGTACTCCATGGTGTGCTTCAGGCTTTATACATTATTGTGCACAACCCCACCCCCCCCCCACATGCACAACCTTACGGATCAGATTTGTGGGGTACCACAAACCTTGTCTGAGAAAAAGATCAAGAGTAAAGCATATGAACAAAATTGGCCTACACATTGATGTGTGGTAACCCAGGACAACTGATATGGGATAGTTTGAGGTATGGGTGAGGATGATTGCTTAGTAAGTGGAAAATGTATCTCTGAAGATTGAATAATAGAAATGGGTCCATTGGGAAATCAAATCATGTATTCATATTTGTAATCTATAACAAGAATCTGAAAATACCCTTATACTGGTCAAGGTTTTATAGTATGCAGCATGCAGGACCGGTACGGCATATATATGTACTTCATGATGTTATTGATGTAAAGCAAGTGTGTACACACATTGATTTTAAACATGCAGCACTTAACTGTCTGATGCATCCCGTTTGATGGAGTATGAGTGACCCATTTCCATCCACAGCTGTCAAACTGGTTGTTTAACTTAGAAGATGTCTTAACAAAAACACATAGCTTGTTGTTTATCATGACGATCAATTGCCGCGTATACAAAGGGGAGCACAAATAAATTAGAGATGCTTCTGAAACCACACTCTATATTGAGTCCACAATCAAAACAAGGCTCAGCATTTCACAGGTTGTTTGTTTAATGTACATGGTGATTGAAGGAAACTAGGATACTTTATATTTAAGAAGCACTTTTCCAAGCATAACCAATAGTGTATCAAGGTTATATAAGTCAGTGCATGCATGTTCGCTACAAAAACAAGTATTAGAGAGGTCGACAACTTGCAACGTGTATGTGTGTGTGTACATGTACTTGTACGTATCGATCGTCACGATCAGATCAGACTTTCACCACAGCAGGGCATGGAATCGGTGTCCTACTCCTAGTTTAAGATGAACTCAGTAACTGAAAATTACTGGCTCATTTATGCAGCACCATTGGTAATATGACCTTATCATATGTAGTATTATTTTCAGTCACTGGGTTAATCTAGAACTAGCCCTCCGATTCCATGTCCTGTTGAAAGTGACGATATTGCCCCATTAAAGGTTTCGATTTTGTTCACTTGTATGGTTAGTCAAGTACATGCATTTTTGTACGCGAGGAAGATGAGATTCACTGCTTGCTTGGCGTGTGGCTTCAATTTGTATGTCTTGAGGGTGACGTTTCAATTAATGCGGTCAAACGTGGGATTTACACGTTTTTGGAACATGTTAGTCATATGATGTTACAATTTTGATATAGGCTTTCTCTTACCATGGAACCAATAGCAATTCAGTCTTTTATAGATAAAGCTAGGCAAACCTATATAATGTAAAAAAAATAATAATAATAATTTGATCATGTTCCCTGATTTACAGTACCATATTTCCTGTCTGAGTAGAACCTTGTATATTTGTATACAAACTGACATATTGTGCGCTTGTTGCCTCTTCTAAATTCTTCCTTTTGGGGGGGGGGGGGGAGCGTATCGGGAATGGGATATCGTGGAAAACCTGAATAAAAGCAAACCAAAGGGACCGTAAGTCAAGACCAGTGTATATAGAACAAAAGAAAGCGCTTTAGAGAAAGATTACAATACTGTTTTCAGAGAGTTTCAAGCTTTGAAACTCAATTTTGGCTCTTTCGTACACTATTTATATACACGTCGGCACGACGCGACGGCATGACATGCGGCACGCCACGACAAGACGCCACAGCACGACATCATCGTACGACGCGAATCACCTTTGGCGTCTTAGAACACCATAACGAAGCGACTTGCGCTTAACTTACCGGTACTACATATGATCCTTCCTGTAAAATCTTATGCTATTGGACCGCTACTTTTTGTGTGAAAGCTCTCTAAATGTGCAGCACGTGTCGAGGGAGCGCAGGAATGCTGGCGTATAATGTGCAATTTACACGTAAAGTACACATTACGAATCACTACCTATCTATTCTCACCTTGTAAGGTCGCGGACATAGTATATGACGTGATCACATATAGCAATCGAGACCGGCTTATAGTAAATTTTCTTTAAACTCAGTAGGGTTATCAAATCAAATTAATTTCGTCACAGTGCGTCTATTTCATAAGGTCAGAACACGAACAAATATCCAGACATCAATTTTAGCGGGATAGATCAAAGATTTCTGTTAATAACTGCATTGCACAACTTACATGCCACTTAGTGTTTGCATGAATAATTGTTGACACCTACGGCGATAACACAGCGACCTTCTTATTAAAAAAAATAATAATTAATAATAAATAAATAAAAAATAAGGCTATACGTAGGATTGCAACCTGCATGTCTGGAAACAAAGTCATATCATCTTTGATGGATTGTCCACCTTCGATACACTTCGTCACTAGCAAGGTTATTCCTGATTGATGTTTTGTATATAATTATACACTTCATCCTGTAACAACCGGATTGTTGTGCTTTTAATGTTGAGCGGATTCATTCTCACTTCAACACAAACCATAACACATGTATTACGTTGTTAATACTATACATTGGTTAATTTGAATCAGCCTTGGGATTTGTTTAAGTAACTGGAACAAATAATTCCAGCATGCCTAGGAAACGGTCACACCTTAGGGACATAGTCCATGCGCAATATTAGCACTTGATCGGAGGGAAGCGAAGGCTGCACGTTGGGATTAGAATTTAACTGGTCTGGTTATCTTAGGCGGACCGAACCATATAAATATATGTTTACCCTAGAATGTACAGTCGTCTAGAGCCTTAATTAATAGTCAAGTTGATAAGGCCAAACAAACAAAAGTCTCCAGGTTTCTGGTCACAGGTCGGCTTCAAAATCGCTGCGGTGACGCGCTTTTCCCATACACTAAGTATGGTGGCTAAGAGAGGGCAAACGTTCATATCCCTGTGTGAAAAGTCGTTTAAAAAAGCGCTGCAGAATTCCAATTGATCTTGCAACTGGACATCATTTCATAGCAAAACAAAATTCAAAATATTAAATAAATACAATTAAAAATGCGGACGCGCGGGTCTGAGGCGACGCGCATGGAGACCAGAAAACGGACACTTTTTGTTGAGCCTAATTGCTGAATCATGCGAAAACGGCTCATGCTGGTACTGTATTGTTAATTCCTTAACCAACATACACAATTGTGTCCGGAAGAGAAGTTTCTAGTATCTGATGTCCGGCGGCGCGCATTACGACACCTTCGTGTTTTTATAAATAATTTTATTGGGTAATTGTGTTTAAGTTACTTTTAGCAGGAGTGAAATAAAGGTAAATTATGGGTGGAATTTACCAGTCTTACTGAGCTATGATCAGACGATTGCATCCAACTATGACTGATTGATCCCCAGTTATCAGTGACTATCCAGCACGTAAGGGTGTCCCTTCTTTCAATTTCCAAGAATTTGCCGTCGTTGGCTTATTATTATCTATGCTACAGAATATATATATATATATATATATATATATATATATATTTTTTATATATATTTTTTTTTTTAATGCAAAAATATGGAAAAAGTTAATAAATTAAGCACCCGTGCCCCGCCAGTCTGATGATGAGTTTGCCATTCGTGGAGTGTCGTGGCAGAGCGGTCTAGTGCATCGGACTTGGATAAGCATGAGAAGATGTGTCATCTTATTGATATAGCTGTGCCGGGTGAAGAAGAAGAAGAAAAAGACTTTTTTTGACTTTTCAGCTGGAACTTTATTTCAAAACAATACAGGTGACAAATACAAAAAATACAGGCCACAGCTGAATAATATATGAAAGAACCAAATAAAAGATACAGATTTACAAAGGAATTAATTTACATTAATTGAGTAATCGATTACCGTTGAGTATTGCGAACTCTAATCATGTATATTAAAAAAGATATTAAATAGTCTAAAGAACAATAGTCAAGGGAAAAAACACCAGTGGTACACCCATCTAGATGGGTAAATGACCACTGATGATTTCACACTGACCTATATATCATAATCATAATCTAAATTAATAAAAAAAAGTATGACAAATGACACATCGTCCTTCCATATAAGTTAAATCACATGTGTATAATAAACAATAATGACAACAACGAGAGGGGGAAAAAGCAAATCAAATTTAAATTCATACAAGAAAGGGAAGCACTTATATCAATCAATATAATTTATCGTTAACCAGGGTCAACAGGGTGTTGTTGCAGTTCCATTTCTTGTTAAAAGTAGCCGTGTTATTACAAGATTCGTAATAGTGTGATTCAAAGAGAATTTTGCTCTGCAGGCGATGTTTTCAGACAATGAGTGGGTCATTGTAATGAAGACGTAAATACAGCCAATAAATTGTAGCTTTAAGGCTGATGATAAGATAATTGGCGAGATGAACACTCTCCTTTGGGCGACCCTTGGCGTGTGGAATGAGAGTCCAGTATGTATCGAAGTTTAAGTCCATATCTGGAAAGATCCGGTTTAAAAGAATATGTAGAAGGTTGAGAGCTGGTTGAATTGCTGGGCACTTGATGAACAGATGAATGGTCGTTCCCTTTTTCTCCACACCAACCACACAAGGGGGGTATATTTGGGTCGATGTGGTGTAAAATTGTTAGGTTGGGTAGACAATTGTGAAGAAGTCGGTACTGGATATCGCCTTCCCGTTTTGATGTAGGGAGGTGGTAAATTTCTTTCCATGGTATTTTCATGTTCAGTGGAATGACGGAATTGTTATGCCTGTGTGTCAGAGTCTGTTCTTCTCCAAGGGAATTAATTTCTACATTTAATTTGTTGTATATGACTTTTGTAGCAGCGTTTGTTCCATTAACGTCTGGGGGTAGGTTGATTTCCGGGGGAGGTACTGGAAATGCTGGGAAGTTCGCCAGGTGGTGGGATTCTAGACGGTATCCACAGTTGTTGAACACATTAGGGAATATTTCTATGAGGAGTTTTTGTTGATTTTGAAGCTCTTTCTCAAGTAACCTTGTTGATGGGGGTGTGGTCCAAGGTGTTCCTGATTAAGGTGTTTTGCTTGTCTCCACTGTCATGTTCTTGGGTCTATGACATCGCCCACTAGTCTCATTCCACACGCCAGCAGTCTGGGTGAGAGAACCTGATATAAGTGCTATTTAAAGGTAAGTTAAGAACAAGCTGAGGTAAGTTAAGAACCAAGCTGAGAAGCAAGCAAGGAGACGGTACAACACCAATCTGAAGGAAAATCTTGCTGATAAAACCTTGACCAGCAAGAAATGGTGGAGAATTGTTAACACCCTCTCAGGGAGAACTGCCCATTCAGACATCCCAGTGATTGAACATCAGAACACTGCCCATATCACCGCAAGATCTAAAGCTGAAACATTCTGCCAGACGTTTGCCGACAAATGCCGGTTCCAGGCTGCTGATGATCCTGCCCCAGATGTGACATCAACTACCACAGAATCCATCAACAAAGTGATTTTCAAACCCAAGCATGTCAAGAAGCTACTGCAGCAACTCCAGCCTGACAAAGCTACTGAGCCAGACCACATTCCAACAAGAGTCCTCCAGAAATGCAGTGCTGAGCTCGCCAGTCCTCTTTGCCGGCTCTTTGTCTTGAGCTTCTCCCATGGTGTATTTCCAAGTCAGTGGAAGACTCCAAAGCTGACCCAACGAAGTATCGGCCTATCTCCCTGCTCAGTAACATCAGCAAGATCATGGAGGCTGCAGTGCAAAAGCAGCTCCAACATTACCTACTCCGTAATAACCTGATCTCCGACAGACAGTTTGACTTCAGACCAGGCCACAGTACAGCAGATCTTCTTAACATCCTGTCCCAGACGTGGAACAACCATCAGGACAAAGGTGAAGAGGTGTGTGTAATAGCATTAGACATCAAGGGAGCCTTTGACAAAGTGTGGCACAACGGTCTCAGCTCGAAAATCAGAAGTAAGGGTGTGTCCGGAAGACTGCTCTCATGGCTGCAGAACTACCTATCTGACCGATCCATTAATATTGTTCTTTCTGGTCAGGCTTCAGATACGGCATCCATCAACGCTTCTGTGCCACAGGGTTCTATTCTCGGTCCACTATTGTTCTCCGTCTTCATTGATGACCTTGTTGATGTATGTGAGAATGAGCTCTACCTGTATGCTGATGACTCTACCCTCTATGCACCTATAGGAACTTGTAACAACAGTGACGCAGTTGCAGCCAGCCTGAACAGAGACCTAAGGAGAATGAAAGTCTGGTCGGTCAAATTGAAAGTTACCTTTGAACCAACCAAGTGCAAGACCATGGTGATATCAAGAAAGAGGAATCCCTCCAAACTCTATCTCTACTTCGGGGACTGCATGCTAGCTGCAAAAGATGAACTTGAGATCCTCTGTGTAACCATCGACAGTAAATTGGTGTGGTCGAAGCATCTTACCAACATATTATCCAGAGCAGGGCAAAAGCTTGGAGCACTGAGAAGGGTTGCTAATAAACTGGACTTAGTGGGCAGAGCTACTGTGTACAAATCCCAAGTACGCAGCGTTATGGAATACACCTCTCTGAGTTGGATAAATTCTTCTCCAACAAACCCTCATCAGCTTGACAATATCCAAAGGAAGGCACTTCGTATCATAGGTATTGATGAAGCCACCGCCTGCTCACAACTCAACATCCCCAGCCTGCTTCATAGACGACAGGTAGCTGCCGCTTCAGTTCTTTACAAAATGCAGACCAACCATTGTCCAGCAGATCTGAAAACTTTGCTTCCTCCATCATATGTCAGACACCGTGCCACCCGTTCCAGTGTGTCTATGCCAGACCATGCTATCTCCTTGCCAGGTGCCAGGACTTATTGCTTGGACAGAAGTTTTATCCACACCGCTGTTCCTCTATGGAACAGTCTCCCAGAATCTGTTGTTGGCGACATCACTGTTACTGGACTCCAATCGTTCAAACGCCGTGTCCATGAACATCTCCTGGCTACTACAAGACTAGCGATGTGATCTTTTGAAGTCTATCCTGAGCCGCAGTGAACCATTGGATTGGTCCACTAGCTCTATACCCTAGTTTGGCTATTGTTCACCTATGCTTTTATATACAATTTTTTTTTTAAATTAAAAAAGAAGAAACTGAGTTAGGTGGTGTAACTATTCGAGCTCTCGATGTTATCTGAGCACGTATGATTTCACTATGGAAGGTGGGTAAGTGAGACAAAATTTAGGTTCTAAATCAATATAAAAAAATTGAAAATCTAAGTTGAGATTACGGTATTGACGGAGATGATGGCTAAGGAATATAAATGATGGGTGGGTGTTTTCCTTCAAAAGTTTTTGTATCAAAGTGAACCGATAGGTCAACCTCCTTTTTGTGGGATTTGAAACAAAATTTGTTTGCATAGCCAGTGTTTCCACCTGACCAGACAAAGTCGATAAGTTTCTGTTGGAGTTCATTTAGGACATGTTCGGGTGGAATACTCGGATATTGGAATAGTTTGGAAGCCGCCAATTGATTGGTGATTAAAACTTTACTTTTGTAGGAAATACATTTTGACAAGCCTTTCCACAGTGAAAGAGCTTTATGTAGTTTTTCACGGCATATTTGCCAATTCTTTTGAAGATCTTTATTTGTATTACCTAAATGAACTCCTAAGAAGGTGAGACCCTAGTCATTCCAATTGAAGTTTAGAGGTTTATCACTTCTTGTAACCCATGATCCTGCCCATAACCCTTGGAATTTCTGGTAATTAAGAGATGCGGCAGAGGCCCTACTAAACATATCATAAACATGATTAATAATGTTGAAGCCATCATCGGAGGTGATGAATATAGTGACGTCATCTGCATAAGCAGTGACTACGCTGAATTTGTCGTTGTCGGGTAGGCGGAGGCCATTTTGATTTACTCGCCGTCTAAGTGTGTGTAAAAAGGGTTCAATGGATATAGAGTACAGCAACCCCGAGAGTGGGCATCCCTGTCGTATGCCTTTCTCGAAAGGGAAAGGGGATGTGAGAGAGCCACAGACTTTAACCAGACTCTCGGCATCGCTGAACAAAATGCGGATGTAGGATATAAAGCGTTTTCCAAAACCCATCGCTTCTAATGTTTTAAACAAATATGTGTGATCTACATTGTCAAAAGCTTTCCTTTGGTCTAGGTTCAAAACAGCCAACGGAGAATTTTGAATGTTGGAGTGCAAAATGCTGTCTCTGATGAGATTGATATTATCATACATTGAACGATCAGGAATTGAGTAGCTTTGGTCATGGTGAACAATGCTACCAATGACATTTTTTAAGTCTATTGGCTAGAACTTTTTTGTAATCAGTATTTAAGAGCGAGACAGGACGCCAATTTTTAATATCAAGGAGATCTCCTTTCTTGGGGAGCAGGGAAATAACTGCTCTCCGACTAGACCTTGGTATTTTTTGTGATTTAATGGATTCATTTAGGACAGTGGGTAAATCTTCTTTAATCAAAGGCCAGAAAAATTGATAAAATTCGGTGGAAAGTCCATCAAGGCCCGGAGATTTGTTTTGGTTGAGTTGTTTAACTACGTTTTCAATTTCTTCGGGTGTTAGTGGTCTGTCACAATCTTCAGTGTCACTAGGATCAAGAGTTGGTATATAAACCTTCGAGTATGGTTTCACGAGCCTGCACATCAGTGGAGATTTTACTGTACAAATTTTTATAGAACTGATGGACAAATGATTTTATTGGAAGAACGCATTTTCGTAATATTTTTTGACATGGAAGTTGATTTTTCAAGGTTGAAAAAAAAATTGAACAAGTATCTACTTCGTTAATATATTGAAAGCGTGATCTGATCAGTGCACCCTGAGCTTCACGTTTTAGAATGGAGCTCAGAGTTTCACGCTGAATTGTTATTAATTCAGCAGTTAATTCTGACGCAGATTGTAAATCATCTATATTCTCATTTAGTTTATTAATCATAGCTCCTTTTTCTTTGGCAGCTTTCGCACCATACATTTGCGTTATTGACTTAATGTGAGACTTTCCCAAGTCCCACCACGGTTACAAATACTGGCATATTCAGATTTCTGGGTCTGCCAATTTTTCCAAAATTGATAAATAATGTCTTTATACGTTTCATCTTCGAGCAAGGAATTATTGAAATGCCAATACGCACTCCCTTTCTGTTTTGATGTTGGAAGTTTGACTTTGAGAATAACGGCACTGTGGTCCGAAAGAGCACAAGGTTTAATATCACAAGAGATCACGGACGACATGAAGTTAACTGGAACATAGAAATTTTTGCAGGTTTCGCTGGGTTGCTTCTAAACCATTTGAAATTGCATAAATTTGGGTTCAATCTGCGCCAGACGTCACACAGAGAAAATTCTGTATACAATTTTTGAAGAGTTAAAGCAATTTTTTGACGTCTTTCATCCGTCGTACAAAAACTACCGTATCTAAAGATGGATTATGTGTGCAGTTAAAGTCACCACCAATGATAATCACACCGTCTTTATGTAGATCACAATGGTTTTGAATGGCTTGTAATGCGTGCATGGCTTGGCTATCGTTTTGGGGGACGAGAACATTGTATAATATGGTATGTCGTAGATTGAGATTCAATTTCAATATAATTAACATAATGTTCAAAAATGGTAGAGAAACTTAACAAGTTAGCGTCGGCATTATTGTTTATCATGGTGGTCACTCCGGTTCCACATGTTTCTCCTTTTGTACAATTTATTTTATAAGGCCAATTTTTCCAAAAAAGGGCCTTAGAGGTAAGTTCATTTGTTTCTTGTAAAAAAATAATATCGGGGTTGTTTAAGGAATTCTTAACATAAATTTGAAATGAAGAGTTTCTTATAGGTGTAGAGCACCCTCCAGTATTAAGGCTTACAATTGAAAGTGTCATAACGCATAAAATAAAATTCCATACAACATTCATTTTGAGAGTATGTTGATTGGATCGTCGGGATTAAGGTGTATTATACGTTTTCGGATCCTCTGCTGCATTTTTTTTGGTAGAAGTGGGCTATTGCGCAAATGTTTCAGTTGTATGACAAGTCCTTTTAAGTCTGGGGTGAATTTCTTAGCAATATCCACAGGTTTTTTTTCTGGATTTAACGCATTTGAGGAAAGTGACCATTTCTTGGCTTGAGAGAGGCCCTTCCAAAATTTGAAGGTCGTCATGGTCTTCGCCAAAGGTTTATTGTCTGTGATATTGGGCCGAATAAATAAAAAGTAGCATTTGCTTACAAGAAGAAGCACCTAGAAAAAGCAATTGCTTACCAAGCAGAAGCAAAAGCAAAAGCAATTGCTTAAAAACGTATAAATAACAATTTGCTTTGACTAATTAGCTTTTCCTTTATCTTGCCTAGCAAATGCTTAGATCAACAACAATAGCAGTATTCATTCCTGAACATTGAATAAAGGAAAGTTCTTGCGATTTATGAATTCATCCCCGAACTGGCCACTTGGCTTATCAATACGTACATGAGTGCAGTCGATGGCCCCAAGCGTAAAGGGAAAACCGAGCTTATCAGCCCACCGTTGCTTTGCGTCCGTCAGATCAGCATTATAGATTGGTGAAATTCTTGCGTTGGGAGATAAACAATTGATTTAATTTTGCCCTACACCGACGTGTGTATAGCACTGTATGCTCAGTGCTTTCCGAGTGTCTGTGAAAAAACTACACAGACAACTTGGGCGGGATTCGAACCTACGACCTCCTGCTTACTAGTGCAGACGTCTTAACCTCTCGACCACCGAGCTTGCCCGATGACGATTGGCCGGCTAGAATCCTATATAGCAGCGGGTTCTGCGATATATATAGATTGGTGAAATTCTTGCGTCGGGAGATAAACAATTGATTTAATTTTGCCCTACACCGACGTGTGTATAGATCAGCATTAGACACAGGAAATTTTATCCATGTTGGGCGTTGGGCAGATATGCGGTCCAAAGTACTTGCAACGTATGTACTTACAGTGGGCTGGGTTATCCCCATCACCTCTGCTACTGAGGTCTGGTAGCCTGGATCTGCTAAATAACGCAAAGTTGTCTCCATGCGCTCCACTGGTGACAAGCATCCACCACGTGTCTCATGCCTTTCGGGCAGAAATGTTTGTGCAAGCCAATCAACATTTTCCTTATCAAATCGAAACAATTTTCGATAGGTGCCAGGAGATGTCTCAGTACGATTAATCCTGTTCTTATACACCTTAGGACCTTCTCTTACATGCATGAACTGGTGCTCACAGTTAGACATGAAGGCGTGAGTAAAAGATCAAGCTGGTATGGAGGAGCTTGCAAAACTACAAGCAAATACTTCTGGTTACAAGTAAAAGATTTTATTTATATGTTTTCAAGCATTTGCTAATTTGTAAAGCATTTGCTTATAAGAAACGAGCTTGTGCTTCTGCTTATAAGCAGAAGCTTTTGCTTATGAGCAATTACTTAGTTTTATGTATAAAAATTCAAGAAAAAGCCTAGAAAAAGCAAGTGCTACTTTATTTATTTATTCGGCCCAATTGTCTCTGCGAGTGCGTTAATGTACGTTGAAATTGGGATGTGTTCATTGGCGTCACACACGACAGCATTATTGCTGGTAATATTAACAAAAGGATCAATGGTTTTGTTATGCAAAGAAGAAGAAGAAGAAGAAGAAGAAGAAGAAGAAGAAGAAGAAGAAGAAGAAGAAGAAGAAGAAGAAGAAGAAGAAGAAGAAGAAGAAGAAGAAGAAGAAGAAGAAGAAGAAGAAGAAGAAGAAGAAGAAGAAGAAGAAGAAGAAGAAGAAGAAGAAGAAGACACAATCGTGCTCACATGGTTGGAACACTTTCATCTCGCGCCCCCACTCAATCATGGGGGTCTGCGCTTTGAGTCTTCGTTCGCGCAAAACAATTCATCTGCAAAATTTTCTCAACTTTATACGGAGGTGCTGGGTTAGCGTTCTAACTATTTGTGATCCCTTACCATACCCGCATTTACATTTCATATGCTAGTGGTAAATATACCTCAAATTGTTAAACCGTGAGTAAGCAACTACAAAATTAGCCAAATCAGATGAAATTGTTCAAGTTGAAATCAAAATAGCTATCTTTCATGCCAATAAATAGCTGGACACTAGCTGGAACTGATGAAGTTAATTAAGCATTGGGCCGAATTAATCAAAGTTAGCAACTGCTTCCTAGAAAAAGGTGTAAGCAATAGCAAATGATTATTAAGTAAAAGCTCTAGGTCAAGCAATTGCTGAAAAATGTATAAATAACCTTCTTCTTTGACTAGCACATGTTGCTTGGCTGGGTTAGCAATTGCTTATGGATATAACAATGATGGGAGGTCAGTTCCAGTTAGCCTAGTGGTTGTATATGAGGCATGTGTTAGTAGCCTGCGAATACATCAGCAACATGGATGCTGCCGAAGAATTGGGGAGTGGTACAAATAGTGAGCAATCTTTGAACGAACTGTTCGTTAGCATAATCAAAGAGTATCCTGTTCTACTCGAGAAAAGTCAGTTGCCGGGGGCAAAAGACATGAAGGCAAATCAACTTTAAAAAAGCACCAACACTGGTAAAGCCATGGATGAGAAGCAAATTTTGAAAAAGATAGCAAACGTGAAAGGTCAAGTGAAGAAGAAAACAGATGGAATGAAAACAGGAAATAGGAAGATTGTTTTGGTTCCATGGGAACAAGATCTGTACAACATCTTCAAAGGGGATGAAAACCCGACTATTACGAAGATGCCATGCGCCATTTCTGCTGGTTTCAAACCAAGTACTTCGACTGCTGCTAGCCACTCCAAATTTTCAAAATTGAACCGAAATAATTTCCGGTATCTGGTAGGATTGACTTCATCACGATTTAGTCTTTCATTGTACACCTTTTCATGTTCCCTTACATGCATAAACTCGGCCATGATGGCAGGAGTAATGCAACATGCAAGTGTTAGCAAATGCATAAGCTCCTCATTGAGGATCTTGTAAAAATACTAGCAAGTGCTACAAGTCATTAGTAAAAAGTCTGGTTTATTTATATGCTTCCAAGCAAGTGTTAGTCTCTCTAGTAATTGCTTAAAAAACATAGCAATTGCTTTTGCCAACTACTGGAAGCAATTACTTGCAAGTAATTGCTCACTTTTATTCATGAAGATTTAAGAAAATGACTAGTAAAAGCAATTGCTACTTTTTATTAATTCGGCCCATTGATGTTACCTCGGTTGCCGACTCTCATGTCCTGTATTGACTGAGAAGTAGTTGGTGGACACGACAGTGCATGATGAGTAAAAGCTCGTAGCGCGGTTTGACCGCAGGATACCCTAAGGGGTACCGTAGTTGCCATGACAAGGTCAATATGTATTGTCCTTGGCCACTACACCTCAACCTTTTTACTCCAAAATATCAAAATAAAGGCCTTTGTCTTGAAATAGAGCCACACAGAAACTGGCAAATCCACATTAATTTATAAGACAGATGAAATTTCAACAGAGCCCATGAGTCCGTTTGACGCGAATACAAATTCTACTTTCTGATTGGTTCAATCAGTTTCTGTATACCTCGTACCCACTACTCTCTCGCCCTGGAAATGGAAGATGTCAATATCCACAAATCTTGGATACGCAAATTAGATGATAGTCTGATATCGTTTGATAAATAGCGAGTGCTGCAGATAGACTAGGCCATCCGATTTACTTCATCATAATTGTGGTAAACTCACTCATCTAAACAGTTGATGTTAAAAAATAAATATAGACATTATGGTATGAAGAAGAAAACAATTTACATTTTATTTCCTCAAAAAAATATTCAGTCTGTATTTTTTTTATTTTTATAAATAACCAATCAGCATTGCGTAAAACACTCTTCTTACCAGGGTATGTAGTGAGAGCGAGGTGTAGACCCTGGGGACGAGGCTCGGATCTTGAATTTGCTGATCCTTCTTGCGCAGTGGATGCGTGAGATCCAAGATGGCGACGGACGAAAATATAATAATACACGCATTTAAAATAAAAAGACGAAAATCATTATAGAAGTTATAAAATCATCAATAATAATGTTAAAAGCTTCTTTAAACAATTGAATTTAAGGCCAGACATAATAATTGTCTTAAAGATGTATCACCCTTGTATTCTTGATTTCCTTTCACAAATACTGAGATAGGCCTATTAAAAAAATAGTTGTCAGTAGCTTGATTTTTTAAGTAAAAAGGTTGCCTAAATAAATTTATGACCGGACCCATCATACATTTATTTCGGAATATATTTACTGTAAAATCATGCTTCTCACGATTATTTTGAGAAATGTGTAACTTTAAAGCATTTCCTAGTGAAATGGCTATGTTCTGGTGAATTAGAACATTTTCGGAAATTGCCCTTTATAAATTGCCGTTAAAATACGGTCGATACATCTTTAACTGTTTTTGGCATTTATTAATTAAGAATTATTAAATATATTAAAAATTATAACGTATGATTGTTGGGAAAAAGTTTGAAAACATGCTGATATTTCATGCCATCGTGACGATGATAGATTTCAAGCCTGACCGTGTTGATACCTGATGGCGTTATCACTTTCATCACCGTAGATGGGTATGTACACAATCAAAACTCTCGATCTGGAATCAAATTAGTAAGTAATTTCAATAAATGAGTATACAAAATGCCACGAAAGATTCACAAGGTTTTTGTACGGTGGAATCCAGGGTAACTTGGAAAGCCAATCAGAACAATCATACGGCACATTCGCAAGCAAAGATTGCAATCCTAGATGGCTGTACTGATGGACATTATTAGGCGTTGTAACTGGTACCCGCTTGAATATGTGTTTCATGGAGATCACATCTACCACTATCCAAGATAGCGCGCTACAAGGGGTAAGTTAGGCATTTAATAGTATAGATTAGGCAATTATTTGCACCATCTTGTTCTAACGACACTGGAACATTTGGTTACTCATTGTGCCGTTGTCTGTCGCGTCGTGCTGGCTGGTTATAATTATGAATGTAAGACCCGGGTGTGTCATACAGGTAGAATAGTCCCGTTTATCTGCTTGATATTACATATTTAATTATGCTAATCCATCTTTTTTCTTTATTTTAGATGAGGGCATTGAGAAGATAATATTGATTCTGCTGTTTAAATACATTTTTTGGTAAAACTGTTTGTAAATGCATCCACTCTTTATTAGACTAGATATGTGTAAAAATCAACCTGTGCAAGCTTATTTTAGTTTGTCGTTCACGAAAAAGCATTCAGTCCTAAGTGGGTTTTCTGTCTTCGGATGATACAAATCTTCGGATGATAGAAATTCATTTTGGAAATTATTTCAACGATGGTACTGCGTCAAGAGTAATACTTGAGATTGACCCAGATGAGCCCTGACAATGACGTCAGAGCTACTTGAATGCATCTGAGTCAGAAGAACCGATTCGGTGAAGCTACTCGAACACACCCTATATTTGAAGTAGGCATATACAATGTAAGTAATGGGGTGGCAACCACAGCACTCTTTTGTGTAGCCTATACAGATTTTCAGATTAAGTTTTTTTTTATAATATGCATGCACACGTAAATACTTAAATATAGAAGTAGAATACCAAGCAACGTATCTTGCTTTTGATTTTGTAAATTTTATTATTTTATTTATTTATTTATTTATTTACTCTTGTACATTTTTTTTGAGAGGGGTTATAATTTTCAGCCAACTTGAAACTAGTTTGTGTTTTAATAGTAGAAGTGATTGGTTTTGGACTGTACATACTTAGCATACTCTTTGGAAATCAACACAGGAAGACATCATGACTGTGGAAGGATTATTGGCGCGTTACCACATGAGATCAATATTGGGTTTAACTGTGTCATATCTCAATAAATTGTATAGAGCAGGCCCTATTCCAATTATATAGAGCAATCATTTCCTATAACGAAATCAAGGGGGAATATTATAATAAACGAAAAGGCTATCTTTCTCCCCACTTGAATTCAATCTTGAATAAAATATGAATTATTTAACTGTAGATTAACTGTGGAATTGTTATGGAAGATATTTATAACTAGAATATAAACATTCCAAACGTCTACTTTTACATAGCATCTGAGCTTTCAAGTAATTACCAGTCTTCAATTAAAGAGAAGTTATTGAATGAGACGAACGGCCTACGAGAGACTGCCGCGATGGCTGATAAACGGCTGTTTAGAGCTGTTTAGTTTCTGATAGGCTGAAGGGGTTTACACCAATATGTACAATATTTGTTGACATTACATAACATTAGAACAACAAGATTTTCCACAAGTATTCTTACTCTCAAATCTAAACGGCGCAAATAGCACTTGTTACAAAATCGCTTTGTTCCCCAAATCAAGCAACACAATTCTCAGACAGTTTCACATAATTTAGTATGGCAATAGAATTGTGTATAATGTTGTAGGAAGTAAGTTAACAACAAACAGTAAAGCAGCCCTCTCAATTTCCAGTTACACAAGAATAAGGATGTTAACATGTGTAAAGTCAACATTGTCTTCAGTGTACATCACCTGCAGTATAGGCTAGTAGCTTGCTTTATTCCCGAGCCTGCTCCTCATTCACATTTATTTATTTATTTTTCTTGTGGTGAACATTTTAATTATCTGTTGTCTGTATGCCATGATATTCCTGATACTAATTAAAATAGTCATCATCGCGCCAGACGCGGACCATTTTAATTAAATTTTGATTGATAATTAACAACTGTGGCTTGGGTGTTTGCACAATTTGGTCATATTAGACATCAATAATGTAATAACAACACAGCTTCTTACTTTTATTATTGAAAATACAATTTCACACCTGCAACGCAAGAGTTGGCTGTACTAAGCGAGTTCGTTCTCATCAAAGGTAAACATTGTTTCTAAAGAGGAAAATGTTTTTGTATGTTTTTCTATAGGAAACACTGTAAGCTTAATAACATAACATTTCAGTTAGATATTGGGGAAAAGTCTCAAACAACCCCATTTACACTAGCCCTAATATGGACTCTCTGTATACACTGAAACGGCCGTGTGTCCCGCATTATGTGCACATGCGTGTACACACACACAGGTGACAATTTTAGGAGTGTTTTTAACTTGACAATTTCCGTGAAACAAATCCGAATCATTTGAAGACGTGCGACAAAATCCAACATTTTAGGTTGGATTCTGATCGATGTTTTGATTGAAAGTTGTAAAAAAGCAAAACCTCTTAAAAACGGAGGGATTCCGCAAAGGTTTTCCGACCCTTCTCACATAAGTTGTACATGTTCAAGCACTGGCCGCGTTATGGGGACAGAGAACAAAAGAGGGATCCGGAATTACTTAGCTGTGGGGACATTTTCATTGTCCCCACAACGTTTTTAATCCCCAAAATCCTTTGTATTTTGTCCCCACAACGCCCCGTGCGGGATTGCACTGGCCGCGTTATGGGGACAGAGAACAAAAGAGGGATCCGGAATTACTTAGCTGTGGGGACATTTTCATTGTCCCCACAACGTTTTTAATCCCCAAAATCCTTTGTATTTTGTCCCCACAACGCCCCGTGCGGGATTGCACTGGCCGCGTTATGGGGACAGAGAACAAAAGAGGGATCCGGAATTACTTAGCTGTGGGGACATTTTCATTGTCCCCACAACGTTTTTAATCCCCAAAATCCTTTGTATTTTGTCCCCACAACGCCCCGGGCGGGATTGTGTGTGTGTGTGTGTGTGTGTGTGTGTGGTGGAGGGGGTATGGAGTGGGTGACCTTGGTGGATGTGTGTAGCACTTCGTAAGATAGCGATCTTGCTTCTGGGGTCAAACCATTTTTAAGCATAGTGGGTTCATTTAAAACTTTGTACATGGACAGAGTAAACATAACAAACATGGACACTTGCAAGTATTATTTTGTTTCTGTGCAGATTTTCCCACTTTATTTTAAACACATGAATTGCAGTTAAATTAATTAAATTTATTTTATGCTGACGACACCCAATTGTATATGTGTGTTGATCCCCGAAAACCTGGTGAAACAGATTGTGCACTTTCAACTTTATCTGCTTGTATTTCTAACATCAAGGCATGGATGTCAAAAAATATGCTCCTCCTCAATGATGAAAAGACTGAATTCTTTGTTGCTGCCAACCATAGACATTTGAAAACATTATCTGATGTCACCATTACAATTGGTAATACAGTTATCAAACCCTCCATATGTGTAAAACACCTTGGTGTTATTTTTGACAGTATTATGAGTATGTCTAACCATGTATCATCAATATGCAAAACCATTAACTTTCGTTTAAGAAATCTGTCGCAAGTTCGTATCTTTATTGATGAAATCACTTGTCATCATGCAGTCCGTGCTCTGGTTACATCACGTTTGGACTATGCAAATTCACTTCTCCAAGGATCCTCTAGCAAAGAGATCAAACGTCTTCAACGGCTTCAAAATCGTGCTGCAAAATTAATTTTCATGGCTAAAAAGTATGACCATGTCTCCCCTCTCCTACGACAGCTTCACTGGCTTCCCGTTCGAGACCGGATTGATTTCAAAACATTGACTATTGCCTATAAATGTGTTACTGACTCTGCGCCATTCTATCTCTGTGAGCTTATTATACCATACCAATCTAACCACAGTGGACTCCGTTCAATTCCCGGATCTTCAAAAAGCCAACTACACATTTTAACTGCGGCTAACAAGGGTTTCTATACCGCTGCACCCAGCATTTGGAATGAACTACCATCTGGTATCCGTCATGCTTCTTCATTGAGTCAATTTAAAACATCTCTCAAGAATCATTTATTTTAGGCACTGTGTATTTTTAAATTGTGGGTGATCAGAACACCATTGGTTTTGGCTTGCAGCACGGTAATCCACTTTAATGATTTTAGAACTTTTCTTTGCAACTTTGTAGATGAGTCTGCACCTGTGAATAAAGAGAAGAAACAAAATCAAACAATTACACATCGTAGGGATTGCTCATCATATGGAAGCACCATTATTAAAAAATAAATAAATAAATAAAAATTAAAAACAATTAAAAAACAGTCTAGTCCCTCACCTTTATAAACAAGCTTTACCCACCCCCATTACAAAATGTTTCTGACCCATTCATGCAAAGCGAAGATCAACCGCAAAGCCACACAGACCTTCATTTGGTCTTAATTTTGACTGATTGTTAGACATTTGTTACTCCCATTTCTCTACCAAATATACCACTGAAATACAAGATTTATATATGCTTGTAATGTGTAGGATATAATCTTTACAATCATCTAAATATTGGAAAGTTTTTGGGTCAAGGAACCGAACTCTTACCATAAAAGCATTGCATTGGAACGTGAAGTTGTGTGTACAAACTTGGCGGGTTGTATACCATTTAATAGCCTCTTTGAAACAGCTTCTATTTGATGTCTAATTTGACAGGTTGTCCAATCAAATTCATTTTAAGAACATTATTAAAGAGAATAAAATCAGCTTCAATAGTGGAGGGAACTTTTTAATAGACCGTGTAGTTCGCGAGTTACAATAAACAACACTCCAATCAAGAGGCAAAAATGTTGACAAAAACAAGCGCGCACACACGAAAACACGCCCAAATTCACTTTTTAAACTGGATTTTGACAGGTCCATTTTAACACAAAAATAAATAAATAAATAAAACAAAGTATGATAATATAGCTAATAGTTTGTAATTGCATATTCCGAAGGTAACATTTTAAAACAACAAACCGTTTTCAAGTTACAGCTTAAATACGCTTAACTTGACAACAAATCCATGGTGAGTGAGTGAGTGAGTGAGTGAGTGAGTGAGTGAGTGAGTGAGTGAGTGAGTGAGTGAGTGAGTGAGTGAGTGAGTGAGTGAGTGAGTGAGTGAGTGAGTGAGTGAGATTTTTATCAAATTTCCCCCGATAAGTACACGTGTTATACAATGTTGTATCATTATTATAAAAACAGATTTATTAAAGAATTATAATTGGTCAAATGTCACTTAAGAATCCAAATATTCAGTAGTGGAAGCGTATACAAATTTTCCGGGTCACACCTTACACATGAGCACAACTGTGTGTGCACGTTCGTGTCAGAAGGGTCGGAAAAACGCTGACGGTACAGCAGTGATACAGACATCTTTTTGTCTGACTCTACGATTATCAACATTGGTTGAATGTCTCTGTAATGCGAATCAACAACTCTAAATTAGTATCACTCGATCTAACCTGATCCATTTCATGAGACGAATCCGAGAGAAACAGATCAGTTCAAATGCTGCCGAGAGATATACTTTTTCCTATTTTACACAATAAAAGCACGTGTTTGTTAAAAAAAGTCAGTTTATTCCTCGTTTTGGGATAGATACTATTCGGAAGCCTTAGTAAAGAGGGTTGGTCTGGTCAAGTGAGCGTATCATAGAATTACGAGGGTCACATAATGTTCTTTGGGACTTTTTGTACTGAAAGTGCATTTTGTTTATAATTGAGGCAAAAAACTAGTTGATACGTGGTGTGTGTTCCACTAATCAAATATGAGTTACATCAAAAACTATTATTCTTCGACCGATCATGTCCAAATATTTTGACTTTTCAACGATGTTGAGTGTTCATGGTTGCCGTCTATTTTTTACGTAGCTATATTCGGTAAAACATTTAATAGGTATTGGGGGTTTTCTGTCAACTTCCACTAAACTGAATAAAACTGTCTGGTGACAACTTCTGATATAGCTGCCATGGTATGAAAATACTATAATGTAGTCATTCCGTGTTTAATTGTTGGATTTCATCAACGTTTCCTTGTTCAATGTATGTATAAACTTCAAAGGGTGTTATTATTCTTCCTTTTAGGCTAAGTTTAATTTATTTGTTTGTACGATTATTTGTGTAAAAACCCAATTATCTCCAGAATCTATGGAATATCGCCCTGTAGTGATCATTTGAGTGTTCATATGTGACGTCATGTTCTAGATACTAATTCAACATATTTGTACCAAGTTTAATGACCAGCGGATGAATATTAAAGATGTATCGCCCGTGTTTTCGCTAGTATTTTAACGGACATTTTATTTTTTCTTCGGAACATTGCTATTTTACTACATGAAGGGAATACAAATACTGTAAAATGACATATTCCTTTAATGAACTGTCATGAGAAACATGGTTTTACAGTAAATAGGCTATGTTCCAAAATTTATTTACGGTAAACTACTTCTGGCACTTTTTACTATTTAAGCAAGGTCCTGACAAATATTTTGTGAAAAGTCTCATTTCGAAGTATTTGTATTTCTTTTTAATAGGAAAACATGAAAACAAACAAATCATAAATGCAATTCATGTTTATGAACATCGGCTTAAGAAAAAATATGCACTGTAAACACAAGTTAGTCATTTGGACTAATAAAAATTAGTCCTGCATGGTGCCTGAAATGACTAATTAAATGTAGTCAGATTAGCTACATGACTAACATTAATTAGTCAAATTTGACTAATTTACATTAGTCTTCTGACTAAATCCAAAGGTGCCTGATATGACTAATCAGTAGTCATCTGATTAGTCACATGACTAAGGTTTAATTTCCTGTAAAACAAAAGAAAATGAAGCATAATTTGTTTTATTATTGGTACAAAAAAATTTATTTCAATTTTCTTGGCTGTGCCTAACAGTTTAACAATAAATATTACAGTTGAACGTGTTGCTTTAATTAAGGTATTTTAAAACATTAGAGATGTATCACCCGTGTTTTTAGCCATTTAAACGAATATGCACTTTCGCTATTTTAATGAACTTGCAATGTTTCATGGGAACATTGCTATTTTACTTAAGGAAGTGAATACAAATGCTGTATTGAGGTCCCCGTCATAAATTCATTTTGGCACTTCAGTGTTAAACCAAGCTTCTGACAATTATTGTGTGAATTATGCGAAATTATCAATATTCCAATTAAAAAATTCGGAAATTGCTGATAAAAAAACGGGCGATACATGTTTAAATGAGTGAATTAAATTGTATATGTATACTCAAATTAAAGTCATGATAACAAGCACCTACATTTCGGCAAGGGATGGGGGCAGGGAAATATATGTGCTGACAAGTTTGAGGACGCAAACAACAGCACGTCAGCAATTATGTTATAAATTACTTACTATACGTAGGCTATAGTTGCGATATAAAAACAGTTGTGTTATCATAGAGTTGTGCTATCAAAAAAGTGCCAAAGACTAATAATTAGACCTCTATGGTAACATTTCAGTTCTTAGTTCACTCGTGAACTCTCGCTCCTCTTACGTGAGTACACCGTGGCATCTTGAGTTGCACTTTAGAGCTATGGAGAGCCATCTGTGTACATAGCCAAGCATAAATCCAGTTTGTTTTTAATTAGTCATAGCGGAGTAATATTTAACAGGTCATTGTAGATAGACTTTATCCCGGCGAAATCCATACTTTAATTAATATTCTATATAGTGTGGATAGTGAGTGGAGATAGTGAGTGGCAACGATGTCTGAACGATCCTCTTGGCCATCCCATGAACTACCTTCATGATGAAGTGCTCGTACTCTTATGTTATATTTTACTTTCTGGATCGAATCCATACCATCGTTTATAAGTCAAACCCAGTTTGAACATTTCTGCGCTACATTGTCACGAGGATTAAACTAGAAATTTTAGTACTTTTATGACCACAAGAAATTAATGTATGTATTAAATGTATTAAAAACCACGAAAATAGGTCTATTGTCAGTGGCGGCGAACTATAAATTTTCTAACCCCACCACTTCCCAGGATCGACGCCCATGCATATACATTTTGCCCGTTCTCATCCAGTGCAATTAATCAAATAACATGTTTTTATTAAATCTATTAAACTGCATGTACAATTTAGGGGTACAACAATGTCAATAACACAGTCTTTATTGTGTTTATACGTCGTGATACTGATTACACCTGCTAACGACAAACGTTGGTTGATATAAACTTATTGCAAATCAACCCACTAAGAGAAAGCGTCTTCCTGTATGTAAAGAATATTCATTCTTCATGGCCGACCTTTTCAAACACCGCTAAACAGTCACAAACCGTAAACATATTAAAATCACCATCTTTTGGATTTGTTTTCAACGTTGTTGATGACCGTAAACGTTTGCAAGTCATGCAAACTATTTGAGAAAATTAATATAGACAAACGACACTACAGCGGAGCCATTAAGTCCGCTAATGCATGTTTTTGTGTGCCATACACCAGGCAATATTCTCATTAAGAACAAGGATAGCGCCATAAATCTGATACTATTGTGGCAAGGATTCAATCAAGACACATAAATGGTCCGACTTGTTATAAAATAAATATTGAATGAGTTACAGAAATGCACTACACACAAAAAAAAAACATGATATGTTGTTTGATTTATGGGACAAGGCCTACTCATTAATTGGTTAACGATGTCTCGCCCGTTTTCCGCTATTTTAACTTTTTTATAGAAAGTGGAACATATATTTTTGATATATTATACAAAATAATAGGCAGAAGTTTAATGTAACAATAAATTAATAAGTGCCTAAATTATTTATGACGGGCCGGGACCAACCATAAATTCATGTTGGGACATATTAACTGTAAAACAATGCGTATCATGCTTATTTTGTGAAATGTTTAATTGTTAAACATTTGTTATCCCTTCCTCAAGTATGTTTCGGAATTTATCGTCAAAATAGCGAAAAACACGGGCGATACATCTTTAATAACAATAATAAACGGTTCTTAAATAGCGCCATATGGGCAGAGGCGAATCGACCCGGCATTTTTCCAACATGGGGTCGCAAACAAACCCCCAACCTCGTCCCTTTATGAAGCAGTTTCCATATTGCTTGTTACCACTACTCTCTCGCCCTGAACTGGGACAATCCAAAAATACTAGATATTTAAATTAGGTGGTTTAGCCAATGTGTGCAGCGCATTGCCTGTAGCTAATCAGGCCATGATGGTGGCCAGTAGGCTATTGCGTCCATTGTCATGTAAACAAAACTCTGCCTCATCGCAAAATGTGACCGTTCGCAACTTTGTTTTTTTTCTAGTGGGTAACGTTTATAAAACTTAACATTGAAATTCATCCATTAAAGCCCCTGAATCAGGAAATATAAGATCAAACCAAGTAAAGGTACACATTTAAAGTGCAAACAGCTAACTCGATCTGTTTCCTAGTTACTTTCAGAAAAAAAAACTTATATAGGTATGTCAACGACACACAAGGATAAATTATCTTGGCGAAGTACTGGGTCATTGCGTGCTTGCTTCCCTAGATACACGCGTAGGTGTATTTCAGAGTGATTCCAAAGTTATTTCACTCTTTGCCCCTTTCGGAAGATCATGAAACTATAATATATTAGTCCTTAATTGAGACACACCCAACCCACCCAACATATTTATTCCGATTCACTTATAATTATATCTTGTACATAAATGCAGTGCTTGCACATTGTCACCACGCTGACCTTTGACCTTACTGATCTTAACAAAATTATTTTAGATTTTTGGTGACATACCCAACCCATCCACAAATATTCGTTCAAATCTATGTATAACGTTTTGATATATATTCTGAACAAAAATTTACTTTTCAACACGGTGACCTTTACTTTTCGAATCTTATCCAAACTCAACCGATTTGTCCAGATCCGCCCAAAACATGTTGAGATATCTTGCACATGGACAAAGTTTACACACTCAATTCTTGAATATGGTGTAAACCGAGGATATGTTATTGTTCCCTTCTAGTTTTCTATTAGTTATTAGACTTTCCCTAGATTAGATTTGTACACGTTATACAACCGAGAACATTTTCAAACAATAATTGCCAACCGAGGACTCATTGTTCCCTTTTGTTGACCACAATTCATGTATACCCCATCCGGGGTGAAAACATAACCTCCGTCCACCTCCAGTGGCGGAGATAAAAACAAAAATACAAATAACAACAGATTCAAACTTGCCGAACTTGTTATTGCGGTCATTCGCCGTCTTATGTATCGTTTCACAATCCTCACTCACGAACACCTGCTGTGTTTTGTTTTGACTTTTCTGTTCATTTGTGATTTCGGTATCACTTATTTCTATTTCGATTTAGCTTTTTTCCTGTTCATGTTTCCATCCCCTTCATTTCTAGCGACATATTTATTCATTAGTATTAGTTTAGAATTCCTGATTTCTTCTGTTTTAGAAAGCCTGAAAGTAAACATCGTCAGGCAACAATGATTATCTACCAGTTACGGTATTCTACTAATGGGGAAATTCCACTTCAGTATGCCACGGCATTCTTTATAAATGATGGAATTCTACGGCAAAACCGTGCTAAATGACCACAAATACACCCCCTCGACGAGACACAGAGACGGTAGGTATAAGCCACAGCAGGAGTATAGAAGCTTTCTTCAAATATTTGTTCCGCAATCATCGGCATTATTGACTTAAAAAGGATCCTGAAAATGACAAATTATGTGGTTGTATTGATTTTTGTATCAAGTTTGGCTTTCGGCGTAAGGTGTATGCATGAGATCACATTAATCTTCAGTACAAAAAATGCTTGGAGAAAAGGTTGTTTTCTAAAACGATGTTGCTAGAACTTATATCATGGGCGGATCCAGGTTGTCTTTAAAGAGGAATGCATGGCAAAGGGTGGGATAGGGAGGGGAGGCCATGTAACAAGAGGAAAAAATTAATACATTGTTCATTTAACCTTGTCATTTGTTGTGAAACTAACGCAAATACTTGGGTATTTTCGCAGAGTAACGATGCGGTTGTCATAGTTTCATTGCTTCAGTAATTAAAGAAAGCCATCTAAAATACTTCTGGCAGCATACAACCTCTCAAGGGCGCAACCACTGGGGGGGTCGGGGGGTCACGACCCCCCTACTTTTATGTGGACCTCCCCAACTTCTGGAACATTTTGGTATTTTATGTATACATGATCCTAGTAATGTCATTCATGACATCACAATGGCTGCTTGGGACCCCCCCAACTTTCAACATGTGGTTGCGCCCTTGCAACCTCTCACACCCTCTCACTCCTTTGATATACCATGTCTTTCCTTATAGGCCTATTCATAAAAACAGCTTCATGAACTTTTGAAACTTTTGAAATAAAACCCTTGATTTTATGGGGTATATCCATTTTGTGTAATGTGAGTACCATTAATTAATATTGTAACATTGCCACACTTGCATAAGAGAACCTTTATACATATTTATGACGTACCGAGAATTTATACTTGCATGCAAACACAATGGCGTCGGTAAATACAATGTGCGTTCAGTGCAATTATCCATTTAAAAAGTAGAATACGTGTAAAGAGTTAAGCAAACCTCGTCTCAATTCATTTCAAACTCAGTACGTATTGTACAGTAGTGACTTTCATGGATATACGCTCAGCAAAAACAGAGGCTGTTTATACATTAACTGCAAGTTATGGTTTTAGCCTTACTCTAAGGTACCATCATACAAGACATGCAATTTTAAATCTCGGTAGTTAAAAATATCATTGAGAATGTCAAGGAAGCACAAAACGCATAATGCGAGTTCGCGTGAAATCCCATGTATGTTAAATATGTTAACTTAGAAACTCCCATGAAAACAATTAAAAAAACACCTTAAAACACGTACGGTTGTGATTTGTATGGATACACTCAGCAAAACAGAGGTTGCTCACTTATGAACTGCAAGTTATGGTAAAACTTTCAGATTGTTTAGTTTTATGAATGGATACCGTGTAATTGATTAGATATACGATACTGTGTAATCGATTAGCCCACAACAATCTAAATAATCTTTTTTGCTGTATATAGGCTGTATTGTTTTATTTACACCAATAACATTTTCCTTTCATTAGTTTGGTGTACATCTTTGATGTCGATGTGTTTTACTGTAATTGCTAACTGGATGTCGATTTTTACTGCCACACAATATGGCTGGACTAACTTCGCGAATATTTGTCTTTATAATTATTTACTTTCCCAAAGAAACTGACTCTTACAATTGTAGAGTATTATGTTGTATTAAAAGACCCACACAATTGATTCCTGTATGAGTAAATATGGGTATATCTCAACCAAAACGCTGTCGTTAACATATGTTATATACTTTCAGAAAATCTAGGTTTTATTCATTTGTTCGTATTCTCCTATAATATAATGTTGATTAATTTATATCACTTCATAATTTTTTAAGCTATGTACACATTATTTCCTTTAAAGGGACAATATCGTCACGATCAACAGGCATGTAATCGGATAACGAGTTTAGATTAAGTCAGTGACTGAAAATAATACACAACATGATGAGGTCATAATTGTTGCTGCTGCATTATTGACCCAGTGACGATACTGTACCTTTAAGTACGGTACATTATGTATTCCTGGTTTCTACTGAAGCATGTTGAGGTCTAATGCAACTAGTTTGTTGCGGCGTCTAGCTTGTCGCGGCTCTATCCAAACATTGGGAGTTACAGATGGCTTGGGAAGTCAGTCCAAACCCGTAGGTGCAACTTCTGTGCTTCTTAGACTGAATTAAAGGACATGGTTTTCCATTGGGTGAAATACAAAATAAACAAAAACATATAAAAAACGTTAGGGAAAACATGGGGAAGCAGAGCTTTCGTACCCTTCCCTATGGACAGAAAAAAACACACTCAATATGACATAATACAAAATAAAGACAAACAAGGAGTTTGTTGTCCTACTAAAATTCTAACATAAATATTTCCCATTGTTGAACTACGAGTCTCATAGGAATTAACAGAATCAACTAATGTAAATCAAGATTGGAAAGTAGGAGGCAGTAACTTATGAGTATAGCCTATTCCACATAAATTTCCCCAAATTAAGTTAACAGATGTTCCTGAGTTTTAAAAGTTTGAGATTTTCAAATAAAGGAGTAGTGTGATCACGGAACCCAACCTTGTTTACAATACTAACTGCTCGTTTTTGTAGTATAAATAGCTTGTTATAGAGTGTGCTGGATTTACCCTATGTAAGAATTGCATAATTCAAATAAGGAAGAATACAAAAATTGAGTGATATAAGAACCTTTTTGGGTAAAAATTTTTTCAATCGGCTCATTATACCAACGTTTTTTACAAATCTGGTCGTTCCATGAGAGATTCGCATCAATATACATGCCAAGGAATTTAGTGCCAGCTTCTAACTTGATTCAGTTGATTACTATTTCAGCTTAGAGGAACAGATCTCGTATAGGCCTATCTGAGTTATTTAAAGCAAAAAGACTATAAAGTTGGATTTCAGCAAGTTTGTAGAAAGTAAGATAAAAGCCCAGTGTTTATAATACGAACTGCGTTATCTACATTGCGATGGTTATAATTTAAACTTGTATCATCAGCAAATAAACAAAAAGATATAATTTTGGATGAATTACAAATATCATTAATATAAATAGTAACCAAAAAGGTACTTAAAACACTGCCTTGGGTAACTCCACATGAAATGGACTGATCGAGAGAGAAAAGGAAACAAACTCTTTTCTATGTGATTTTTATAACTCCTGAACCAATCAAAGGTAAATCCACGAACACCGTAATGCTCTAATTTAGGAATAAGAATGTTATGCTATTCAGTGTCAAACGCCTTGGAAGGTCAAAGAAAATATCAGCAGAAACTGTTTATTTTCTATGTTCAGTTGAACATCGGGCTCTAAAACCATATTGAGATAAAGACTGTATTTATTAATTCATGCTTACAGCCACCTTTATGTAAACGAATAACTTATTTCAAGGCCATCAGGGAAAGATGCTTTAGAAATCGAATTGTTAAAAAGCAAAGCAAGTGGTTTAGCCAATGGCATTCTTCGCCTGTTTTAGAATAAAATAATTTATATTGTCCCATGCAGGGGCTTAGTGATAGTGTCGGCAATTGTGTAACTGGCGTCAAAAATAACGAATGAAAAAACCTGTCTCCCAGAATAACTAAACATAGCAATTGATAATGGAGGGTTGTTAGCTAAGCTGCTGCAAACATTACGAAGTTTAAAAGCTTAGCAATTTCAATATCATTGTCAATTTTTACATTATCATGTATAACTTTGGGGAAAATTTGAATTTTAAGATCTGAATATCCTAAAAACAGTTATGGTAATACTTTATCTAAGACATCCCACATAAAAAGAAATTAACCAACAAATTTGGATTATATATTCCACTAAAAGTGCCGAGTCATCGGTTTTTTGTGAAAAATAGTGTTTCTGTTTAATTTTATTTATTGAAATAACTAATTTTTGTTTTGTTCATATAGATTTACGAGGCTCCAAAACCTCACAAATAGGCATGTGAAGTGAAGATTTCAAGACAGATAAACGTTGTGATAAGTTCATTTACAAGTGGTTTATGAGGTGATAGAGATTTGGCAGTCGGGCATCTGTCACAACGTCCAATCCAGATGCAGTTGCTAAGAAAATTACGAAATGTATGAAATTCAGCCATCAATCTGAAAGTGCAAGGTCCCAAAATAAGAGATTTAAGATGTATGAGCCAAATCTCCAAACATTTCTTGACATGTTTCTGCCTGTGAGAGTGACTTCGATCAGCCTAATCCATGAAAAGGGTAGTTCGTAGCTGTGACGAAAATTGTAAAGTAACATATGTTGACTGTTGAAACATTTGCAGTGATACGGAATTTCAGTCATCAGGCATTTTATCAAAAATTGTCTAACTCAAGAACAAAATAGGGTAGCTCTTTCCACATTGGTTCAAGTATGTGCTCGTTTTGGATCAAGTAAGAGGGCCGGAGCAGCTGCTGCCACACTCATTGATTTCAATGTGATATCAAAACAAGATAAATCAGCAGTAATCATCACAATCTAGCACAAATAGCATCCAGATCACTAATGAAAACATTTTCTTCAAAGAAATACTTCAGTTGCTACATATAACTTGCAGACTCAACAATGGCTAAAGTGGACCTCATGTGTTTTATACATATTTTCATTTTACCATGTAAATTTAAGTCTGTGATAACAAAATTATAAGTGGTACTTCTCCGGGCTTACTTGTATCTAACTACACAACGAAATATTCTGAAATGCAACAGAAAACACATTTCAACAAGTGCTAATGTTCTATGCTGAGGTACACATTGCTAATGTCCGTGGTGCCCCGGTTTGCTCTGAAACCACACTGGCTCTCAGGGAGATGATCCTCAGCAATGGTAGGTGTTAGTCTGTTGAGCATGATTCGAGCCAGGATCTTTCCTGCGATGGAGAGCAGGGTGATGCCTCTGTAGTTGGAGCAGTCTGCCTTTTCTCCCTTGTTCTTATATAGAGTGATAATTACTGCATTGCGGAGGTCTGGGGGAAGTGTACCTTGCTCCCAACAACTGATGAAGAATTCATGAAGTCTGGAGTGGAGGGAGGGACCACCATTGATCCAAACCTCTGGGGTAATGCCGTCAACACCTGGAGCTTTGCCGGACTTCAGCAACTTAATGGCTTGTGTGGTTTCGCGGAGTGTTGGAGGCTCGTCAAGCTCGTTTTTCACAAGTAGCTGTGGAATGGAGTCAATTGCTGCATCATGGACCATGTGGTTGGCGCTGAGGAGGCTTTGAAAGTGTTCAGACCAGCGGTCCAGGATGGAGTCCTTGTCAGTTAGCAAGACCTTTCCATCTGAGCTTCGGAGAGGGCTCAACGTCTGGTAGGATGGTCCATAGACTGCTTTCAAGGCTTTGTCTTGATGCAGCTCCATGAGAAATGCCGTGAACAAAACAGAGGTCTGTACATCACCTTCGTCGACTTGACCAAAGCATTCGACACGGTGAGCAGAGAGGGTCTGTGGCAAATTCTGAAAAAACTAGGTTGCCCACCAAAGTTCCTCACCATGATCACCCAGCTCCACGATGGGCAGCTTGGTCAAGTCAGACTTGGGAACGACCTGTCCCAGCCCTTCCAAATCACCAACGGCGTGAAGCAAGGTTGCGTTCTTGCCCCGACTCTGTTCTCATTATTTTTCAGCATGATGCTGGAACAAGCCACGAAAGACCTGCATGAGGACGAGGGGGTCTACATCAGATTCCGCACCGATGGAAGCCTCTTCAACCTGCGGCGGTTGCAGGCACACACTAAGACCACAGAAAAGCTGATCCGGGAGCTCCTGTTTGCTGACGATGCTGCACTTGTTGCGCACACTGAAAGAGCCATGCAGCGCTTTACTTCATGCTTTGCAAATGCTACTGACCTCTTTGGCTTAGAAGTCAGCCTGAAGAAAACCGAAGTCCTCCACCAGCCTGCTCCCCAAGATGAATACCATCCACCAAGTATTTTCATCAAGCAGACCAAGCTGAACGCTGTGCAGCAGTTCTGCTATCTTGGGAGCGTCATTTCCACCGACACTAGAATCGACAAAGAATTGGACAACAGGCTAGCCAAAGCCAGCAGTGCCTTTGGGAGACTTCACAAGAGGGTGTGGAGCAACAATAACCTCAAAACAGAGACAAAGATCAGCGTTTACAGAGCCGTAGTCCTAACCACTCTCTTATACGGCTCTGAGTCGTGGGTCCTGTATCGCTGTCACATCCGCCTCCTGGAGAGACTCCACCAACGCTGTCTGCGCACCATACTAAAAATCCACTGGAGTGACTACGTCACCAACACAGAGGTCCTCGAGAAAGCCAAGATCACCAGTATCGAGGCCACACTTCTGAAGACACAGCTGCGCTGGGCGGGGCACGTCTTCAGAATGGCAGACCATCGCCTGCCAAAGATCGTACTCTACGGTGAATTGTCATCTGGCTGCCGCAACAGAGGTGCACCCAGGAAGCGGTACAAAGACACGCTGAAAAAGGCCCTCAAAGCATGCAACATCAATCCCCACCAGTGGACTACCCAGGCTGCTGACCGCAATGTTTGGCGCCACACCATCCGGCAGGCTACCAGTGCATTTGAAGCAAGCCGTCGTGCTAGCCTGGAGGAGAAGAGAGCCCGGCGGAAAAACAGTGTTCGAGCAGAGTCCAGCACAAACCAGTCATTTCCCTGCAGCCACTGTGGACGGATCTGCCGATCTCGGATCGGTCGTGTCAGCCACCAGCGTGCTTGCACACGAAGCGGACAGAACTGACCCGACCGTCAATAGCATCTTCGTTATCGAAGTCATCGCCAACAACAACAACAACTTCTCCGGGCTTACTTGTATCTAACTACACAACAAAATATTCTGAAATGCAACAGAAAACACATTTCAACAAGTGCTAATGTTCTATGCTGAGGTACACATTGCCCATTTGCACTCCTGACATAATCCATAATGACCTTATTTAGACACAATCCAGGGACCTGTTAAATTGAAATTCCTGAAAATGCCTATTTGTGAGGTATTTGGATTCTCGAGAATCTATCTGAGCATATATATATATATATATATATATATATATATATATATATATATATATATATATATATATATATATATATATATATATATATATATATATATATATATATATATATATATATACTCTGAACCGAGAGACGTACGATAAAATACCCGTGCGGTGTTTTACACAGTGGCGGATCCAGCAATCTGATTGGAGGGGATTCATTTTGTTTCAAGAATTGAGTAAAATATGTGGGCGAAAATGTTACGAAAGTTTGTCTGATGTAAATTATAAATAGTCTACAAATATTGGCCTGAATACAAACTGTAGAATTTGTGTATTTAGGCCATTATTTTGTAGATAAAATTCTAGTTGATCTGTCCTGAGAGGACATAATTCCAGTTTGATGTTTCCAATTGATTAAATATAAAGTGCGTAACGAAATGTGTACATTAGGGTGAATAGTGTATTATTTAAGAGCTAAGAGACTCCCTCCTGGCCCTGTCAGAACCTTCTAGAAATCGGTATACTGAACAATATCGAGTTGCTTCTCCCGTCAACAGCTCGGTGTTGCTCTTGCAACACTCAAGTGAGATTTGTGGAACAATCCCGGCCAGGAACAAAAGAGTAAAAGTATGATTTTTTGTTAAATAATTAAAAGCAACAATAACCAAAAGGGAAAAAAGAAATGAGAGGAGTTAAAAGGGAAACTTCGTGAAAGGCGATTTTTATAAGTGGCCTAGACATATTAAACACCACGTTCCACAATAATCGCTGGGATATTGGATTCGGCAGGAAAATGTACAAAGTGAAATTGAAGTAAACTTCATGAAAGGAGCAAAGCCCGCATGGCCTACAGCTCAATCATAACTGTGTACGGAAACTTACAGGGTTTCATATATTTTTATTGGAATCAGAAACGCGATACACTGATGCGGAAATGACTTGACTTTTTGCTGGGACCCAAACCCAGGGTTTATTGAATGAGATGATGTAAATTCTGTCTAAAACAGACACAAGAAAAAAAACTCATAACAATCACTCCTCCGGGAGTTCTATTGGGGCCAACACGTGCAGCGAGATTGTCTTTCACATAATGTGTTTTCGATCATAACATTTGTTATCTGCAGCGTAACCTGTCAGATTTAACCGTCTGAATGCGAGAGGGTTCTCATTACATACGGATATAGAAAGTCCATAGAGTAACTTCCGTTAATTTAATGCTAACAATTCTGACCAACTCTTAGTTGAACCTAGCGCCTTTAATTTAATTTCCGAAGGTGCTGTCAATGCTAAGGGGTCCCATTGACCATTTTCCAGTATTGAAGGACTTTGTTTCCGAGCAAGAACAGTAAAAAAAAAAACATTGACTTCAAAACACAGGCACTTTCAACAAGTCTTAAGTAGTGTAAATAAAAAAATAAAAATTATTGTAACACAGTTCTCCAAACTGAACTTTGGTGTGAATTTCAATGTTGCAATACTTATGGCCAGTGAGTGTATTATACCAATGCTTTATTTCATTGAGTTGTACATACTTGTGATGGTTCTGAAAAAGATTCAGTGGTTTGTACCAGATTGTGTTCTTATATTGAAGGCGGTCCTGACAGTTCTTATGGGACCCAACCCTGTTTTTGTCATAATATTCAGAGAATAAACAAAGAACTATGCAGACCTACTGGGACTCTCGTCCCCCAGCTTCGTTTGTTGGGTTTCTGAAATCAGCCCAAATTTCATAATTAAATCGTTCAAATACCATAGCACTTGCCTGTAATAACTCAAAGTGCAATCCCTCTGAGCGACGTAGACATTTACTCATTCAGTAAGATTAATGATTACAATAACAGCGCCGTGATATATCTATATCTGTATTTATCTATCTATCTATCTATATGTATCTATATGTATCTATAGCTATATTAGCTTGTTGTCAAGGCTCTATCCCTGTCAGGGTTACGTCTGGAGTCCCACAGGGATCTATCCTGGGACCCCTTGTTACAAATGATCTCCAACACTGTGTTTCTCCTGGTACAATCAGTACTTGACAATGTAATCTCATGGAGTAATAGCAATGGTATGTCACTAAATCCATCTAAATGTACTTTGTTACCCATTTCCTGGAGACGTCAACAATTATTTTCACACAATTACAATATCTTAGGCAATCATATATGTTTCAAAAGATCAAAAATATCTTGGAGTAATTATACAATCGGACCTTAATTGGAAAAGTCATACAAACTCAGTTTGTTCTGAAGCATCACAAATTCTATGTTTCTTTTTAAGAGAACTAGTGGGCACACTAAAGATTCACTTCAGTTTGACCAAGCTCTATGTAGACGAATTGTTGAATATACGTGCCCTGTATGGAATCAACCTACAAAAGTGCAATGTTAATCGGATCGAAAAGATCCAGCGTGATTTTACTAAATATTTTTTCAAACAATCTTTAATTAACCATAACTGGATTATTATTCCCTGGCTTGAATCGAGAAGAAAACATTGTCTTTGTTTTTGTTACCAAATTTTGTATAATCACGCTGGTAATGATAACTCTTTGTTCCAAATTAACCACAGTAGAGATTTCCCCACCTTCCGAATTCCTTTCCCAAGGTGTAACACTTTAAAGTATTCTTTTTTTCATTGTCTGTCAGCTCTGTGGAACTCTCTTCCCATTGAAATTCGTTGTTCAACATCCATTGCTTCATTTAAATTAGCAGCCAACAGTTTTCTTCTTGAATTCCAAGTTAGGGGTTAGTAATATTTGTAGCTTTGCATCGTGACAATGATAGGTGGGGACTGTTTGCGGTGGCGCCGTGTTGGGTTCTCGGGTCGGTGGTGGTTGGTTCTGTGGGGGAGCTGGGGTTGCAGCTCGGCGTTTTGTTCGGTGTGCTCTGATCGTCTTCTGGAGTATTCTCCTGAGGGCGATCGGGGCATGCTGGTCGGGGCGTCGGGTTGTAGCCTCCGGTTCTTTTCAGGACTAGTTGCTGCTCAGTTGGAAATTTCGCAAGATGTCGCTGCAAACAGTCTTCACTTAAAGGTCCTATGAAATAGGTGTGTTTTTTTCATTGTATACAATAAAGTATGCCTACTGGAACATATATTTGTCATTTGTAAATATTAATTTTTAAATTTGGGGGTGCTTTTCGACACGCCCATACCCCCTCATTAACATAAAATTCGTGACGTACACTGAGGCAATTCCCGATCCGCGACCCACGGCACTTGCCCAAGTATGCGTCGTATACAGCGCACCACTGCATGCACTGAATGTAGTGCACACGGGGCCTTCACAGCCAGTTCGGTATGGCTTATAAGGCCATGCTGCTACCAGATGCAATTCCAACGATATTCCCGCTAAGTAAGAAGGCTGTGAAGGCTCCAACGAAGAAGAGAGGTGTTTTTTAAAGCGAGAAAGACTCAGGGTAAGTGGCCATTTAGTAATACTCCCATGCATAACCCAGTCCACTTCCGTGCAAAACGACATGTTCACACCATGCTCACCGTTTCAGTGTTCACGGCATGAAAACATGCCGTGATTTTCCGCATTAATAAAAACATCGTGTCTGATTTTATATCCTGGCAAGACAAACATAAACACATTAAACCTTTCTCATTATGCCTGCGCATGTTTTGAGGTTTTTTTAATGATCAGAAACTTTGACTCAACTGTTTCTGTTATTTCATAAAATAACACCGTTACCGTAATGTTAGAAGTGCCTTTGGTGTGTGTTCCGACCACATGATTGGGCTTGCGCTGCGTTTCACGGATAACTCTCCTCTCGATCTCTTTCGGACATGTTTTTCGTGTTACTGCTAGCTTTTCGTAGAGTAATTCTGCTGTGCTTCTGGCCTAAAATGCGTCTGTGTGTGCATGACAACGCTAAGCGTGCATTGTACCGTGACGGGGACAACTCGACCCTCTATAAGTATTAGACTTTTATCCGATCAAAGTCTGGCACCAAACCATACCACCTAGCTCCGCGAGTGTAAAATTCTCTGCCTTTGTGTACGTCACGAACGTTTCGTTAAAACTTCGAACATTCGGGGGGTCAATTTTTGATTATTAGATAAACAATTAATAATCCACTCGACACAAAAAAAACATTTAAAATTGTTTTTAATTCATACCAATCAATAAAACAGCACCAAAAAATCAAGTTAGGTAAATACACTCTTCACAGGACCTTTAAGTTGAGGGTTGGGACATAAACTACATAATAGGTTTATTGTTTGTCTTGTTTCAATGTTTTAATTGAATGCTGGTCATTCATTTTAATGTGTTTAGATTTTAATTCATATTTCTCATATTTTGTTCACCATTACGAATATTCTTCTGTGGAGGACTATGGCAGCCGATTCTGACGACCAGTTCTAAGATATAATAGGCATAATGAGTGTGTTTTTATTCAATTTTTGTTTAAACATTTGTTTTACACGAGTATCACTTTGAAAAATGTCCTTGTAGCTAATTGTATTACCCCATGATGAACAGTACTGCTAACGCAATGTAGTTCAGGAGCGCAACACGTTAATCACCATTAACAGCAGTCATTTCTGCTATATACTGGCGGTCAGCGAGTGAGTCACCAATTCTATTGGTTAACACATGCTCACTGATTTCTCCCCAGCCGTGATAAGTCCCTATGCGCCCTCTAGCGTCATTTCAGGTCTGTGCCGGCATATCGGTATAAAGCAAACTGAACGACGTGTTGCGAGGCACAGATTTCCATCACTTTCCTCACTTTACGTGGCTCAAACAAGCGCCGCAACGATGATGTGCAACTCCACTGACGCAGATTTGGACTGCCCGTTTGGTCTCCAAAAAAACATCACCGAATCTTACAACATCCTATCCAATAGCTCCGTGAGGCCGTCAGACGTGTGGAGTGGCGATATCACAACATCACCAGAGGTTTTCAACCCAATAAACGTTCTCCTCTGGCTCATATGGACACTGACAGTCTTCGGTAATATTCTTGTAATTTTAGTAATCATTAGAGACAACGAATTGCTCTTGAAGCCCGCCAATATCTTCATCCTGAATCTTGCTGCCTCCGATCTTTTGGTTGGACTTATTTCCATGACCTTCCAGAACATTTGGCTCATAAAGGATCTTTGGGTCTTTGGTGAGTTCATGTGTAAATTCTGGATAATCATTGACTTTGCATCGGCAACCCAGTCTGCCTTCGCCATTGTACTTATAAGCTTCGACCGGCTGATGCTAGTCTCAACAGGTCTCAAATACAAACAGTACATCACAATTCCTAAAACCTGCTTTCTCATTGTTTTGACTTGGGTTATTTCCTTAACAGTCAACGCCATTCCTATACTGTCTTCAGATGAAATTTTTGAACCGTGGGTGGACTATTCATTTTCGTGTGATTTTGGAGTTACGTATGAACTCGGCTATCAACTGGCAATGTTTATGCTGTCCTTCATTGTTCCGATAATATTGGTAGCTTTTTTTAATATAACTGTATATAATAACATTCGGCAACGAGCAAGAAGGTTCCAAGGGCGGAGCACAAGTGACTTTAAGAAACACCGTAAGGCGGCCATCACGTTAGCGTTAATAGTAGGAGTCTTCTTGATTTGTTGGGTACCGTATTGGATTAACAAATTCACACAAATCATTAACAGAGAAAACATTGAAAATCAAGCATTGTCTGATGCTTTAGCATATTTGCTGTGGTCTAACAGCGCAGTAAACCCCTTCCTCTATGCTGTAACGAACCCAAGGATAAGGTCCGGAATGCTGTACATTTTACGCAAACCTCTGCCTAAAAGGTTTCATGCGAACGACAGGCGAAGAAGGGCCAACTTGGAATACAACCTCGGTGAGACAAATATGACTAAGATTACCCGGCAAGACGGGGATTAAGAAGTTGAGCCAATAGCCATTTTGAGGGTGGGACAGAGTGTTCGTTCAACAAGAAGCTGGAAGATCGGTGTGCCAGACAATTCATCAGTTGGTATAAACTGCTATCTTCTGATGAAGTACCTGTTGCAGCAAGTATTAATGTGTAATTTGTACGTGTTTGAAACGGAAGAAGGTAATGTTTGTTTGTTTTTATTACACGAGGCACATACTGATTAGCATGACATGTATGCATATCTTCGTGCAATAGATTTATCCTCAGTAGTAGGTAAATACATTAATACATGTATAATGAAGTCTTGTTAGTATTTAAGCATGCCTGTAATGCATACAGTTGAAGGTTTTCTCGAATAATACTGGTACGCCATTTGCGTGACGCGCAAATGTTTGCGCATAATTCAAATTATGTGCTAAAAATGAGCAAACAAGTATGTTTAAATGTTTGACAAACAGAAGGTCTTTGGAATATATTCATACATACATTTCTTAGCTAACAAATTAATGTAGAATAAATCATTATTTGTCCTTATAGGCCTAATAGAGCTATAAGCCGTATTTCCTGCATCACCGTTCAGAAAAAGACTTGCAAACATAATGTTTCATCCTTTCAGGTTTATTGCGATCAAATAACCTTTGAAATTATTTGTATCAATTTATGAGCAACTAAAAATGTGTAATATTACCGGTAATTTTTCAAGAAGTGTCGTGACTTCAATAAATGCCTAACAATTTTATACTTAAATGTGAGTATCACAACGGTAAACGGTATTTCCACAAGCACATGTTATATAAATACGTTGTACATATATTGTAATATTATAATTAACTACATGAGATCGTATTTATGGGGAATGACAAAGTCACTGTATGCCAAGTTAACCAGCAATAACGTCAAAGTCCCATCAGGTTTATTCGAGTGATTCCTGATTGTCCATTAGCGACAAATGGCAGAATCAGTCCTTCGGGTAACCAATCAGCCATGTACACATTGGACCAGCTGCTCAAATATCCATGAGTTAACTCGCCATATGACATTACCACGTTTGCCAGATTTGGACAAATTCTGTTTTAACCAAGATAGGATTCCATCATGCAAATGTGACGATATATTTTGTACATGTACTGTCACATAAGATTTAGATATAGGGAAGTAAGATCAATTCTAACTAAGGTCAGTAGGGGAACAAAATCAAACCAAAAGCAAAATATGTCGATGAGTTTAATGAACACGTTCTTCGTTTGGTTGAGTGAAAATGTGTAATTTCATACCATTTTCTACAATAGTTTACAATAATATTATAAGAATTAAAATATTAGCTGTAAGTATAATAAAACCGTGAATATTGACCAGTGGTGTTATGTGAACTATGTCAAGACTCATCAAGGATTTGAGGATCCGCTAATAACGCACCAATTACACTAATCCAAATCAGAATACATAAATAGTTTTTAACCAGTAGCAAGACATGTAAGTGAGTGCATGATGCAGATGCTGTTTTTGGCAGTTCATTGATTGGTCAGATCATAATCATATGACTCAGATGGTTATCTTTCCGGCTGCATGGCAAGATTATCCATAATGTTTAAAAGTAGATTGGAGCAATATTGATTGCCGGATGACAAAACAGACCGCCCTCTTTCGTTGATTAATATAACGCTTCGGCTCCCACAGGACTGGTTTTAAAAGACGGGCGGTCAAATACGCGTGGCATTTCCTATTTAATAAATTGGCAGCGTTCAGACAACATATGGGGGAGACTTGGTTTGAGCAGCTTGTTGTCAGCGTATGATAACCCTTCATTTATGACGGGGGAAAACGAATCTTCGTCGGGTGATCATAGTGAGGACCAGCCGCCCGAGGTGGAGAACTTGATCTCAGTGGTACTATGGCTGTTCTGCTCGGTGATTGTGATCGGAAATATTCTTGTAATATCTGCTTTCGTCAGGGACAAAGAGCTGCGACTGAAGCCTGCAAACCTGTTTATTTTGAATCTGTCTATATCCGACCTGATGGTCGGGGTAATTTCCATCCCTTTTTTCAATATTTGGGAGTTGCATACGGAAACGTGGATATTTGGTGAGGTAGTCTGCAAACTGTGGAACATTGTAGACTATACAGCTACTACCCAATCAGCAATGGCAATAGTGCTGATCAGCTTCGATCGTGTTATACTGGTATCTAAAGGTCTGAAATATAGGAAGTATGTCACACTCAGATTGACTCTATTCCTTGTAGTATCATCGTGGCTTTGGTCTTTCAGCTTAAATTCAATACCAATATTATTTTCTGATACCGTAATAGAACCTTGGGTAGATTATCAGTACAGTTGTGATTTTGCCATCCTCTACGAGACTATCTATAAACTAACTGCTACTGTATTCTCATTCGTTGTACCGTTCGTCTGTCTTTTCATTTTTAACGCCATAGTGTATAATAACATTCGCGCGCGGTCTCGTGGCGTCTTTGGTGGCCATTCTACCACCCATCGTAGCGATGGGGGTCCAGTCCGTACTAACAGCAAAGGGAGAGGGACCAGTGAATATAAGAAACACCGCAAAGCTGCAATTACCTTGGCTCTGATTGTTGGGGCTTTCCTGATTTGCTGGTTGCCATGGTCCTGTTATAAGCTGGTCTTCACCATCGTACTCAATGCAGAACCGGACACCTCAATAACTAACGCTTTGGCGTATTTACTATGGGCAAATAGTGCCATCAACCCATTCCTGTATGCCGTTACCCATCCACGCATCCGCGCGGGTCTCGTAGCTTGTATTCTATGCTGCGTACCAGTCAAGTGCAGGCCAGGCAGGGTGAGAGGCGGGTTCCAGAGCAACGACAATAATCAAATGACTGAGAGAAACCGAGCACGGTGCAGAATGGGAACAACGACAGTGGCTAGTCCCAGCAGGGCCCCTCATAACAACGATTGCGGTAACCAGGGATCTTCAGTTTAAACAGGGTCAGTCTGCAATAAATGGGTTTAACAAAATATTCACTTCGATTATAAAATATATATATATATATATATATATATATATATATATATATATAGATATATAGATATAGATATAGATATATATATAGATATATATATATATATATATATATATATATATATATATATATATATATATATATACATAACAGCAAAAGAAACGTCACCCCCTAAATTTTGATAAGTCTGAGAACGTGTTTAGCTTATGTGTCCTCAGACGTCATGCATGGCGAATTTTGAGGTCAACCAAATTTGCCACATTGTGTTCGTGTTACACTCCATACTCATAATATTCTTCATTACACAAATTATATTAATTATAAAATGAAAATAATAAATATTCTTAGGGGTGACGTTTCTTTTGCTGGTATGTATGTATATATATATATATATTATATATATATATTATAATTTGGTATTAAAGAGTGCATCGTATACGTTTTAGCTCAGATTTAAGTATGTTTTCTATTATACGGAAAGAATACCTAGACCAGAGGTCGACTGTATGTCAAGAGGCTCAGCACAATATCTTATTAAGCTAAGGAGTAGTATACAGTCATTTGCAGGTTATCAACAAATACTAACAAATACTTGTTTTCTTGATAAATAACCTTTACAAAGCACACTATCTGAGCAGCAGCACACACACAATTCAGTTTATTTAGGCCCTTACGGAAAAAAGTTTAATTATTAATAAAGCTACATCACTGTAAAATGTTGTTTCAAAGCCACAATACAGTATTCGTAATCTAAGAAAAAACAATAATTAATTGATCATAGTTTCACATACCATTTCTTAGTGTTTTGTTTATGATGGAATACAAAAAACATGTTCTGAGGTGCTATCAGTTTAGTACAAATTTTTTCCAAACTGAATTACCTTTGACGTCATGAAAGATCATTTAATTATAGAACGAATATGACAACTCTGAATGTAATGTGACTACATTAATCTTGAACTACACAAAACATATACTGAAAATTTGAAATGTTCTTGTACACATAACGTTTCTGAAATGATTCTGCATTTAAACATATTTTTACCCAAATTGTTTACTAGCTTTTAACAATCATTTTATGGGAACAATGTTGATGTTATCAACTGTCTATTTCACTTATTTATTAGTATCCACGTTTTGATTAACTCCAGTGTTTTGGCACACCTCAAAATTTAAATAATTATGGCAATAATAGTTTCCAGCTTAAATGTATTGCACAGCGTATTCCATGCACTTCCTTCCATAACATGCTGTCAACGCGTACTCGTTCTGTTTATATCTACATTGCAACTGTTTTCAATTTCATCTTGGTAATTTGTATAATTCTGTTTCATTGATAGACATTGACAAATTGTAACGATCACTGTATTATGATTGATATATACATTGTATATTGACAAATAGTGTATTTAGATGTTAGTAATGATATTCCCATATATCTCAATGGTCGTGGGTACGTGTATAATTCATTTCATCACAATTTAATTATCACTCTCTTATGAATGATTTTGAGAAGACCAATTGAAAACAAATTGTTAATCATATAATATATATTGTTTTTAATTTTTGCAGTTATCGGATACTCTCGAGTCCTTATTGCACATGGTTTATATCGGCATAGGTGACGTGAGGGAATTAATATTTAGAAAACAAATGAGTGGTTTGAACTGACGCTATCATCATTAGTGTGCTTGATGTAATACACAGCCAAGGTCTTTCATATCATTTATATGCTCGATATCTTCGTAAAAAATAATCGTTAATAGTACAGCGTATTTAGGCCCATGTTTTATCATGGTCGTAAAATATGACATATTCATAAAATTGTGAATCTTTTCCTACGATTATCACCATATACGGACGTTAAGCATTAACACATTTCTAAGAGGCTATTCTCAAGATTGTTAATCGTAGAAAGGAAGGCATACCGGTAATGTAGGAGACCCTTGAGTAGCGTAGCTTTTGTGTTGACAGGGTCACACTGTACGACTTCAGAGTGGTACTGCATGGCTGCCCGATGCAATCAGATTATGAAGGAAAATAAGTGCATTCAGATGATAGCTCGACAACCCCGTGACGGTTATACGTGTGAATTATAGTTCTCTAAAAGCACCATGATACTATTTGACTTTCTCATTCGTACATTCCATTGCGCGAATGGAAATATTTATTGAACCGGGAAGTAAAATAACGATATTGACTCAGTTTAGGCATTTCTTGCGATATGGCTGATCAAAACCGTGAAACCTGCGCAATAAATAAGTCAGATAAATAGGCCTACTCTCTCAGTATAATGGCAACATTACATATAATCAAAATTATGTACTATTATTTGACCCTGTATTGCGCAATGTCCCTGAAAGAACTATTATTTGTTTCATGCCGACAGTATTGCACGATGAATAAAGTAACATGTCCCTGTAATCATATGTTGATTCCTAATTAGCTATCTTTCAAAACCTGAAGACATTTCTCGACGACGCGTGGCGACTGTTTTGCTTGAGTGATTTTAATCGCTGAATGTGTGATTTCAGATACGCAAATTTGATATAAACTTAATCGCGTGGACACGTGTACGCCAAGCACCGGCGCCGTTCATTGAACACGCAATGCCGACATAGAACAATCTATAAAATATCTTGCGGCTATCATCTGACCATTATCCGAGGTCTGTTACAATTGTGTGAACGTTGGCCAGCTTTTAAAAAGTACATTATTGATTTTTACCAGAATATAAATGTTCCCTTGTAATGGCGACAACAGTAATAATAATAATAATAATAATAATAATAATAATAATAATAATAATAATAATAATAATAATAATAATAATAATAATAATAATAATAATAATAATAATAATAATAATAATAATAACAACAACAATCATAATAATAATAATAATAATAATAATAATAATAATAATAATAATAATAATAATAATAATAATAATAATAATAATAATAATAATAATAATAATAATAATAATAATAATAATAATAATAATAATAATAATAATAATAATAATAATAATAATAATAATAATAATAATAATAATAATAATAATAATAATAATAATAATAATAATAATAATAATAATAATAATAATAATAATAATAATAATAATAATAATAATAATAATAATAATAATAATAATAATAATAATAATAATAATAATAATAATAATAATAATAATAATAATAATAATAATAATAATAATAATAAAGATTTGTAGCGCGCACATATCCACCCTGCTGGGCGCTCAAGGCGCGGAAACAAAGAAAAAACATGAATACAAATAATATACAATGATAGCATAGGGGAAAACAATTATGTACCGAGATACATGTACCTACAATGCAATTACAAATATACATCATCTTTGAAGAATTGTGACATGAGATGAGTTTTAAGCATCTACTTAAAGATAGTTATACTATGACAAGATTTGAGTTTAGTTGGAAGATGAATCCAGAGTCTCGGAGCCGCGACAGAAAAAGAGATATCACCCCGGTTCCGTTTTGAAGTTGGTTCCTTTAGGAGTGACATGTTGCGCAAATTGCGTGATGGAGTGGAGCAATGTTATTAAAAGATTTGTGAACAATTAGCATAAGTTTAAAAATAATTCTCTGTGAAACAGGAAGCCAGTGCAGTTCTTTCACAGTGACAATAATTCCCGTCTAAATGTTATCCGCTGCAGGACGTGTTTGTTAATTAATTATAAAAAGCATCGTATTTCCGTTGCCAAATGTCATATGTTGAAATAGTTAATTGATCCATACAACATATGTGCATTTATTCTTTTCTGAGAACACTTTGTTTATATCGGGCGGGGGATATAGATAATTGAGTATCACAATTGTGATTCCAATGTAAAGTTATTAATTACATTGTGATTAATACACCATAATCACCTGTTATGATGTATTTTTGCAACAGCCCCTTTGGCAATCTGGGGGAACGACGGATATATTTACCGACTATTATAATGCTAGATAGTAATGGCAATGTCTTACCAGTACAACATAACTTAATCAAATAAGATCACATTGTTTAATACTCAAAGTTGGGCCCTAACATTTCCCTTTGCTATTAAATCATAGATCAGGGCGGACACATGGTTTCGATAAAAAAAAAGGGGGGGCACACTGTCAACGAGGAAACACTCGATAACTAACATACTCGGCGATACTAAAGGGAAGACACGTGCTTCCCTCCCCTGGATCCAATCTCCCATCTACCAAATCGTCACACTGATATCAGACTTTTTTGCATCATTCTAATCATTCCCTGTCTTTAACATTTGTTTTCACAACTTCGATATTTTAGATCTCCTTACTATAGGTCGAATAATACTGTTTCAATAATATATATTTCAAGGCCTTTTTTACTTCCATTTTTAACAAATATATATTGTTATTAATTCACACAAACATATTTTACAGTGGTAATCTTGGAATTGTCCCACAATGTTGAAGGGCACTTAAATGTGACATGTGCCATGCCAGATAGACCATATTAGTTATATGCAGTGCTACATAATTCAAACTAATGAATTGTTACTTACCTGGCACGTCGAAGTATATAATTAACTAAGAAATACAGGTAGGCCTAGCGTATATATGCTGCAGTTTCGTCATACAATACCCAAACCTTGCCAGATTATTCAGGCTTTGCTAAATCATTACCATAAAGTGTAAAGATAACGAATGCGCAAATATATGACCTTAGCACGACGGACATGTACGATATATTGCAATTACGCTTTGACTTCATTTAACAATTCTGAGCCACTTCCGTATATAGACGGTTGTGGTTGGGTTGTTTTGCCCAGACTTTTGCGCATTATTGTCTTTAATTTCTCCCAAGATCGCCCCGACGCAGAAAATCTATCGGTGATATATGGTGACAATTGTCACCTATCAATCGATTTTAATGAAGTTAGTTGTGCATGGGCGTTCTGGTTATCACATCAGTGTTGGGTATGTATTACAACCCACTGCCTCAAGAACAGATGCATCAATCGATTTCGCACAATAGCCCTTGTCTTATCAGGACTATTTTCTTTAATAAAATAGTTACTTTTCTCATTTACACAGGAGTTTTTGAATTTTGCATAGAGTCAGGCCTTACAAACAGACAGATCAGTAGAAGAGCATCGATCTGTTGGTTTTGGAACCTAGATTATAAAAATGTCAGCATGCACATTTAAATAATCCCAATAGCAATGAAAGTAATATTCAGTGATATCTTGCGATATATTTTGATAGATGATAACATCTCTACATATTTAGTAAAATTCATTCATTATTCTTAAGGACAACAAATAACAAAAAACTATCCATCTGTGAACGTTTAAGCTCAATCGGTTGGCGTGTCTGCGACAATTTGGAATTTAAGCTTTGCAGGAAGTGCACTATATAAAAAATATTGCACTGACGAAGATTTGCTTATTGAATTATTATAGATAATACTTCGTACACTGTAAAAACGTTGGGCAACATGGGGTTGGGTAAGGTTATTTCTCCCAGAATTGGTCAGTATTTACCACAACTGTTCACATATTTTGGCAAAAAATTCTCCAACATTGGGCAATGGTAAACCAACTGTGTAACCTGTTGATATGTTGACCAGTGTTGGACAACATATCAACCGTGTTTGCACAATATTTCTTACAGTGTACTTGACAGTGACACATTGGATGTTATTTTTTGTAGAAGTATTGATTATAATTATATACCGGTAGTTTTTGTGTGCTTTTCAGGATTTGACTCAACCCACAACCTCTTACAATTAATATATTGCAGTATACATATGTTTCAGACGAGCTTGTATTTTTAAGGGTGTAAATAATAAGCCTTTTGCGTGTTTTATGGACAAGCTGTTGGAAACCTTCAACCCTCTAGTGAGTGACCCCCATTTTTTGCAACTGCGCTAATTTGCTCTTTTTTTTAAATTACTTCACTCATGAAAAAAAAACAGTCTTCCGTATTATCCTACTTCATATCATCGAGAAACAAATTGCCAAAGTTGAATGGCCTGGCATACACGGTTGACCAGCTATAATTGTTTACATATGCCTTGCTCGGTGTTCTCCCATTACTTTGTGCATATGTATAGCTACAGTTCAAATGAATGAAATTGGGAAGCAAACTTTAAGAAATAAATGAGATTGCTAAATACAGTGTAGGTTACCCAATATGACATAGCAGCAGTGTTTTGTCTGACAACGTTAAATGTACTTGCCACCGAATTGAGTCAATATCACGAACTTTAAAATGAAATCTCACAAAGGGTTACAGGAGCGAGTTTGTTTTTAAAATAAGAAGTAAGACTCAATTCAAACAAGCCTTAGTGAACAGGAAACATCTCAAATATCCCTGATGACACATGTTGCATTTACTACACTTAAAATTCAGTTGAGCTGGGAAATCCGTAATTATCTGACCATGACATGGTAAATGTTGTGCTAATGTTGACCCATCATGCTGGCGGAAGGTTTCTTCGTCTCCACAGAGTTATGCTATGTCACGTAATGGATGTGTATAGATACTGGGCCATTACCGCTGGGTAAATGCAAACACTGAAAAACTAAATAAGTAGTTGGTTGGAATCATTGACTGACAACATCATTGGTATAGCCTCTACACAAGGTAAACATGGATGAGCACTGGCTGCAAAAACGAAAGAGGCGGCCACCCTCCATACAAGGTCTGGTCACGTATTGCTGTGATAGGAAGGTACACAATCCCTCTATCAGAAATAGTCGCAAGAAGTGAGATTTCTTTATCAAATAAGTGATGTGATGGGGAAATTGCCTTTTATTAGAAACACAAACTCCCCTTTTAGTCATTAGAAATAGAAAATTAACGTCGCCTATTCGGTAGCGTTCCTTGGCATCTACTGATAATATATTATCAATCTAGATTCGGTGTTTATCAGTATCATACCATCCAAAAGAATGAAATGTTCATAATGTTAATAAAAAACAAAGTTGTAGCATCCCATTAATTGAATCAAGGTACACATATTTTTTTTTACACATACTCAGTTTATTTTAAAGGAATTCAATCAAGATAAACTAGACAACCAACCTGTTATTGTGAAAGTGCTCATAATGTTGTGTCGTCAGCGAGTGAAAGTGCATTAACATTTGTTGTTTTCATTCAGGATAATGTTTCATTTATGACCCTTTTCATTATTTTTGAAATATACAAATTAAAAGGTCGGTGATATGCAAGCCATAATACTCATTTTCAAAATTGGTCAAAACCTTTATAGTTTGCTATACTCGCTTGAAGATGAATTCTATGTAATTACACCCTGTCTTACAAAGTAATACTGTCTGTCTTATTTGTTTTAATCAATACGTATTTGCCTGTTATCCCCCTGTGGGGATTGCGATATGTTCAATTGAATTTAATTAACAACAGGACGATGCGTTCTAAACACATCCAACATGAGAATAGAATCCATTTGGCTTCAGTCATTTGGAACCAGACAGTGTTTAATTAAATGTTACCTTGTTTGGGCATACATTGATACCGGCCCATTATTTCCTCCATAAACATTTATTAGCCATGTGTCAACACGAACCAATTTAATCATCTATGAAGACACATACCTTTCAAAACCAACAGAAACATTTGGTAAGTTTAAACCCCCTGACAACGCACCCCTGTGCCAAATGCGGCTAATTAACAAATGACACACTCGCATAATTCCCGCTGCAGCCACTAATAATCCTCCAAGCGCAAGAAGGCTTTGAAGATGATTTTTTAAAGAAAACCACTACCAGTATATATTTAAGGCATAACTTGACTTCTTCCTCCATGACTTAACCTAGCATGTTTTTGTATACACTCAAGCAGGCTTTATGACCATGTAACCGATAATAGCACCTAAACTAATGACATACTATTATACACAGACGTGACTGACAGTTCTGCCGAACTATAAACGACTTTTTCACATAGGGGTATGAACGTTTGCCCGGTTTGTGAGGCCTCTCTTAGCCACCATACTTTGTATATGGGAAATTTGGTCCCCGCGCACGTATTTCCCTGTTGGCAAAAAACAAAAACAAAAAACAAAGCCGAAAAAAGCCGCATCACCGCACCGATAGAGAGGGGAGAGAGAGAGAGAGAGAGAGAGAGAGAGAGAGAGAGAGAGAGAGAGAGAGAGAGAGAGAGAGAGAGAGAGAGAGAGAGAGAGAGAGAGAGAGAGAGAGAGAGAGAGAGAGAGAGAGAGAGAGAGAGAGAGAGAGAGAGAGAGAGCAATATATAATTGGCATAAGTGGACCGCCCACCAACATAGGGGCTGGTTAGCTCAGTTGGTAGAGCGCTCGTACGGTATTCGAGAGGTCACGGGTTCGAGTCCAGCACCAGCCAGTTTTTCTTTGCTCGCTTTTCTTATTATATAATATTTCAGGTCAGTTTCTCCCTATGGTTTGCTCAGTTGGTAGAGCGCTAGTACGGTATTCGAGAGGTCGCAGGTTCGAGTCCGGCATCAACCAGTTTTTCTTTGCTCGCTTCTCTTATTATATATATATATATAATAAAATATAATAAAATAAGGGAAGCGAGCAAAGAAAAAAGACGGAACAAATATAATACAAATAATTATACAAACGTGTACTACAGGACACGAGAAGAGACATTGACAACAAAATAACTGTGGCTTGTCCAGCCTAAGTACAGATATACCTCCCGGCTTAATTCATCATTGATGAACATGAATCCAGGAGGTATATTCTGCCAGTTCCACAACCATGTAGCCTATGTCTAACAAACAGTTACTCAATGCGCGCTTTTTAACGTTAACAGATTTAAACAAAGTTCTTATACGGAATGTTTTGATTACTGTTTCAAATGTAATTTTTAGGTTTATTAACTTAACCCTTTCAATATCAAATTGTTTTCAGCAAGTACGTGATTGAGAACCGTTTTGTTTTCACACAGTAGACACACCAGAACCGAATTGTTTTGAGAGAAACACCGTTTTCCATCATCCCTCTTTTCAAACTCAATTTTCTCTATGAAAGTGTTAATAAATATATATTTACTGCCTTTTTGTGTCGCCGTGTTAAATATTCCTTCTTAAGTTAGCTTTAGCCGACCTATGGATTTTGGTTATTACCGTGGATAAACCAATTATTGAAATGGATATAAGTTCATGTGTTTGTGTACATTATATATGGGTAGCTATGATAGGTGAAGGTGACCGATATTATCAATATAGGCTATAAGGATTGTTTAAGATCATTAATTTGATTGAAAAACATAAGGCAATGCCGCAAGCCTTTTTACTGTTTCATCTTTGTTACAAGAAGATTGATTGTCATGGTTTCAGAGACTGACAATTGGATGGTCTGACTGTGTTGCAGCGGTATATTAGCCCAGTACAAAGCGACTGCTAAAAAGTGATTTTTCTTTTTCTTTTTACGATTTACGTCCATTAATGAAACATATCCTCTCTTGATTTAATTTTGCCCTACACCGACGTGTGTATAGCACTGTATGCTCAGTGCTTTCCGAGTGTCTGTGAAAAAACTACACAGGCGACTCGGGCGGGATTCGAACCCACGACCTCCTGCTTACTAGTGCAGACGTCTTAACCTATCGACCACCGAGCTTGCCCGATGACAATTGGCCGGCTAGAATCCCATATAGCAGCGGGTTCCGCGATATATACAGGTTGGTGAAATTCTTGCGTCGGGAGATAAACAATTGATTTAATTTTGCCCTACACCGACGTGTGTATAGCACTGTATGCTCAGTGCTTTCCGAGTGTCTGTGAAAAAACTACACAGGCGACTCGGGCGGGATTCGAACCCACGACCTCCTGCTTACTAGTGCAGACGTCTTAACCTATCGACCACCGAGCTTGCCCGATGACAATTGGCCGGCTAGAATCCCATATAGCAGCGGGTTCCGCGATATATACAGGTTGGTGAAATTCTTGCGTCGGGAGATAAACAATTGATTTAATTTTGCCCTACACCGACGTGTGTATAGCACTGTATGCTCAGTGCTTTCCGAGTGTCTGTGAAAAAACTACACAGGCGTCTCGGGCGGGATTCGAACCCACGACCTCCTGCTTATTAGTGCAGACGTCTTAACCTCTCGACCACCGAGCTTGCCCGATGACAATTGGCCGGCTAGAATCCCATATAGCAGCGGGTTCCGCGATATATACAGGTTGGTGAAATTCTTGCGTCGGGAGATAAACAATTGATTTAATTTTGCCCTTTCTCCCGACGCAAGAATTTCACCAACCTATCCTCTCTTATCAATTGTATTATTTCCACGCGCAAAGTGCTAAAAATGAGACAAATGCAAAATATTTTCTTTTGGATTGTCTTACGCTCAGAGAGTTTAAAGTGACAGTCTTATGAATACATATATAAGTCTGTAAAAATAATTTTTAGAAAACCCTAACACATTTTTGTTTTGTAATTAACAGAGCAAACCAGATACTACAACTAAGTCAATTTATTAATTTATTCGTTCTTCAACATCAAATCATCTGTCAAACAACGTCATCGATTATTATAATAACACCTTAATTAGGAAAAAACAGTCTTCGTACAGTGAAGCGATTATTATGTTAGAAAAAAAATTAACTGAGATTTTTTTTTATGTAACATCTGTTTCTAAAATGTATTCAGTGATTCCAATGCAAATAGTAGGCCTAAGGCTTAGTACAACTGTTTTTACAGATCAGGTTTAAATTAATAAAATGTAAATTAATTTTTAGGTGTTACAAGAATAGCGACGATCACTGATTCGGTTATTGGTGTTCCGCCTTCAGGGTATATTGTGCTGTAATAACTACAAAATAGAAGCAATCACGTTCATAGGGAAGTTACGGCTTCAGTCTGCGGATATTTGTTCAGTACGGGATAATTTTTCCAACGAGTTTCCGCGGTAATCCAACTAGACATAAATGTCTAGCCACAGATAATATGGCAATTCTATTCAACAACTTGCACAACCCTCGGTTTTTAGCACCATTGTCGAATAAACCTTTGCCATGACAACTATAAACACCAGTATCAGAGGGGCCCTTAAGAATAATTAGAAAAAATCTATAGCAGTGTTCAGGGGATATAATTAACCATTCCATCATGCCCCCAGTCCTGATAGGATTATTTAAAAAAAAGTGGTACATCTGCTCGTCTATTTTTCATATTTGTCAGGACATACATAATGTATATCACATCTAGGGATTTTTAAAATTTTATTTCAGGGAGGTGCTCAGTTATATGTAGATATTTAGGACGCAGGACGTATAGGGAAAGCAGGGGGCTTAATTACCTTTTAGGACGACGGATTGGGTTAATTTTGACATTAAGTTTCAGAGGTACCGTATGCAACAATTGAACGATAACAGAAACTACGGTAGCAGGTATGTTTTTGAGCACATGTTAAGGTCTGGTGCATATTCACATATTCACACAAAAAACTCAAGCATTCTAGAAATATGATGAACTAAAATTATGGAAAGATACATTTTCCTCCTGCCACATGGTTTAATCCAAATGATATTTGCAGGTGTAGTACTGTGTTTACTATTTTATTCATTTTAAGCGGATTATACCGTTATTATTTATTCATCTTTTTTGAGAAACTACTAATAGAAGAGCAGGGTCTTTTAGGATGTAATCCGATTTACTTTTTTAAAGATTTCATATTGTATTGTCTTTTTTTACATCAAAGTTACTTTCAAAGAATTTGTTTTTTGTAATCACAACTTTTGTAACTTAATTAGGCCTAATGTAGTAGATAAATTAAAGGCAAGGCAGATTAAATTGGGCAATACAGGGAATACTGGTAACCATATTTGCTAAAGACTGTTACGACAATCTGATTGGACGAAACGTGATCCCAGTGGGGTGTATTTTAACGGTCGGTAAAGACCGGTTTGTATTCTGGCGTGCGTGGTCTTTCTCGGGAGTGGTGTTTCGGGTTGTCTCGTGGCTAGGACCCTCGGTCTGTTTCCAACTGCTAATTTTTGTTCAATAAAATACTAACACTTGTGAAACCAAAGCCAAATAGTGCCTGGAACGTTCACTTTCTACAGTGATTGGCATACAGTCAAATTAAATCGAAGCTTTGGGGTAGATAACATATAATTAGAGTCAATATTATTGGCAAACATGCTTATATTTTGCTTAATAGAACGATCGTTTTACATGACTTTATATTCACAATATCAAAGGAAACTAATGGCTTTTCTTATTGTCTTTTTATTTTGTATTTATTGCTTGAAAAAATACATCCTGTGCAATATAAGAATAATTTATTCGGGCACGAAATGCGGCTGTTATATAGGTACTTCTCATTGTACCCTTTCAACGAATGTTATCGCCTAGGCGCCAGCAAAAGGCAAACGATATTTGTATAATACGTTTTCTCTGCCAACCCATATCTGAAAATATTGTCTGAATTAATCGTGACTTAAGATATGCTTCACCTGTATTAGCTAGGTTGATATTCTCATGAAATACGTTGACGGGCATATTGGCTTTCTTGGTACGATCTATTTGCACAGGTTGATCCATCAAAGCAATGAGTGTCATTTCCTGTAACATGCAAGGGCCTTTCCGTCAATATCTATACATGATTAGTGTCAGTACTGTCATATGAATGATGGACACACCTAGATTTGTTTTTAAATCGTGTTGCAAGCACTTTCGCTGCAGTTGATGATGATAATATACATGTACTGCCTTTAGATGTTCAGTTCAACCATTTTGTCTTTGTATGCGCTTGGGTGCTCACATCTATATTCCTGTTCGTGTTGTCTGATTTATGTGAAAAGTCTACCGATTCTTTTCTTTTTTATTTAACTTTCCAATTAATTAAGGAAGATGCGTGGTACATTGATCATAAGGTCAGCTATTGGACATTTGACATTGAGATGACAATGTCAATTGTCAATCCTGCTACATCTTTTTTCCTTCGTGTTCTTGTTTTGCGGAACAGGAAGGTATAACATTGGTATTTCTTAATATTTAAATTATTTCAACTATTATTTCAACCATTAAACTAACTTCTGAAAGTTATCATCACAATAGGCGCTCACGTTCTCAGGAAAACGATGAGATACAGTTACATATTTTTATGTTTTAATGTTTTACACAAAGTCCGGCACCCTTTTGTAACTTTGACATAACAATTCTTGGTTTCTTTAAACTTAAAGCATTTTAGACGAAATTAATTGGATGAATAAGACTTGTACCAACTTTAGGTCTACATCAAGTAATTTTGAGAATATGTTAATTACCAAAGTTACACCTTCCCTTCAATGTTATCCCGTTAATGTATGTTGTTCTTTATGTGATTTTGTGTGGTTTGTTTTTAAGTCATGTACACGTTTTTATTAGATTGTTTTTATTTTGAGTGGTTTGAAACTGCGAACCGTTTATCATAATAATTAAAACAGATTAGTAGGCCTACAGATGTAAATTTTTTAATTAAAAAGTAGTTGTATTAAAACATATAAAATTAACATAAATAGAAACGTTCGGAGAACAACAAAAGTTATTTGTTTTCTTTAAAGCAATAGCGTGGCCCAAACTATCTTTAAAAAAAGTGAATGTCAGAGACACTGCGGACGCCATACAGTGATATCAAGAGAGCTTCTCCATCATGCATAGTGTTCAGGTTTGTTCATGGAATTAATTGAAAAGGCGGTAACTCAACTGTGCAGCTGTGGCTATTAATATCAGAGGCATTTAGTGTGCTGTTTGAATGGACTCAATTTGGATGTACACAAGTGAAACAAAGAAGCATTATGCAGGAATTATTTGTCGGCGAATGCTATTAATAGGCCTATTTATGAAAAATATATATATGAACGATTAAAATCATTCGATTGATTCAGTGACTGGGCGACCTTATCTAGTCATTTTACCTGACATGTATAGGACAATTCAAATAGTAGTTCATTTTCTCAAATAAACATAATACCATAGGACTGTGTTTGTTTTTTAAGATGCAATTTAAGATTGTTATATTTATCATTTTGAAACATGACCCTTGTTTATAATTTTTGTTGATCGATCAGTTTTGTTCATTGAGATCTGAACTACACCACAGTCAACACATTGGTCCCTAAACCACGGAAACCAAAAAACACTGTAACAAAGTTGAATGAAATTAAAATAAATTGTATACATATACAATGACAACATTAAATGTAAGGATATTTGCATGTGTGTGTATGATAAAGAAACCTGTTGTATGGAAACAAATGTAACTATCACTTTACCGTACTTTCATTTAAACCAACAATCACCTCTTAACCAAAGTGTTCCCCGTCGATCTCTCTCATTCATAGTTGGAATAAATATTATTCATAAACATTACATTCTACAGTCCGTATTTACATGTTCCTGGATTGAACATGCTATACATAGGACGAATACGGATATTCAATCCATGCTCATCGTTGATTTTTACCTATGCATTTATACAAGTAATATACATATCATGGTTTATACTATTTGAGAATTTGTGACATTTTGTTTTGTATCGTTCAATCACCTTTATTATAATTGTATTAACAATATATATTTACAAGCATTTTGTGTTAACTATCTTTTACAACCTGAGAATATATCATAATATCAGTTTAATCTAGATATGCTGTATTTGTTTCACAGTGGTTAAGATTTTAGTCAGCAAACTACAATGTTGTTACATATGTTTATGCTAGGATTACTATATATCCATTACGCGACCGTTATGAAATAGATAATATTTTACTGTGCTCAGATGACACATGTATTATTTTTGTTTATTTGACAAATATCAGCTACATCGTTTTAAATTACAAAGATCCTTGCATCAACCATTTCTGCTCAAGCAAAATTGTCACAAAATTCTTTCAGATAATGAATGTTTCCTGGCCATTCTTGTTATCTAATTTTATTTTTGAAATGCATCAATATTAATTAAACAAAGGCGTTCTCTACGATTCGTAATATACAATTAATAACACATCATTTTCGTTTCCCTAGCTGTTGATATTAGACCAGATGTCTCCAGTTAGTAAGCGCAGAGCACACGATCTTGTTAAATCATTTTCGACCGAAGCTGCGATTGCAGGACTCTTTCTGATCAAAAAGTGTCAATGAAATGTATCAACATGAGTTTGTAATCAAATTTATGACCATGTTTGTTATTACCATGTTTGTTATTACCATGTTTGTTATTACCATGTTTGTTATTATCATGTTTGTTATTACATGTTTGTTATTTATTAATTTTTTTTAAATTTTTTTTTAAAGGTTTATTAAAAATCACGTTGCAACAAAAAGTTGAATTGAGTGATTGAAAACAAATACACAAACACAAAACATGAAACCTTAAGAAAATACACCAATCATTAATAATTTACATTAAAAATACTTAAAAAGTTAAAGTAAGAAATAAAGTTCATCAAAATAAAATTAAGCAATGATGGGGAGAAAAAAATATATATAATTAAAAAATTATGCTTCAGCATTCAGTAATTTAACATAAAAGGGGATTGGGCTGTTCAGATACCTTTTTGTTACCCATATAGGGATTGTCAGTTTGTTCGAATTCCTAAGACCCCGGTTGTGTTGATCCCCCCTGGTTGATGGTAGCCATTGACGGAATTGGTTTGAGTTGAAAAGTGAACTGGCAAATGTGTGACATAATTTGTCTCTGCGAGAGTGGAGGGTTGGTATATTGCACTTTTCTAGAGCATTGTCATAGCTGAGGTAGTTTTGACCTAAAATAATTTTGAAAGCACGTTTTTGGATTCTCTCCAACGAGACAGACAGACTGGCGCTGCATATTCAGCTAGCGGGCGTATGTACCCAACATAAACTGTGATGAGGTCCTCAACTGAAAGACCAAATTTTTTGAGCACTTTCAACATATAAAGTCGTCCATTAGCCCGTTTCAGCATGTCGTTCACTTGAACATCCCACTTAAGGTCAGAAGTGATGTGCACACCCAGGATTTTGACGCAGTCTGTCTCGTGGAGAGGTTCGTTACACAAAGATAATGGTTGCATATGAGGCTTAAATTTCATAAAAGAAACATTCATAACCATGCATTTGGTAGGATTTAACTGCATGTGGTTATTGTTAGTCCATCTTTCGAGTTCATTCAGTTCCTGTTGCATATTGTAGACGAGTAGGAAGTGATCGCTAAAAACGTTCAGTAGCTTTACACTAAATTGTACAATACAAGGGATAGTTAAATGTCAGTTGTGACAGGAAAAGATGGCTAATTCACTGTGTTTATTCAGTAACTGTTATGGCCTAGTCTCACATAAATTATCCCTATAGGCCTAATGTATGACTATAACCAAATGTACCTGGAATGTCTACGTTCAGAACTTGGCACATTAATAGCTTGTCATTAAGACCCTTTGCAAAGTAACCTCCAGGAACCCCTTAAAACAAACAAACAAACAAACAAACAAACAATCATTACTGAAGAAAGAATGGATGATTAATCCGTTCTGGTTATTTTCTTTTTTAGTCACCAAGCATCGCTGGAGCAGCAATTTGGATGGCCATATGCCCATGAATTTCCGTACTAATTTATATGCCTATTAATAGGAAGCGTGAACAGTTTCTCATCACGCAGTCTACCTTGAACATACAGTTTGAGATTATAAGATACTCGTCTCAATTGATTTCAATTCACCTACACATTTGTTAAAACAATACATACATTGACCAACAAATTTGGCAAAATACATATACACAAATTCCCACAAATTCCCACAAATTCAAACCACTTCAATGTAAAGTTGGTTAGGGTACCAATCATGATGAGAAACCATTCCTCTGATGTGCTAACATTTGAAGCCATTATACACTATTGGTATTCTCGTAAAACATGAATAATCACAGTTTACAATACAATGTACTTGATGTAGGTTAAGTTGATATTCAATCCCTCTTGTTATATTATTATAATAATAATAATAATAATAATAATAATAATAATAATAATAATAATAATAATAATAATAATAATAATAATAATAATAATAATAATAATAATAATAATAATAATAATAATAATAATAATAATAATAATAATAATAATAATAATAATAATAATAATAATAATAATAATAATAATAATAATAATAATAATAATAATAATAATAATAATAATAATAATAATAATAATAATAATAATAATAATAATAATAATAATAATAATAATAATAATAATAACCACCCCTGGGTGGAGAGAAGCAATTATGGTAAAGTGTCTTGCTCAAGGACACAAGCACCATGGTCGCGGTTGGGATTCGAACCCACATTCTGACGACTCAGCCATCAGAACACAAATCCGATGCACTAAACCGCTATATATGGTATATAGTATACGGTAGTATATGGTATATGATATATACTATTCGATTTCAGACTGTATTGTTAAAACAAAGAGCAATGATTTTGTCTTTATTACAACAGAAAAGGGGCTACTTAGGATATAATGTACCGGTATGATTTAACAACTAAACTGTGGCAACAAAAACAACCCGTTTTAAAGTTAGATTTATCTCAAATGGCGGCAGTACATGTAGGCTTAGTCCTCTGCGACTGACTCATACGGAAATTTGTACCAGAAGCTATAAGAAGAATCTCAATAGAAAAGACTGTACAATCGTCGACTTATGTACTCTCCGTAATTACACCGTGTCACACTTTGGCGGCAGTGCCGAAAGAACTTCCGACTCAAAAAAAAAAGAAGAAAAAAAAGGCAACATTAAAACAAAATAATAATACAAATCCTTTTAAAGCCAATAATGGATGAGGGATATTATTGGATAAATCCCTGTGCTACATGTACCGCATGTAATATCATTCTCTTACGGTATGACAGGACCGCCAGGCGTCCGACTGCTGAAACTCACGAGGGAAAGACTGTCATTTCATCGAATGGAGTGACGTGTCCGATGAAATAACTATCAAGATAATTGCAAAAGTCAAACTCATAAGACTGGGGAAATCAGGGAGGTTGGTCCGGTGATGAAAGGCATTGGATAGAAAACCTAGCCAATTGGTGATAATATCAAGCCTCGTTAATCAGAGTAAATATAGGTCATTTTAGTTATAAGTTATTATACGGGACCGCGAGGAAAAGGGACCGCGAGATGCATGATACAATTTACCAGCAGAACATACACTCCAAGTACGAAATGGCGTCAAGCAATCGGCGTCAACCAGAGTCTTGGCATTTCAGTGACAAGATCCAGTCTTATTTTTACAAGTCAGAATTTCGCTGTTGATAGAAGCGCTTGTAAAATAGATGTACACAGACATGTATATCGAAATCGTGCTTAATACTATGCGAGTGAAACTAAAGACTAGTAATATTCTCAGGGGGATTATCTGTCTAGTTTTGATAAATTGTCACGCTTTCAGATAAATAGATTAAAACGGTCGGTAGGGTATGCTGGGTCAGCCCATCATACCGGCTACATATATTGGGCTCACTTTCTGCTAATTTGGGCCTCGGGTCAAATTGTTGCTTACACACATCGACAACGAGCAATTGAGGTACAGTGCATGTACTCGCTTCACCTACCCAGACTGTTTCCAGTCTAATTATATGAATAATGAATATGTTTCTTATTCAGCTGAGTGTGGACAACAAGAAAGCAAGATGACATGACATGACATGGAGTGTCGTGGCCGAGCGGTCTAGCGCACCGAACTCAAGTTCTGGTGTTGCCAGCAGCAGGGTGTGGGTTCGAGCCCCGGTCGTGACACTTGTGTCCTTGAGCAAGGTACTTAACCATAATTACTTCGTCCTTCGGATGGGACGTAAAGCCGTAGGTCCCGTGTGTTGTATAATGCACGTAAAGTGGATTGTCGTGCGGTCTAGCGCACTGAACTCAAGTTCTGGTGTTGCCAGCAGCAGAGTGTGGGTTCGAGCCCCGGCCGTGACACCTGTGTCCTTGGCAAGACACTTAACCATAATTGCTTCTCTCCACCCAGGGGTTAAATGGGTACCTGTGAAGGCAGAGATGGTTTGCTCTATATGCGCTAGAAATGGCAGCAATTGAGCTGTATACTCCCCAGGGAGCTGAGATGGTTTCAGGAATGATTTATGAGCCTTATGAGCCTTATGAGCAGGGATAATAATATAATGCGCCTTGAGCGCCACTTAGTTGGTGGATACGTGCGCTATATAAATCTATACATTATTATTTATTATTATTATGACGTACGAATAATACGGATACAGACAGACTGAAATTTGGTAGCGCCAAGGTACAACATTGGCTATTTGTACAAAGATTACATTTGAACAAATTGACCTGTGACAGTTTCAGGTCGATTCATTATCATATGTGAAACAAGATCTGCAATTTAAACATTAAAACAGATAATGCAAACATCAAAATATAGTAGGCCTAGCCCAATGCCTATTTGTTAAACGTCTCCTGAGAACAGTCGTTTAAAATCCATTCAAGATCAGGACCGGCATTTTAAACCACGTAAGTGAAATTTACCAATGTTGTATAATGGGGCTTTTACAATGAAGACCTAATGACATATTATTCAGACAGGTTTATAAGGGTTGCTAGACAAAACATGAGTCATGCGTGGAGAAATATTATTATTATTTCGTTTTATTCATTTAATCCATGGGGATATAGAAAGATAATTGATCTGCAAAAAGAAAGATTTATTTGAATCGTGTTAAGATGATAATTGGTGTATTTTTCTATTACAGTAGAAGGTTACCTTCCAGTCATTACAGCAATATACTATCTATCAGATTGCATTTTTAAATATATATATATAGCCTAATATTAATAATAATAATAATAATAATAATAATAATAATAATAATAATAATAATAATAATAATAATAATAATAATAATAATAATAATAATAATAATAATAATAATAATAATAATAATAATAATAATAATAATAATAATAATAATAATAATAATAATAATAATAATAATAATAATAATAATAATAATAATAATAATAATAATAATAATAATAATCTAGCAGTATGCACAAGTACCTAAAGAATAAAAAGACATCACACATTCAACTTTATAATAATCTTTCAACAACTTTATTTCAACATTTCATACACTTGTTTCTAGCACTTTTGTTCTTAACAACTTTATGCATCCATTGGTTGACATATGATATTAAGACATTTGTATACCTATCAGCAAGGAATTTTGCTTCAGAATAAAAGTATCCCAAGCAGTTTTTTGTACTGTTAAACACAGGTTTTGTTTTGTTTATATTTTGAGTTCTTGACTTCAAACTCCTGAAATTTGACTTTGAAAACGTGTAGATCGAGTCGCAATCGTTGACACACGTACACTGTACAGTGCGGGGAGCCAGTGCACAACGTGTGAGGGCCATTTGATTTGAAAACGTGTAGATTGAGTCGCAATCGTTGACAGGCAAAACAGTGCGCGAAGCCAGTGGAAAACGTGTAGATTTGAGTCGCAACCGTTGGCACACAGTGTGTGTGAAGGCAGTGCACCACGTGAGGGCCGGGGCCATTCGATTTGAAAACATGTAGATTGAGTCTTGGGTACCGGTAAATTTGAAGTGGAAAATTTCACAAATCAAACGTATTATGTTTTATACACAGAAAATTGTTAAGTTTCATTAATAAATAGGCCTATGAATGACGGGGGGGGAAAAAAAACGAAAAAAAAAACGACCAGAGATTTCAGCACTTTTGGGTCGGTCGGTGGAGGGCAACTCAACATTTTTTTGGGCCTAATTCACAACGAACAAAACTTAATTTTTAACAGGTTGGTTATTTAAGACGTAGATTCAAAGGGAGTCAGCATACTCGTAAAAGCAGTTTTGCCAACATGATCAATGTTATACCTTTCCCTTAAGATTAAAATAGGCAATGTTGCTATCATAGTGATATCTCATTATTCGTGACTGAAACAGCTGCCTATATAAAGAATGATCCCCTTTGGATCACCGACCAATGAAAGAGTCATGTGATTCTCCCGCCCAAGTTTACATAAGCGATCAATGTGTTTTCTTCAAAGTGTTTTGATTAATATTTTAAATGTTACATTAAAGCATTTGGCCTTGTGACTATGTTGTCTTATCGGTGGAGAAAAGGCTAGACTGATGACGCGTGTCCATGCAAGCAGTGGCGTAGCTGGCTATGTTCGCCAGGGGGGGCGAATCGGATCCCAGGGGGCCCACCAATCAATGAATGGGGCCCAGAGAACTATAGTCCCAGGGCTGATTTTAGGTATTACGGGGCCCACGGGCAAGGAAATAAATAGGGGCCATTTTCTTAATTGTTATCCGGAAAAAGTGTTAGTGCTGCTATATACCTTCTACATGCATATTAAGCCATTGGATTTTGATTAATCGCGGGTTATAAAAAAATGACTGTACATATTTTTAGGGCCCCCTCTTTACCTGGGGCCGTGGGCAACTACCCTTTTGCCCTTATGTAAAAGCGGCCCTGTATACAGGGCCGGATTTATAAGGGGGCAAAGGGCATTGCCCAGGCCCCCCTGCCAGAGGGCCCCCAGACTAAGGACTTCCTTTATAAAAAAAAAAAAAATGTAATAATTATAAAATTAGTTTTATATTTTTTTCGAAGAAATGCGGTTTATCATTCATTTTAGTTCATTTTTAATTGTCATGTAATTTAATTTCTATGTCGAGGGCCCCAGACCTGAAGTGCCCCGGCCCCTCAAGGTCTAAATCCGGCCCAGCCTGTATAGTCCTGCCTGCTGGTGGGCCCGTCAGTCAGTCCCATAAGCATGTGAAAAAAATTCGCATGTGTTAGGGGGGCCCACTTATTCTGGAACTGGAGCCAGGGGGCGGCCGCCCCCTGCCCCCCGCTAGCTACGCCACTGCATGCAAGTCGGCTGAACGATGCTTCATAAAGAGCCAAATAGGCTTATGAGTCCCTCACAAAGTGACCTCTTCAAACGTTCAAACTTAAATTTACGTATGAAAACTACTGACGCACATGAAATGTCCACAAGACGGACGATGACGATACACTGAGGCAACGACCGAATTATAAAAGTCGTTTACAGGACTTAAGACCGACTGACGAAATGTTCAGTAATTGAAATCAGACTTCATAATTTAACTATCCTTGACCGACTTCACACAAAACTGTTTTACTTGTACGTTATATCAACATTTGAGATAGGCCTACAGCATTCCTTACCTCGGTCCAGTGAACAGAAGCTGTGTCAACCTTTTAGAAATGGGGGAAATTTATTTTGTTTACTTAAGTGTTCTTATGCTATTTTGAACATGTCTTGCATGTATGGAAGGTTGAAATCTGATGACAATCATGACAATCATGTCATAAAACGATGACTGAGTCATAGACGAGATAGACCGACATACACTCACATACTGGACAACATGACACATCGACAGTCATAGAAATGTACCAATAAAAGAAAATAATCAATTGATAGAGCCAAATGATACCGGGACAACAAATATTATATGAACATATCTAATCTAAAACGTTTAGATTCATGTGTATGCATCCATTTTTGTTTGAAAAACAATAGAGAGCTAATGATGCCTTAAACTAAATAAACCTTCTCATGGTAAAAGCTGTTACATAAATTAAACCTTTAAATCCATTTTAAGGTCTTTGGACGCTTTTCATAATATAAAATACCTCGTTAGTTAAATCGCTCCACCAGTGGTGTCACACAATCTAGTGTCATTACGTCTCACTGAACCGATCTTTTGAATCCAGTCATTATAGCACGCAACCGTATGTGTAATGTCTGTATATAATGTATTATACATAATTGCTTTTTAACATATGGTTTACCAATTATTGACCTATAACTAGTGAACAAGTTCAGTTGTTGAGAGCATAGCCTAAGTTAATACCTTATGCGTGTAGGTGATTCTGTATTTGCAAGCATGGTAGATGGCCATAACGTGATGATTCTCCCGCGGAGTCAATATACGCACGGAATCGAACACTGGCGCTGTGACTAAAGTGAATTCTAGCAAATCATGTTGGTTGGCTTGGCACAAGTAGGCTATGTAGAGATTGTGGCTTTCCTATTCACATCGGTTTCTGGTCTCCGCGCGCGTCGTCTCAGACCCGCGCGTCAGCATTTTTATTTATTTATTTTTTTAAGTTATGAAACAATGTCCAATTGCAGCCAAAAGTTGATTGGAATTCCGCCGTGCTGTGTTTTAAACGACTTTTTCACATAGGGGTATGAACGTTTGCCTGATTTGTGATGCCTCTCTTAGCCACCATACTCACATGGGAAATTTGGTCCCCGCATATACAATGTATCACGTATTTCCCTGTTGGCAAAAAAAAATCAAACAAAAAATGGAAAAATAAAAATGCGTCACCGCACCGATTTTGAAGCCGACCGATGACTAGAAACTGGGGACATTTTTGGGCTAATGCTAAATATATTCTCTTAGCTGTCATGCAAGACATATGGTCAGACTTTAATTCAATATACATGTGATTGTTTAAATCACTCAACCAATGTAACAGGATCGCGATCTGATGTGTCAAGGTCAACTCAACTCAGTATGTTTTGCTTGGTTTGGTTAAATTGTATTTCATGTCAGTTATATCTAAAGTGAGAGCCATTAGTCATGGCAAAGAATTGAATGTGTGGTTATAAAAGAGCCGGCGTACTGCAATCTGACGTGGCTTAACGATGACATATATAAATACAGGAAGTACATTGGCTTAAAGTATGATTATTGGTAATAACCAATACATTAGTAAGTACTATTGAGATGTGTGGTCCGAAAACGACCCTTTGTTTTATTATATAAACTTTCCGTTTATATACTATTTCAAGTCAGTTTCTTCCTATATATATTTATTCTGTGTACAACCACGTAAAAGGCTTGTATCCCGTTGTGGGATCCCCGCTACTGCCGTTACCCAGGTTGTTTGCATCGGACTGGGGCATGATCCCTGGCTACTCGGCAGATAATATTATGGTTTGGCCTCTGACCTGGCCCCATAGAGCAATAGATAATTGGCATAAGTGGACCGCCCACTAACATAAGGGCTGGTTAGCTCAGTTGGTAGAGTGCTCGTACGGTATTCGAGAGGTCGCGGGTTCGAGTCCGGCATCAGTCAATTTTTCTTTGCTCGCTTCGTGTAGGATCATTTTTAAAATAATATATATTTGAGTGAGTATAGCTAATATGACGCGGTCAAGGCTTAATGAGGGGTTCTTTTAGTCAAACAATTGTTTTCGACAGGTCAGAATATCACTGGTAACTAGTGTACCTAATATACTCCATGTGCATTTGAATGTTAACGTTTACCAGGAAAGAATTTCCACTGTTAAAAAACTAACAACATGGCCAATGAAAGTGTAGTAAACTAATTCAAATGAATAGAAACATACACACAACCTGCTATGGGGTTTTCATATGGAAAAGTAGTCTCTTTTGTGCCCGACTCTTCAACACGCACTTTTCAGCACAGTCCCAATATCAGTATTTCGCCGAAAAACGCTTGCCACGGGAAGTAAAAAATATGTACAACAACGGGGAACTCGGCATTCCAATCTTTATTTGTTTGTCTTCAAATGACCCTTATTTTATTGAAAATGGTCACAAAAATTTGTCGGACGGTCCTGCAAAATACTTATCTCAAGTATAAACCAAAAACGCATCGTTTTTGGACCAGAAGTATGTGGCTTGCACGCACTGACTTGTGACAGCTACATAAAAGACGCCCTCATTCGTTAACTACATAACGTACGCAGGTGGGGTTTCCGTTATTTCCCGCTCTATATATTCGTTTATGCTGTGTGTTAAATTAGCTGTGATTGGTTAAAAAAAATTGTCGGACTGAACAAAACAGTGAAATCATCAAAACTTCTGTCCAATCATATGCGTTGTAACGGCACACTATGGACGGACCACGCGCACGCAACTGCACTGACAGATCGACTGCACAACACAACGTCTTTGACCCTCAAGCGCGCGCGCGTGCACACATACCCACACGTTGTGTGTGTGCACACATACCAACACGTTGTGTGTGTGCACACACGTTTTACAGCGCGTTGATTATTTGAGACTTTTTACATGAAACTTTTCCATATGCTAATCTTTTTTTTGTGCAAATATACAGTGATGCGTGTATGTGTGTCATACTTGTATACATCACATTTTTAACTCATGCACTAATTACACGTGTATTATTTTCACATGTAAAACGAACATATAATGTACACATGTAATAGTTTACCTTAAGTGGAGCTAATTCAATGTGGTAACCTCGAATTCCCTTGCAATTACCGATGTCTAAGTGTGGATAAACACTACATTGAAGGCACAAATTAAATTAGGGGATCTAAATACAGACGTCTGGGGGCCCAGACGACTGACATTTCGTGAAAAATATTCGTTTTAAAAAGCACACGTGGCAGTGTAATTAAATTCTCCATGATATTAAAACCACTCGAGCCTTAAGAAGTACCATGCTGGGGCACGTTTCACGCAGTACTCTTGACCTCATCACACATAAAATAATTTTATATCAAGTATTTTATCCGTTCCTATCAGTGTATTCTTTTTCCACTGAGAAGCTTTTTACATGCACATGTATCTGTACATTTACTTGCTATTCATGGCTTATACCAATCCTATTGTCTACAATGGTCAAGTGCGCATGCGCTAACTAAAAGGGGTCAAATTTAAGCTGCTGTTACAGCTTCTAATTGTTTCTTCAAAGATTTCCCCACGTATGCTTACCACAAGTACATTTTTGAATTATTTTCAAACCGAGCACATATAATTGATTGCATAAGACATCATAAACGTTACATTTTATTATTATTATTCACAATAATAATAACTTGCATACTATTGGTTCTATTCAAACCCTTTTATAGCTGATTTGTACTAATTTTGTCATAATTACCAATCAGTGATTGGTTTAACAACAATAAAAAGAGGACGATGGACAATCATCCAAAGGAATACTAATCTGGATGAGTAAATTGTCTGTCATTAAAATGTCCAGATTTACCCACTTCAGTATTTCGTTTATAACAACATGACAAACCTTAGGTAATACTCAATCTGGTTTCCCTACGTCACCTATGCGTTTATATTTATTTATGTTTACGTAAAAAATCTCGTTTTATTGATGGTGTATATGCACTTAAGTCGATCGAAGCTCATGTTTGGTACATTGATAAGAGTTAGGACAGAAGAGCATGGAACGAAACAAATCATGAATAAAATAATTATATAGTAAAATAGTTCAAACCGAATAAATAGTAAATATCAATAGAAATACAGTATTCAAACAAATACTATTTTGTAATTACATTATTTAACGACATAATGTTCCATATCTATTTTAATATTATGTTAACAATTCATAAGATTCGGTTCACTGCTTTTTAACAACAAAGGCAATTATGTAAGATTGATGTTTTTTTCACCGTTGTAAGTTTGATATTAATGTGGTAACTCACGACATACGTTGTGATTCAATTTACACATGTACATGATGTGGATAAGAACCACGGCATTTACGTCATGATCGTTCTTATTTTAAAACTCGGAACGGTGCAAATGCACTTATGTTACAAAAGTAATACTGTTTACAAAACCAGAAAATAAAACCATAGAAAATTTAATATAACTTTAATAAATTAATATTTACAATATAACTTTAATAAATTAATGTTTACAATCCTTTAAGAAGTATTTTGGAAATATGTATGTATGAATATATTTAAAGAGAAGGTACAACATTGGTATTTTGAAAGCTGTAAACCTATATAATAGTATAAACTAGTATTTAGTGTACATATTTATATTGTGAAACATTACTTCTCAGACTTATTAAATAATTACGTAGGATTACTATGTTGTGTATTATTATAAAATAAATTATGGATGAATGTGCTGGTAGCTGGTTACATTTGATAGAGCCCAATACTTATGTTTAAGAAATAAACATGACAAAAATGTGCATCATACTAGGTTATGAATAATCATTTATACTTGTAGGATGTAGAATGTCTATGTTGTTAGTTCAGACACAGCAAACAATGCTGTTTAATTAATAGATGTTGAATTTATCAAAGCAGCCAGTTATACTTCAAATTGTTGTAAATTGTCACCATTAAATTAATAGTTATTTATGTATAAATATTAATGCTTGAGTTAAACGTACACAATTGTAAACGTTTTGAACCCACGTCGAATTATTGCCTCAAATGACAACATGAGAACTATTTGGACAGAATATGTCACAGTTTGATAGCAGTGCTTTAATCCTCATTATGTTTTAAATTCATGTGTTAAAAATTGTTTTACTAAAAGTGTTATTGGGCCTTAAAAGCAAAACTGTATAAGTCGCCGTTTAACAGCTAGGTTGTTTCCCATCAGATAACAGCGCTTATCACTAACAAAGACGTTATGCTAATAAAAGTGTAAGAGTAATAAATTGGTAGCGTAATTTCCTGAAAGAAACTGTTTGAAAGCTTTGTTTGAATGTGACAAGCACGATTGTCAACAATGTTCGGCTAGTGGAATATATCATTAATCATATATGGGATTATATCAGGGGAAAAAGTTGGCTATAGACACCATGTATACTGTTTGGTAATTCAATGTATATCACCATTCGTGTGAGCTGGTCTGTATTATTTCTGTCCAAAACAGAATGCGTTATACTAATAACTACCTGTTCATCAAACTCAATTTCTCTACAAAACATTTTAATAATTATTTTCTGCCTTCTATGTATAACGAAATGCCATAGAGTGAGAAAGAATACGCGACGTCGTAATGCAATAACATTGGGTTCAAGTGAACCTAATTATATTAGAGTAACAGTGAATAAGGACCTCCACCCCCCCCCCCCCCATGGAGACATTCTTCAAACGTAATTCCGTCTTTTGGCTTTCATGACAAACCCCAAATTAGACAGAATAAAGTCGTGCTTATAGTTTGCTTACGAACAAATATCGCAAATTCAAGCATCGGATTTGTTTAATAAACATGTAAAAACGGATGCTTTAATTACACTTAAAGGGAAGGTACAATATTGGTAATAGGCCTAACAAGATTATCAAATGAATCAATTTTGATCTAAAATCATATGATACACATAGAAATCACATGAGAAATGTATTTGTCTAAAGTGCATTCATCTTAGAGAATTAAAAAAGCTGCAACCTTTTACAAACGAAACAGTTTTTTTTTTTAGTTCACAGGTAATTGTTTTACGAAATACTGCTGGAAAACTAGAGAACAGAAATGAATGTATGTTATAAAAATGATGTACCTTAGCGTGCCATTTCCAGCTTATCCTTGCATTGTGTTACATTTGAGAGAACTAACAAATAGGTCCCTAAATGTTATGAATATTACTCATGTAGTTTGTAACACCACAATTTGTGTGATTGTCATATAAACTCGTATCACCTATTCTAAGTAAGTCATTATTAACATTTAAATCATGTTTAAAGTACACCACTTTACTGAGTGATTTAATTTAATATAAGCAACATAATTAGTGCATCGCAAAATCCAGGGTTTTAAAAACTGCTTATTTTGCATTCACATTGGCTAACTCGCCCAAAATGAACACATATGAATAATAATATTGATACCACTTGTCTTATTTGAATTCGTCCTAGTGTTTTGCAGGGTACAAACCATGAGAAACAATGAGCAATGTTACCTTGTCCACATCTCAGCATATCATTGAAAGATCTAACTAGCAACAGTGGTGACAGTGTTGTTTACATCATACTTACAACACAATTATAGAGTATTATATATCATTTGAGTGGCTGTTGTTGTAAATGATAGATTAGTAAATGAATATTGTATTACTCAAATGTAAAATGTTTATGAGATGTGTTGTTGTTATAACTGATGTTAATCATTTTAAACGGATTGTAATGTTCAATTAGTATTAACAATGCATTATTAAACTAGTAGCCTCATATTGTAGATCTTAATATTGGTTTTCAGTATTTGGTCAGATGTTTGTTTTCTTTTGTTTTTTTATTTTTTCAATAACTTTCTTATTCCACTGTCAGCCTATTATTGTTTTTATTAATTTTTCATCTTTCTGTACCTTATCTGCATGCCAGTTTGACTGTATATCTGGGTATTGAGGTTCGTTTATATAATCCACCAATCGTTGACTGAGCAATATCATGGAAAAAACATGTTTTTAACTCAGTGGCGAAGTCCGTATCGAAAAATGGGGGGGGGGGGTGATATTAATGTACAGCGAAGAACAGCAGCGCACAGCCACTCAGCATTCCACGGCAATAATAAAGATGATACCCAAACGGATAAAGAAACATACAAAGAATAAATATTTAAAAAGCATAATTTCCCCCATTTTGCTTATTTTTCACGAATTATTCGGTCATTATTAGCCTATTTTTACCACATGAAAAAACATGGGGATCCTATGAACCATCCCCAAAAAGTGGGGAGATATATCCCCCATCGATCCCCGCGGATTTATTCCTACACCTTAACTTAAACTGTTAAAAAATAAATGTTTTGTTAATTTAAAATAACCTAATATGTCACTTTTTGAGAAACATTCAGTGTTAACAAACGTATACGCTTTAGTTGTTTGCGGCTATGATTCTTGGAAAAGGTATAGTCTGGTTGCGGGTATTTTCACTACAAACGCCTGAAATTAGAATTGAATTTATAAAACCAACAAACCATTCATTTTGTGCATATTAATGGTATAGCCTACATAGTTTTGTAGTCTGAATTTGTAATTTCCCTTGTATAATTGGAAACAAATTGGTCAAGTTGAAACTGACACATTTTACATAATATTCCTCAATTAAGTCTCGACATGTATCACGGCGGGCATTGTCATGAATCCATCAAAACACTTACTGCTGAAGCATTATTTTGTCAAATATTTAATTCAAACAATTATTTTTCAAAAAACATTGTGAAATAATCACAAACACGGGCGCTTTGCTATTTATAGTGCCTGAATCTGAAGTTCTAAATTTGAACTGATGTGCAAATGCCTGCAAAAACTGAATCAAAAATAAGTGCTCACCAAGGCTTGTTGATTACGGTTGACAAGACGTGCTTGCATTGGTCATCAGTGCATCTTGCTATTATACGAACATGCTAGCCCTGGGTCCACTCAAACGATTAGAATAATAAAGGGGAATGCGGGGATGCATTACATACTTAGCAAGGCAAATGGATATCCCCTGAGGCTCATGAGTTGTCTATCTGTAATGCGGTATATGAGAATAATTCCTTTTTAATCAATCTTGATTGTCCTTATTTAGTTTCAATGTGTTTAGTTACATTAAAGGTGTGCAACCAGTTCCCAAAAGTACACAGCGTGATAAGTTGCACGATGACTTTTTTTTACCACTTTATGTATAGATAAAATTCATCATTCCATCAAAGCTACAAATATCATTCCAAAATAAACCTCAGTAAGCAACTGTTTCTTAGTAACAAATCGTTGAACCGCGAAGTGAAGCAGAATGCATGCCATGACGTCAAACTGAAGATGTGGATGATCGATGACATCATACCGTAAAGGTTCAATCGATTCGTCGAATGGGTTTACTGATCGCACACGTGTAACAGACCATCCGTGATAAATAATTCTAGCCTTAAGATGTCTAATACAAGCAATTACTAATTTACCCTGAAAGCATGCTAGGTGCAAAGCGTGTGATGGTATATCAAACATATTGAGCAAGTATTCTGACATTTTTTCGTGAGTTTGGAGATTATAAACTTAAACTTTTGTTTTGTTTTGCGTTCTCAGGCCTGAACGACTTAAACCTGCGTTTTTCTCTACTCTTCAGCCAATTTAATTAACTTCGTAGGTCACCGTTAGGGGCGTTTTATCAAATGTTCGTAATTGTTGGTGAAAATTAGTATTTTCCCCATATCCGTTTGCCATCGAACTTACACAGTTTGTCATTTCGTTCAACACTAGAGGGCGCCGTAACCACAAAATTGGGTCTTTTAAAAAACAAAACATGATTATTGAAGATTTGCACCGGTACTTAATATCTGATTTTTTAAAACCAAAAGTGCAGTAGCAGTCCAGCTGCTACGCAAACCAATTGTACACTTTGTGGTAAAAGCATGACATTTTGCATGGTGATTCAGAATGGGCCAAATATCATTTTAAGCTATGGACCCAATTTGGGTCTCAACTATTTTTGAAAAGTGATTTTTGAAAAGTGGGAGTATAAAACCAGAAACTAGCATTCTGACGTCATGAGGTGGGACTTTGCGTCATTTTATGTCTGAATAAGATAATAGCATACGTATTGCCTGTTTTATGGGTGGGGTTGTTGACTTGGTGCAAGAGTACCAGCGACTTGGCACTTCTGTTTTCATCTAGCTTGATGACGTCGCGTTTCTTTTCAAAAACGTTTTCACGGACGATCACTTGGGGTGCACATTCCAGAGCAACCTTTCTTGAGATTTACACGTATAGGCTATGTAATCGAAATGTAATCGTTAAATTGCAATGATTCGCCTCATCTCATGCAATTGCACTCCTCGTGTTTCGTCTTTACAAGACCATCGTGAAACCGACCTTGGACTATTGTGCACTTGATCTTCATCAAGTCCATCCAGCGAAGTGCGAGTACGATGAATTATATGAACCAACCATACCAAGAGAGTATAAGTTTAATTGCTAAACTTTTAATTCTTACGAATTTATATTCTCATTATTTGAGTGACGTTATTACTTTACTCCATGCTAATCCCAGACATACAGATTTGCTTAAATCCCATCACCTAAAACCTGGAACTGCAATTGTTCGTTTCCACAAGAGGTTTTCCCAGATCTTCTAGTTGGATTTAAGAGGGATTTGGGTCTTGTTGGTCTCATTAAAGGAGGTTTGGGGCAATTTATACAGGTTGCAGTTACTTGTCCACGTTTCATGACCTTTGGTTGTGGTAGTTAGTTGGTTACTGGATGTGTTTCCACCGGTCCTTTTTGCAAGTGGGGGTTCTGTCTGGAGTGTGGCCACAGTCTGATTGGCTGTTTCAAACCAATCTGTTTTTTGTCATGTGTGACTTTATCCTTTTTATATTACCGTTGTGTACTGGCTTTCTGTTTGTTATTTTCAGCTGATAGAGATCTTTTGATTACCCCCCTCCCCCTCCCCTTAACACTAGGTCCTACGGTGAAGTAGTTTTGCATATGCTGCTCCCGAACAGTGAAACAACATCCCTGATGAAATTTAGAGTTCAAACACTATCAATAAATTTAAGTCCCAGGTTAAAACATACTTGTTTAATAAATAAATGTGGGTTCATTGTAAAATCTTGTAATATGATTTTGAGAGTCAGTTGGGATGTGTAATTTTAAGCGCATGGAGACTTTTATTCGAAGGTATTATGCGCTATATAAGAACTGTTCATTATTATTATTATAAACATTACTTTTGATTCAAATAGTTTGTTGAGTCTGAAACAATACAAAACGTACCCTTATCACATTTAGATAAACATCGGTTGTCAGAATTCTCAATACTAAAATAATTCGGTTTAGCGAAAGCTTACCTTGTTAATATTTTGAAATAAGTGGTCCATCTTTCAATTAAAGAGATCGGTGACGTAACAAAAGTGTGTTTATGTAAAACCAAGTCAAGGTATACGTTAAAGGTGTATCGCCCGTGTTTGGGCCAATTTGACGGTAACGAATTTAAATGTTGAATGTTGAATGTTGCTCTTTTCTGTGGTTAAGAAATTGATAAGCTTTTATTTGAGACATTGAACCAAAACATCTGTCAAGGTTTAATAGTAATACCAATATATTAAAATGCGCGTTGGAAATATCGCTTAATATTTACAGTTTTTGACATCCGAATTTCGTATTTTTTTTTTTCGTACAACGATATTATCTTTAAAATTTGTTCGTTTTATAAATTCTATTTTGTGGATGTTTAAGCCAAACACGGGCGATAAATCAACCTGTCAAACGTTCAACCTCTTACGTTATCTCGTCATGAGAAAAATTGTGAAAATGCATTCAGATTATTTTATAGTCATTATAACATTGCCTAAAATCGATTTGGGAATAACTTCAATTTTATTAACTCTGACTGTTCCTGCCTATTTTTAGGGACCCCTTATCCCAAATCAACGATGTGGGGTGATCGCTTTTACGTTAAAATGCAACTCACAATTTGCTGCCATTTTCATGATTTTTGTGACGAATTTATGAATTTAATATATACTTTTATTTTAAACAGTTGGGTCAAAATCGTTGGTACAAAATAATCCAAATCTGTAGTCATAGCTGTGATCTAAGTGTCATCATATAACTACTTGTACTTACTTCCAGGAAAGATTTATACCATGAGGTGTCGTGGCCGAGCGGTCTAGCTTACCGGATTCAAGTTCTGGTGTTAGCAACAGAATGTGGGTTCGAATCACGGCCGTGACACTTGTGTCCTTGAGCAAGACACTTAATCATAATTGCTTCTCTCCACCCAGGGGTTAAATGGGTACCTGTGAAGGCAGAGTTGGTTTGCTCTATATGCGCTAGAAATGGCAGCAATTGAGCTGTATACTCCCCAGGGAGCTGAGATGGTTTCAGGAATGATTTATGAGCCTTATGAGCCTTATGAGCAGGGATAATAATATAATGCGCCTTGAGCACCACTTAGTTGGTGGATACGTGCGCTATATAAATCCGCACATTATTATTATTATTATTATTCATCAGCTTTACCTTAAGGAAGTTATTTCATAAAATTCGACCCGATTTGGTTGTTTTCAGTATCAATATCAACAGTAAAAGTGCAAGTTATTTCATTGTGTAATATCAAATAGCCTGTTTGGAACTTATTCTATTTCATAAAATTGTTGGAGTTAGCTCATCACTACATTCTTTAACCTTTAAGAGTGTATGTAAGAAACACTTGTGATTTTGAAATCAACAGTGATTCGGTTACATGCGGTACATCAATATTCCTATCATTTTAAATTTGAAAAGAATTACTATTAAGTTGCCTTCAGTAAATGACAGAAATAGCAAATCCCTTTGACTTCATCCCGATGCTATATTTAAAACATTTTTACTTTAAAGTTGCCTCTTATTTAGCCTTTGTCTACTGGGCATGCCAGAATGAAGAAACAGACTCTAGGGATGGTATATTATTTAGCCATATGTAACATGTGAGGTAAGGCACTTTTTTCAAAGTCCATTTGGAAACCGGAGAATGTATCGATCGAACCCAAATTGTATCTCCATGATTTGTAGATAACCAGGTCAGATCTAAAAACAGACTTGTCGGCAAGAGGTGAAGAGAGAAGAACGTACAGGTGAAGTTTGCTTTCAACACATTCATTGTGCATGGTAATGTCACACCGCTCATGTCAAGATGTTATTTTTCATCCAATGGAGAGCAATCTAGGATGGTTTTCGATGCACTTGTACACCTACGCACACACTTATGAAATGCACACCCTCGAATTAACTTGCATCATTTTGCTTTGATCAATGGACATAAAGCGTCAATACATGTTGTTCGATTGCGTTTACCAAACAACATTTTAAAAATATACTATATACTTCGAAGCGCACATAGTGTGATAAAACCATTATACTCTTGGTAATTATACATTTGCACAGATGTATCTTAAAGCAGAGAGTTTTCTTAAAGTTACCTCCCGAGAAGTGATTCTGAGACAACTTGCAAATGATTCCAATGGCCAGCACGAAATTAAATTTCCAAAATGTTCTAAGAATTTTGCAGACCAATTGAAATGAAGCTTAATATACAGATTGACTCCTATACAGAATACTGATCATCATTTTTTGTTTACAACCAGGGTTTAACGGTTTCACACCTTTAACAGCCCAAAACCTGATCCATATGCTGACGTTATATTTCTCGTTCTAATATGTACACGAGTCGAGAGCCTGGATTTAGAATTGTCTGGCTGGGCAACATTATACCCACAATAAAATTAAAATTATATATATATATATATATATATATATATATTTAAATATATATTTATATATATATATATATATATATATATATATATATATATATATATATATATATATATATATATATATATATATATATATATATATATATATATATATATATATATATATATATATATATATATATATATATATATATATATATATATATATTTAAATATATATTTATATATACGATCAGAACACGCTGATCGAAACGTCGAGTTGTAACCTCCAGTTCTTTTCAGAACTAATTACTACTCAATTGAGAATTTCACATGGTGTCACCGCAATTAGTCTTACTTATCCCGTTGATCCCCGCTACTGCCGTTGCCCAGGTTGTTTGCATCGGACCGGGGCATGATCCCTGGCTACTTGGCAGATATGGTTTGGCCTCTGACCTGGCCCCATTTAGCAATAGATAGTTGGCATAAGTGGCATAAGCCCACCAACATAGGGGCTGGTTAGCTCAGTTGGTAGAGCGCTCGTGCGTTCGAGAGGCCGCGGGTTCGAGCCCTGCATTAGCCAATTTTTCTTTGCTCGCTTTTCTATATATATATATATAGAAAAATTTACTGATGCAGGACTCGATATATACCGATATATACCGTATATATATATATATATATATATATATATATATATATATATATATATATATATATATATATATATATATATATATATATATATATATATATAAACGGTTCGCGAGCTATATATATATATATATATATATATATATATCTATATATATATATATATATATATATATATATATATATATATATATATATCAGTGTTGGAGCAAAGGCTTTGACCCTCAAGCCTTAAGGCTAAGGCCAAGGCTTAACCCTCAAGGCCAAGGCCAAGGCCCTCTAGTATAAAATTACATGTCACATCATAACGAATCGCTCAAAGTAAGAATAAAAACTTCACGTGACAAATATATGACTGAGTAGAAGTTCAGGTCTTCGTGGATACCATTTAAATATAACAAAAAGAATGGTTTGCTTCCATACTGATGCACATTAATCTAAACCGAGTATAACAAAAGGGGATCTAAGAACGGCTGTTTTTAACTGATGTTACCTCGTTATTATGTAACATGGAAGTAATTTTATTTTCTGGGCCATCATGGTTAGAAATATTAGCATTACCTAAAACAGACCAGACTATATTCACCCAGAATTTGTCAAAAATCTTGGACCAAAATCCACTGAATGGCTTCGAGATTACTTCAGCACCTGTATCAAAGTTCAGAAAATCCCAAAAATATGGAGACATGCTAAAGTAATGGGAATTCTAAAACCGGACAAGGCTTGAAGACCCGGGCAGCTACCGTCCAATAAGCCTACTGTGCATAATCTACAAAGTGATGGAGAGACTAATAAACAATCGTATCCAACCCATTGTGGATCCTCAACTCCCACCTGAGCAGGCCGTCTTCCGTACAGGACGCTGTACAACAGACCAAGTAACACTCCTCACAGAAGACATAGAGGACAACTTCCAAAAAGGTCTCAAGAACGGTGCTGTACTGGTCGATCTATCAGCAGCATATGATACGGTATGGCATAAAGGTCTTGCCCTAAAACTACACAAAATCATACCTGATAAAACCTTAGTAAACTTTCTCATGACAATGATCACCTGCAGAAGCTTTACAATGACGGTTGGCGAAGAAACCAGTAAAAAATGCTTCCTGAAAAACGGGATCCCGCAGGGCTCAGTACAAATGCCATCTCACACAGCTCGCACAGAAAGCCAACACTCGCAACTGTCTCATTAGACAACTAGCAGGCCTTTCCTGGGGCGCAGACTACAACGTTCTTCGAATCTCAGCAATAGCTTTAGTATACTCTGTTGCAGAGTACTGTGCACCGGTATAGGCAAGAAGCACCCACACCAGCAAGATTGACGTAGCCCTTAACAACACCATGCGCATCATCTCAGGATGTATCAGATCAACTCCCACTCAATACCTTCCAGTAGTCAGTGGAATTGCTCCTTATGAAGTGAGACGTCAGCACCAATACCTTGCTCTTGCGCGACGTGCCGCTGGGTGTGACTCCCATCTGCTTCATCAACTGTTGACAAACACCAATCAAAAACCTTCACCACAACTGCGACTGCCATCAAGAAATCGTTACCATCGACAAGCCCACAAACTGCTAGAAATTAGCATTGGATCGCACCCAAAGACTTGGGCACTAACCACGTGGCGGAATATGTGGCAAGAATCAGAATCCAGGACGTGGATATTTAACTACATTTTGCCACTGGTGGGTCAAACTTAACAGACTAAGAACTGGCCATGGCCGATTTGGACATAACATGCTCCGCATGGGACTAAGTGACAACGCTAAATGTACCTGTGGTCATGATGACCAGACTGTACATCACATCGTTCATGACTGTATTATTTACAGATGTGATGGAAATTTAACTGAACTCGACCAGTCTGCATTAAACTGGATCCATAACCTGACCTTGTCATGTTAACTTTGTATGAACCATACGATAAATAAATAAATAAAGCAGTCCACAGCACAAATCAGATGATGTTCTATCTACCCCATATAACTGTGTGCAAGTTAAGTATAATTATATCTCCCTGGCCCCACAAGTACAAGTATACAAAAAATTATTATAGCTTTGTTTTGGGGGAAGCAGCAAAATGTACTATCATGGTAACAAAATGTGATGCTGTAAAAGTGAAAGTGTGTCAACACACAAATCTAGGGCGTTTTCCCTCCTCCATGGTAAAACATGATTAAATTAGATACTGCAGACTTTGCAGACGGCTGACTGCAAGTTGTATGTTTGTAGAAAAGCAAAATTTCAAAAAAATTTACCTGAAAAATTCAAAAATCGATGGGCCTTGAAGAGCAAGGCCCTAAAGTTGCAAGGCTTTGACCCTCAAGGCCAAGGCCAAGGCCAAGGCTTTTGCCCTCAAGCCTTAAGGCTAAGGCCAAGGCCCTAAAATCAAGCCTTAAGGCAGCCTTAAGGCCAAGGCTCAGCATCAAGGCACTACATCACTGATATATATATATATATATATATATATATATATATATATATATATATATATATATATATATATATATATATATATATATATATATATATATATATATATATATATATATATATATATATATATATATATATATATATATAGTCCAGCCAATTTTTCTTTATATATATTCACACCGTTTAAATAATCTGAACATGCATAAATGCACAAAGCATACCATGCTATATTTATTTATTTATTTCAAAATATAATCACAAAGGGAAGCATCTATACTGTTTAGCAAGATTGCCAGTTTGACTGGAGTAAACACAATACCAAAATGTAACAAAGCAAGAATTTCACTGTTTTGCTACAACAATAACATTTGCTCGCTACGTTATTTTAATTATTATTAGAAAAATTATAATACATTATCTTTCAGGTGGAATTCCCCTTTAAATCGTCGTGCGCATCACCAGGATTTGTTTTGGTTTAAAGGGTGTTCGTTTTTGTAAATAATTATTTGGAGTTCAGCGAACACAAGGCCTTAGTGGGGTCCAGATTGTGAAAGAGTGGCATAATTACGGGGCAGGGAGGGGAGCTATAGGGCAAAATCAAGGTAGGATTGCGGTGAAGGGCTTCTTCTTTATATATGTCGGGCAATACACATTTGAAATGATCAAGTAATATTTACAGAAACCAACTGGTAAAAGTTTCAGCTTATTTCATTGTGTCTAGCCTACGGCAACTGGAGCTTAAGCCTCTCACATGGATCGTGTTGTAACTTAAAGGGGGACTGACATGGATTTAAATCAAACAGTTAAATATGTGATCGTTTTATTCTTTTATATCAGTAAAAGATCAATGAAATTTTTGTTTTGTGTTTTTATTGTTTTTGAGAGTGTTATTTTACCATTGTAAAAATGCCCCCACTTTTACGTCCTGCACGGAGGAGCTGTTCGTGACGTCATGTCGGGAAGAGCAATTCGGCTCTAAACTCGGCTCAAAATGATCGCTGCACAAAACTATGTGAGCCGATGGACCTGACCACTTTACTCTTTTCAGTCGAACTTTGCTCGTCCAAATACGGCGATTTTTGGGTCACTTGGGAACAGATGAAGGCTAACACCGTCTTTGGTGGTTTTGCTGCATCCTGCAGAAACACATCTTCAAAGGCATTTTATTAGTTCCGGAAACAAAAATCATGGAAGAAATTAAATCGACGCTACGTGTGTGAAACGTTTGTATGTATATGTACATCATGTACACATCGGATCTTCCCGACCTTACGTCACATATCTTATGCAAATGAAGCTTCCACCATGGGGCGGGGTTGCCTCCCCCAAACACTTCAAACATTGTTTTAAAATACTTGTACTCAGAAATCAATTATTAAATAGACACAGGTGGGTCTGAAAAACAATATTTTATTACAAAACGCCTTAAGTACACACACAATAAAGGATGTCAGTCCCCCTTTAATCCTCGATTTCCAATGGTATATAGCCTGGATTCTTGTTAGCTAATGCCCCGTTCCCACTATCAAGATTCGCGCCACGATTGAAATCGTGGTCTTAATCGTGGAGTAATCGTGGTGATCCTATCAGATCTTATCAGATCTTGAGGTCAGTCGTGGCAATCGTGTTGATCGTAGAACATGTTTGGATGGTTCAAATATTTTCTACGATCAACACGATTAATTGTTAATCGTGATCATCGCATGAGATCGTATTGGATCGTAACAAAGCGCGACAGATCGCATCTAATAGTGCTTCGAAATCGTGGTGATCGGGATCAACCTTGGACAAGACAAACACCACATTGTCATCATCCTCAACTCCTGTGATCATCAATGATTGTGGGTTGTAGTCTTCACTCTGTAGAAGTTCAAGAAACAATGAAGTCCATGGTCAGTCGGGCTGTATATGTACCCGTCGGTGTTCAATCGTGGCTCAAATCGTTATCACTCTCCATCCCGATCGTGAAAGACATCGCCACCACAATCGTATCCGATCGCAAAAGAGCGCATCGGTTCGTGATGATCGTATCGGAACGTATCCGAACGTATCTGCACGTATCAGATCGTCCAAAATCGGGGACCCCGATCGTGATGATCGTGTCAGATCGGGACACAATCGTGGACTCAATCGGGACAATCCTATCGGAACGTATCTGATCGTATCTGAACGGGAGACCAGATCGTGACAGATCGTGTCATCTGAAATTGACCAATCGTGCCTATATCGCATCCAAGCGCACCAAATCGTACCAGAACGTATCGACTCGCATCAACTCGCATCCAAACGTGAAATTTCAGAAAAGGAAACAAAAATTCCACGATCAGCTACGAATGGCCAATCGTGGCGTTCGTAACGGATCGCACGACAGTGGGAACCTAGCATTAATAGCATAGGAAGCATTTAGATTCGCAAGTCGGGCACTTGACAACATATTTTTTTCTCAAATGTTTAGTGAGAGCACCTAGGATGAAAAAATTGTGTGCCCCTACCAATTCCATCCAAATTGTCTAATATGCCTCTGGCAAGTATAAATATATCATATCAATTTCATGTCAATAAATGATATGATACTACCGTATCCATCTGAAGGTATTTCCTGCAGTAAACTCCCCCATGGTACACCATGAAATTTGTATGGCATTTGGAGAATATTAATCTGAAATGTAGGCCTATTATGATGTAAATTCTTATCTCTCTGGACATGAAGCCGACAATAGCCAGTAGTATAAGAACATCCATCTGGACTTATAAGAATAGAAAGTTTAACAACAGTAGCAGGATACAGCAGTATACATCAGTCAAGTTTGGAGAACAAAAAGATCAATTCATCGGGGACTCGGAAACTGACGTCAGCGACTACACAATAATCTGAACAACTACATGTATACATGATATCTAAGTTTCAGTTGATGCAAATTATGATAATTTCGCTAAAAATGTAACTAGCATTAAATTCATTTTATTTAAATGTGATGTTTACTTGTAGTTAATTGTGGAGTAAACCAGAAAATGTTAATTGCAGCAGAACTTGAACCTGTGACATCCACACGGCAGGTTACCCTTAAGGTTATCCTGATGTTCCGGGATCAATTCCCTCAGTCAAATTGAGTGAGTTATTTGATTATAATAAAATAAAATAATAACGAATAAACAGATTTCTCTCCATCAACAAACGGTTTGTATGTATTGAGGTGGGGTGGGATTGCAGAATCAACATCTCATCCCACTCAAACAAACAGAACCAAATAATACAAAATAATGGTTATTGGCCTTACGTTTCGAACCTAGCAGGTTCTTTCTCAGGTTTCTCAAGACAGAATGAGACAGAATACAAACATACATTCATACATGAACATAGGAGTGAGCGGACGTTAGTCAGGTGTGAAATGAACACAAAAGAAAAAGGTACAAACAGCAGAGTCGGGTACTGGTCCTGGGACCGGACTAAAGAGGGGTTACACGTGAATGGATGGAGGTACAAGGAGGTTTTGGTTGCAAGAAGAGATTATGAGATTAGTGAAAAGCAACAAGTCAGACAGGGGGAGTAAAACAAAACGTACAAAATAGACTAACAAGCAAAACAAAATGTAAAACAAATGTCTTGAGCTTGGTATGTTTATGTTTCACTGCAAATCAGCAATATAAGAGTACCTTAATTTCCATGAAAAATAAAATTTGAATTAAAGCGTACGGTATTCACGATTTTCGCGAAAATGACTGACAACGTGTCAGACGGACCAGGCTAAGCATTAAGCCAATTATTAAGCTTTTAGATAAAACTTCTGTCTTTTCGGTTAATTTGCAATTGTGTACTAATACAAATTACATTAGTACTTATTAAATAAACGAATTGTTATCTAAAAGCTGTTTTGTACACATATCAATAATCCTGAGAAGTTATTCCGTCCGAATTCATTTTATTAAAAAATAAGAAGTTTTGTGCCGAATTTATATTTTAAAAAAACCTTTGAAAAGAGTGTCGATTTGGTTATGAGTGGGGCCCTACAGAATCGGTAGGAATAGTCAGACAATTTGAGCATGATCTGTCGAATCGCTCTGGATATATAATAAACAAGGCATGTGGCCTCATATGGTTAAACATCAAACACTTGTGCAATTGTCAGCTTATTTCGTGAGTGTAGTAATTATTTAAACAAAAACAAATAAAAATGTATTAAGATTTGTTTGGAATTTAGAAAATTCTAAAAGGAAATGCTGTAGTAAGTTCACTCTTCTTAAACATGACAGCACCTCAGACAAAATCATTAAATTGACTCAATTAGAGAACCGATCTTTAATCGGTGATTTCATAAAATGTGTTTTTTCTCAGAGGATATTTTGTCAGAAGACGTATGGCCACCCAATGGCAATTACCCATCGTCGCCATGCATTTCAAGCGTTATGCCCCTTGACCTTAATAAATCCCTCTGAAAAGGTACTTCAGCAACTGTCCTATTGTGCCATTGCATGGATGAGCTAAATTGTTTAGAATCCGTTTGCAAGCCCCTCTGAAAAAGTACTCCATCAACTGACCTATTGCGCCGTGGTGTGGATGAGCTAAATTGTTTAGAATTCATTTGCAAGAACTTTCTCTCGACCAGATATGCACAGATCAATGAGGTCTGTGACCACTGTCAAAGTTGCCAAATAACATCCCGATGAGAATGTGTAAGATGCGGTATTTCCAACCTTGCAGTATCTGCCCAAATGTCTGTGAAATAATAAAGGCGACGGCTTGGACGGAACTAACGAACGGATGTACGGGATCAGTCATCAGTCTCGTCTGAAAAAGAAACACAGATGAGGAAATTATCTATCGGGCTACTCCCTAGGGCTATCATACTGATTAAAGACACGTAATGGACACTGCATCCGCATTTCGATGAGATCTTTTAAGTGTTACATTGTCTCTTTTTTTGTTGTTGATGCTTTTGGGTTTTCATCATAAAATATTGAGAGCATAATTATAACTGCATGCGCAGATGGAGAAGGACTCTACAGCCTGGATAGAGATGAACGGGTTCAGACAAAACTAAGTGGATGGGTTGGGTATGTCACTGTAAGGACAACCCGAATAGAGTGTTGTGAAGATCTGAAAGGTCAAAATGTCACTGTGGTGCAAATATACATATTTAGTATATATATGCAAAGATATCTCAAAAAGTGATGGAAAGATTCGTATGAAACTTGGTGGATAGGTTGGGTTATCATCAGGATAAATCCATTAATATTGATGAAGATCCAAAAGGTCAAAGATCACCGTTGTGACAACAATATTAGTTTCCAAGATATCTCAGGAAGTTATGACGGATTTGTAAGACACTAGGTGAATGGTTTGAGTATGGCACTAGGTGAATATCAAAGGTCCCCGTGGTGACAAATAACAGCTTTTTAGCTTCCAAGATATCTCAAAAGGTTAAAGACGGATTTGGACGTAACTTGGTGGATGGTTTGGGTATGTCTCAAGGACTAATAGATTATAGTTCGGTGAAGACCCGAAAGGGCAATGGAGGGATATAACTTGGGAATCCCACTTTTCATGACCTTTAGAGTACCCGGGAGATTTTCCGCCGGGCAAAAGTGTGTATATTTGTACATTTTGTACAAAGATTTGAGATTTGAGATTTGAGATGTAATGTAAATTCAGAATTATTCTGCTAATATCTAGAAATATCAGATTTTATCGTTTCTTATTATAGACCATTGTACATTTTGAGCCTGGCGCAGTTTGACCTTTGGGGGCTCTTGTAAACAAGTGACGTCACAGATCACATCGTCTATAGACTCTATATCCACGCGTGAATCTGCTCCTTGGCACAGCGGTGGAAATGCTATAAACAAATACCGCTGGTGCCACTGGGATTGAACTTGCGCCGGATGGTTTAACGGCCTGCCGTGTGTGAATATCATTATAGACTAAACAAACTCAACACCACTTGTCGATTTGAAATACGAAATTAATAAGAAATGTTAACAATTTTTTAAGACCCTTTATGTTTTAAATATGTTAGCGAAAATTTCCCTGAATTTGTAATTCACGTTTTGAAAATGCGCCGCATTGTACTATAGCAAAGAAAAAATAACGCTATATTCAATGATCTAGTTTGATTAAATGAAAAAGAAATTTACCTAATAAACAGCAATAGGTTAAGCCAGTTGCAGCGGAAAACCTGTAGAACGACGGTGCAATCATGGGAATGGAAGTAGCAGTGCGCCGCCACTGTGGCTGGAGGAGCATTGATCCAAGTCTAGTTGGCAAGAACATCATCTTTTCTCAAAGTATATATAAAACTACTTCTGGTTACAATTTGTAAGCCTGAAAAACTTGAGAACAACAAATATGCATCTAGATTACGGCTAATTACAGGGTTAAAAGCAGTCATAATGGTCTGGACAACTGACCCAATGTGCTATTACTATGCTGTTACCTCTATGCTGTTACGAAGTCTCATTTCTGGGAAAATGACATCCAGAAAAAGATACACAGATCTTCCTATGCAAATGAATAAGCAATCAGATAAAGTGACAAATCTTACTCTGTGATGTAAACGTTTACTTTGCCTAGCTGCGTTGAGTAAATACATCGACGCTAGATATGTACTCTGTCATATAGAGTGCTCCACCATTAGAATAATTGTGTAGACGGGAAACAAACGGGTTCAACAAAGAAAATTGCTGTTTTTTCAATTTAAATATGTCTACTTGTTTGCACGACCTACGGATCGATGACATTTTTAAAAGGGAGTAAATATCAAATAGTCATGCCAATTTGACTGATGAACAAAATGGAGTGGTCTGTTCTGACTCACATCATGCTTACACATGATCTGATGAGAGACTTGCATTACGTGATTGCAATTTAAGCTTCATGCACAAACATAATAGTTTGTAACCGTTCTTAAGGTGTTTTGACGATGCGTAAACAGAATGCAAGTATATTTATCATCCAATATTTTAAGGATAGAATAGCCTATGGATTCATAAGGTCATAATTATAATGATGGTAAAGGCTTGAAATTCACTAGGATAAAGACTTGACTACTTGGTTTAAGCCAGGGAAAAATAATATATTTCATCTTGCTCTCACCACTTTATTTTTCCTTTTGTTGCCCCTACATTTTAATTTTGATCCTTAGACAAAATTACCCCAATGTGTATGCCGTGTAATGCTCACAGAATGTGAACACACTATTGTAACCTTGTGTGAACATCCGGAAAATCCGGAACGAACACTGGGAACACATGAGATTTCACAGTTGAACAATTACGTCATCCAGTGGTCATACCGCGGCTATTATATTACTGATCATAAGACATCTCGACCCTTGTGATAAATCGACACGGACAACTCAACCCACAAACAACTCAACCTACGAGACAACTCGACTCTCGTGACAACTCAACCTACGAGACAACTCGACTCTCGTGACAACTCGATCTTGTGACAACTCGATCTTGTGACAACTCGACCCACAAAAACTCAACCCACGAGACAACTCGACCCTCGTGACAACTCCACCTACAAGACAACTCGACCCATGTGACAACTTGACTAGTGCTGTGGAAGATGCAGTTAACAATGCACTGGGTTGAGTTGGGTTAAAGGGGCAGTATCGTCACGATCAGAGCAGACTTTCGACAGGGCATGGAATCGATGTCCTAGTTTAGGATGAACACAGTGACTTAAAATTACTGGCTCATTTATGCAGCAGAAACGGTAATATGACATTATCATGTGGGGTATTATGGTGGTCACTGTAGTAATCTAAAACTAGCATTCCGATTCCATGACGATACTGCCCCTTCAAATAGATCGGACGCGGCGCAACTTATGAATTTGAAAGTATATTTTTGCTGAATGAGTCGGGTATTAACTTGAATGAAAAAGGGTTGAAAAGGGCCTGAACACGTTTTAAGTTTATATTTGAGGTGTTCAGAATCTATTTTTATGCTGATGACACACAAATATACATCTCATTTAACCCTGATCAAATTGAAGCTGACACTGCTATACGTCGACTTGAATCATGTATTGATGAAATTCGTAACTGGATGTCTTCTAATTTCTTAAAATTAAATGATGACAAGTCTGAGTTTATTATATTTGGATCAAAACAGCAGCGTGAAAAAGTAAAAATTCCTCATCTATGTATTGCCACCTCCAAGATATCTACATCTACTAGAGTTCGCAATTTGGGCGCTATATTCGATTGTGACATGTCACTTAATGATCATATTTCTTCAATTTCTAAATGTTCCTCATTTCATCTGCGCAACATCGGCCTCATCAGAAAATACATCTCTCAAGAGGCTACGGAACAACTTGTACATGCGTATGTCACCTCCCGCCTGGACATGGGCAATTCACTTTTATATGGTCTACCAGATACACAAATTTATCGTCTGTCCCGTCTTCAAAACATAGCTGCTAGAATTGTAACCCGGACTAAACCAAGAGAACACATTACACCAATATTGCGAGATCTGCATTGGCTCCCGATTAAGGACAGGATTGTTTTCAAAATCTTAATGTATGTTTACCGCTCTTCCATTCATAATGTCACCATCATATTTATCAGAATTACTTCAACCGGATCACTCAAATCGTGATTTCATGAGATCACATCATAAACTTCTTCTGAGTAAGAAATTGACAAAGAGATCCTGAGGAAAAAGTTCTTTTGCTGCTGCTGCTGCTCCTTCTTTGTGGAATGATTTACCTGAGCATGTCAAACATGCTTCATTTAAAACTGCTCTCAAAACTCATTTGATGAAAATTAATGTATAATTTACTTATGTTTAACTATTGACTTTTATGATGATGTATTTATAAGTTTTTTTTGGTTTAATATGTCAAGAGTATCGCTACGTACGGTGTTTATATTTTTATATTTTTTGCAAATCAACCTTGTTTGCATGGTTGTGTATGCAGGGTTTTTCCTTGTTGTCAGAATATCGTCTTTGTCTAGCATATCCTGACCAGGGCCAGTCAGCCTTTTTACAATCATTGTTCCTTGTAATTTTATATTGCATTGTTCTTACCATGTATTTTGTTTTATTGTTTACTCTAATGTGTCACTGCGCCATGAGCGTCTCTTTTGACGGATACCGGCGCATTACAAATGTTCATTATTATTATTATTATTATTATTATTATTTTGTCATCCTGTCATAATATTTTTGTTTATTTTCATAATTTGCCCATATTTCTATTTACTGTTTTATTATTATTTTTTTTTTTTATTGTAGATTAGTTTAAACTTTTAATATTGTTTTAATACAGGGCCCTCAAGGAAAGCATTTTTTTAACTGAGGAGACTACCTTGTTAAAATGAAACAGCAAATAAAATAACTTAAACAGTGTTGAATTAACATTTATTAATATAACTTCAGTACATGTTAATTTAACACTTTAACTGAACTAAAGAGTGTAGTCACTAACCGAACTCTTAAAAGGTTGATACACAACAAATATTTATTGTTTAGAACATCCAGAGGGTCCAGGTAACAAGGGGGGGCCCATGATTATAACAAGGATTATACCACACATTTTTGGTAACCATTAAAGCGTTAATTCTCTTCTTATTAGCAACACGGCAGTCCTTTGAAACTGACTTCTTATGTGACCCATTGTTAACGCCGATGCGCGTTGATTAGCACTGACAATTAAAACAAGGATCATTCAGTCAATTCATTAATTCTTTATTTAACACGGCAATCCATTCACCAGGAAAATCGAATGCCCTTACATGATTGGTTTACTTGATTAATTGAAGAACTTAAGTGTATAATGTCCATCAAATAGGCCTATGTGCATTACTTTCATTATTTTATTTCTGGATAATTAACGACGATCAACTTAGCAATGATAAATTGGGTCGAGTTGTCACAAAAGGTCGAATTGTCACAAGGGTTGAGTTTGACTCAAGGGTAAAGTTGTCTCATTGGTTGAGTTGTCACAAGGGTCGAGTTGTCACAAAGGTCAAGTTGTCTCGTGGGTGGAGTTGTCACAAGGGTCGAGTTGTCTTAACCCCATATTACTCTAGCTGTTTAACTAGAAGGGGTCACTTAGGCCTACATGTATAATGGCCTTCCACGCGAAGATAGATTTCTATTTCCAGCATCACAGCAGTATGTAATATAAGTAATTTTATCCAAATTGCAAGTCCTTCCAGCAAAAAAAGTTGTTCAAACGAACTGTACAGGTTTTGCCCTTTTCGCAAGAATTATTTTCCAACTTGATTTACTACTATAGCCTATGCTGTACTGGGACAGACGTAACCCCATACTGAGGTTTGGGAGCTGGCTTGGCAACCTCATCTGTTCTGATTTTAAAAAAAAAGTGACTTGCGTTTAATTTCTTGTTTGTATTTATATCTGTTTATTCTATGGCGTGTTCATTTTTTGTTAGGCGCTTTTGATCATTTTTAAATGGAAACAGCGCAATAGAAATGTTTAATTTATTATTATTATGTTGAAAATTTTTGGTTATGAAAGTTGTCCTATTAAAGTTGTCGTCCAAGGAAATATGCAAATACATCACGGTCAGTATTTACTAAGTTCTTGTGAAATTTACTAGGTATTTTGGGCACAGTTTGTCAAACATACCGTCGTGTTCAGCATCAAAATACACTTTTTCACTTACGCCCAATTTTGACACTGACTAAATCATCTGGGTTATTAACTGATTTTAATTGTTAAATGTAATACATAGCTTACATTGATTTAATAAAATCAATAACTCGGTCGTTTTGTCTTCATTTGTTTTTTATTTAGTTTGTATTATTTAATCTACTTGTAGATTTGACACAAACTCACAAACAAACTACCTACCGGCCGTCTGACGTACTTTGACTGACCGAAAAATGAATGAAGAATTTTGAAATAGAACAATTTACGAGTGCGTTGGATAAAACGATTGAAGAACAATGGCTCACTGCTAATGGTCAATTTGACAGGTATGCATCCGTCAAGGCCAAAAAAGTCTCCGGTTTCTGGTCAGCTGCAATTTGACATCCTTTCATAGCAAAACAAAAACTAAAAATGCCGACGCGCAGGTCTGAGGCGACGCACGCGGAGATCAGAAACCTGAGACTTTTTTTTGTTGGCCTAAGTTAAACATTCAAAAGCATTTATATATCAGAGGAAAACAGAATAAAATTGGAAGGACAGCCCAAAATTACATTTCAGTAGAATAGTAGCAACACAAGCATGGCAGATGGGACAAAAATGCAATTCCTTACTGTGAAAATGACAATTATGCTAATCTTTAGGCATCCATGTTGTGCATTACCATTGGGAAATCAAGATTTTTTCAGACTGCATTAAACTGATTAATCAACTATGTGTAAATGTCATACTATGCATGGGAGAGCGTTAAGGGAATTAACATCGATCTGGGAAACAATATTTTAGTGAGCAGTTGAACATCAGTTGGGAGAGAAGACAGGAAGATTAAGAGATAAGAAGAGATAAATCTGGATCTGGATCTGGATCTGGATTATTTACTCCGTAAAAGCGGTAAACCGCATCACTACAGAGTGTTGACTTGACCGACTAGTTTGAGTTGTGGGTTGTGATTTCGCTCAGGTGTTTAACAAGTCCGGTTTTGAAGCTGGTTAGCTTTGTTTGATCGAGTAGATGGTGTGGTAAATCGTTCCAAATTTTAGTAGTCCATGGAAAAAAATTAAATTCAAGAGTTTTGGTCTTTGTTTGCGGTCGTTTTTTAATCTGCGTTGAAGCTTAGTGAGGTAATCCTGCCATTTATCAACGAGGTTATGGGTTATTTTGAATAGCATGGTGAGCCTAGTAATCTTCCTCCTGGTGTCTAAACTTGGCCAGCTCAAAGAACTTAGCATGGCAGTAACGCTAGAATCTCTCGAGTAGTCGTTTTGACACAGTCTAGCTGCTGATCTTTGGATTTTGTCGAGAGTATGTGTTTCTTGTTTGGTATATGGAAACCAAGCAGCTGTGCCATACTCTAGTTTAGGCTGGATAAGAGACAAGTAAAGTCTTGATTTTATATCAGTCGGGCAACATTTAAAATTCCTACGGATCACCCCCAGGGTCCTTTTACAACTATTTGTAACATTATTTATATGAGTTTTCCATGTTAGATTACTGTCAAATATGATACCAAGATAAGAGTGAGAATCAGTTGTGTCCAGGGTGTTGCCAGAAAGTTTGTATGGAGTAATGTTGGGGGTCTTTTTAGATGTGAAGTGCATTGTGTAACATTTATTTGTATTAAATTTCATTTGCCAATCTAATCCCCACTTACTGAGAGCGTCCAAGTCACGTTGAAAAATGATAGGATCGTCCGGATTATTCAATTCTCTATACACAAGGGCATCGTCAGCAAATAGGCGGGTCATTGTGCCAGGTGAAACGCAGTCAGGTAAATTATTTATGTAGATTAAGAAACATAATGGTCCTATAAAGGTATACATTATTGAATCATGTCCCCAAATTCTGACAGATAACTAGCAACTTATAGCTGATTACAAAAACAATCACTGTACGCTTGACTTATAATCATAAGCATTATATACATGCTGGACTCAGATGTTCCGGACCATTATATATCCACTTGGCTTATTATGTCGGCTGGGCGATTTTGGCCTATAGCAGGCCTGTGGAGTCCCTGGGCCCATTATGTCAAACCCATTGTGTCCACATACCCATTATGTAGGAGGGTACCCATTATGTAGGAGGGTACCCATTATGTACGAGGGTAGGAGGGACACTACCGTCCTCAAGGAGTTGTACCCCTGCCTTTCCAGCACGCATAATATTTCAGCTTATGACTGGCCTTTGTTACATAGCATACTTGGCGCGTCAATGTAACTTTGGCGCGCCGAGTGAAGGTCAGCTTTGGCAGGTATGTAGCGGATAGACGAAGCTCGATATCCTTGGTTGGAAATCCATCTAGAGGAAGGAAAACCTCAATAAAAAAACAGGGGAGAAAGGGAGCTGGGGGCCCCATCTCTCCCTATTGAACCTCCAAGAAAAAACATGAAATTGCCTATTTAAGTAACTCGATATCTTGACGTCGGCTGTGCTGCCAGGGTTGGCGTCTCATACAGCTACTAGCGCGTCTCGTCAGTGGTTGGGCCCCCATGGGCCACTGACCCGTACAGCTACAATGTTTGGGGGAGAGACTCGAAAACTCACACGGTCTGATATTACTTGCCATTCAGAGTTAAGACCTAAGAGTCTAACATCCATCATGAGAATCGGTACATGGAATGTTAGGATGATGCGACCAGATGGGAAGATAAGAATGCTAGAGGAACAAATGCAGAAAGCCAGCATTTCGGTAATAGCATTTAGTGAGACTAGATGGAAAAGAGACGGAGACTTTCAGACAGTAGGAGGTGGAATAATCTACTACTCAGAAAGTGCTGCGGGTGGTAGAAATGGGGTTGTGTTTTTCGTCACTGAGCAAATTGCAAGATGTGTAAACACTTACAGATGTAAGATAAGATAAGATCAACTTTATGTACAGAATGATGACCTATAAAGAGTTAATGCGAAACTTTTCTCAATAACTTTTGTATCTTGTTACGCACCTACGGAAGCATCAAGTCAGGAAGAGATCGAGAACTTCTACCAACAACTAGAAGAATCTGTAACTGATGCTCCAAGCAGTTATATAGTAATTATCATGGGCGATTTTAATGCCAAATTGGGAAGCGAGAAGATGGGAGACAGCGTTGGACAGTACGGCCTTGGAGAGTTGAACGAACGTGGAGAGATACTATACGATTTTTTGTGAAAGAATGGATTTTGTGGTTACTAATACTTTCTTTAAACACGAAACTAGAAGAAGGTATACTTGGAAGTTACCTGGTGATCGTTACATAAATCAAATTGATCATAGAAAAGATGGCGAAACAGTGTTCTGAACTCCAGATCTTACCCTGGAGCAGATATATAGACAGTGATCACATCCTCATTTCCGCTAAATCCGTATAAGACCTTAAAAAAACTTCAAAAGCCTAAAAGGCCTATCGGATTTAAAGTTGGTAAACTTGAAGATGATACTGTCAAAGATCAGTTTAAAATCTCTCTGAGAAACTCTTTCTCATTACTTGACCAAGATGCAAGTAATGTTGAGGACCAGTGGAAAATAAATCCGAAGAGGGATTACTCGGTGTTAGAGCTGTTAGAGCTGGAAAGAGGAAGAAAAAGGATAGGATGAAAGAAAGAATATACAAGCAGATAGAAGACAAACACAGTGCGAAGAAAAACAACAATCAAGAAGGATACCGTAGACTGAAAACAGAAGTACAAAGAGCATGCAGAGAAGACAAAAGAGAAGACATAAAAGCCAAGAGCGAAGAAATAGAAGACACGCCTAGGAAAAACTCAAACAAATTATTGACCTCAATTCAAAAGCAAACATAAAACCGGTAAACCCCGTCTCATTCAAAACACAGAAGGACGGATCCTATATGAACCAGACGACGGAAATATGCAAAAGATGGGAAGAGTATGTGGGTGAACTGTACAGTTCTTCGGACACTGTAAGTTCAAGACTGGAAAATGACGCTCTCAAATTAGAACCGGATGTCAGAGGTTCAGGAAGCGATCAAGTGCTTAAAGAACGGTAAAGCACCTGGAATAGATAACATACAATGACAATTGTTAAAAGCATCAGGAGAAATCAGGAGAAATGTATAGATTGATCTGGAAATATAGGAAATGGCCGAATGACTGAATAAGTTTAGTGATAGTTGCGATCCATAAGATACAGGCGAATGTTCCAACTATAGAACGTCCAAAATTCTTCTCTGGATTATCTCTAAAAGAATTGAGAGGAAAATATTGGAGAAGATTAGTGAAACACAATGTGGATTTAGACCTGGGGGTAGGAACTAGAGGTCAAGTTTTCAATTTGTGGCAAGTTAGTGAAAAGTATTTAGAAAAGGGGAAGAATGTGTATTGTTGTTTTATAGACTACATAAAAAAGCCTTTGACACAGTGGAATATAATAAGCTGTGGGAGGTGATGAGGGGATGTCTCGGGTTTTCTGAGCACATGGTAGAACTAATCAAATGCCTTTATCTGGATAGCACTGCCATTGTCAGACTTTCTTGTGATGGAGAAACAAATCCTGATAAAATTGAGAGAGGAGTCAGACAGGGATGTCTGATTTCTCCCTCAATTTTTAATCTCTACACAGAAAAAGTATTAAGAGAAAGCGCGGATGTGTCTGATGTTGGGATCAAACTATCAGGCCGTAAGATCAACAACCTTAGATATGCGGATGATGTGGTTTGATGGCTGAAAGCGAAGAAGATCTGCAAAGGCTGTTAAACCAAGTAAACAACAAAGGAGAGGAGTTTGGTCTGAAAATCAACACAAGTATAGACCAAAACGATGGTATTTTCAAGATCTGGGGAAGATAGTTGCCAACTAACACTGAAAGGTTGTTCCTGTTCGTATACATTTGGATTGTGAGTTACTTAGCCAGTGAAAACCACAAACGACGTCTACGTCAGGATAGGCCTACATAGATATTTACGTTGCACTAAGAAAGTAAAATACGTTAAATATCTGTATACTGACCTTTGAAATTTTGCTGAGAAAAAACGGATTTCAAATGTATTTTAAATGTCTCACAGTGGTCCACAGAGGGATTTCTATTTCCAATTTAGAGCCCCACTTGAACTTAATTGCCACATTTCTTGCTGATAACATTATAGACTAGCTCACGTGTTGTACTTTTAGTCAGAAATGCATTGAAAGTTCTGTTTTTCTTCACACCAAAGTAAATTATCAATAAACAGAAATATTAAAATAATTCTAAATAAATGGTTCGTTCTCAGAATCAATAAGACTGAAAGTTTTTCCTGTCTTGGTTATTCCGCTCCGCTCTTTGTCATGTTGGTCCCAGTTGCGCATTTTGACCTAATAAAAATGCATAAACTAAATTAATTAGAATGGGCGGAGGTCCCGGGGGCGGGGGACAAACTCCCAATATTTATGGTGGTGAGGACGCTGAGAAGGCATTGTCCCACAATATTTGCCTTGTATATATTTATTTTTTGCACAAATTGCTACCCTGAATATTTTAAATGCACCAGAATATGTTTGAGAATATAGATACATAATCTAACAATTTGGCCCGATGCATATTTACATTACAGCAATGTTTTCATTAAATGTTTTTGCTTCATCATACTTGACAGCGATTCCTCCGAGGATGAAACTTCCCCGTCCCTATTGTAGGTAATATAATGCGTTTTCAACTGAGTTCATACAAATTGAGAATTTGTTTGCGTAAAAAACACAAAAATCATTTGGGGATGACGGGGCTGTCATTCATGGGGGGGGGGGGGGGTAGTCAGGAGTCAGGTCAGATCCCCGCCGAAGCGTCCCCCAAGTAGTCACAAGAAATTGCCTGGAGTTGGAGTAAGAGTGCGGAAGCACCATGTTACAATCTCTTAAGAGATGTAATGAGAGGAGTTAAAGTGCTAATGGTACGTTGCACTTTCTAATGGTTTATTGAATGTCATGACGTATTATTTACACTATCATGAAAATGATAATGATAAAGAATGCTCTCATGAATAGTTCCAGACATGGGCGTCGATCGGTGGTGGACGGGGGACAAATATGTATCAATATATCAGATGTTCTCCACTCATTGCTGGCCCATAAATAAATGTTAAACAAATTAAATATAATTAGCCTATCCTGTAGAGTTTTCGTTCCCTCGAAATCATTTCTTTCCCTCAAAATCATTTCGTTACCTCAAATTAATATTTTGTTACCTCGAAATAATTAAGCTGGTACGGAGCACTTGATATGCCATTTGATTTATCAGGATATGACAACTATTTAGTGTACCTTTCCGAGGTCGCTGTAATACTGAGAGCATATCAAGGACTCCGTACCAGCTAAATTATTTCGAGGTAATGAAATATTAATGTGTGGTAACGAAATAATTTCGAGGGAACGAAATTATTTCGTTACCTCGAAAAATACTTTATTTCGTTCCCTCGAAATGCTATAGAAATGTATTTTGTTCCCTCGAAATAATATTTCATTCCCTCGAATTATTATTTCATTCTCTCAAAATCATTTTGTTACCTCGAATTAGTATTTCATTCCCTCAAAATCATTTCGTCACCTCGAAATAGTATTTCGTTCCCTCGAAATACTATATTTCGTTGGCGAGTTGTCACAAGGGTCGAGTTGTCTTAACCCCGTGACAAGCATACCTGCCCAGGACAGGCCAGTGTCAATGAGTATGTCCTTGTTGCATGTTCATCAAAGCTTGTTTTTAGAGTGTAATTGAAGCCAAATGTATTTGTAGTAAGTCCTTCTTAACAATTTGTAAGGTACAAAACCTTCCGATTGCACCAGAGTGTATTTAAACTCTAAAGTGAGACCGTGAATTCTGTGAATTAACACAATCCCAACACTGTAAATTATAGTGTAATTTAAATACGTATTCCACTTTGAATAGGCAGTATAGTATGATTTACTGGATAGTTTGTGCTTGTGAAAGTGTATCTAAGTAGTCATGGTTGTTATAACAATACAAATCAGTGATTTTTAGAGAGAACGCACATACTTTGTACACGGGGGCGACTGAGGAGGTGTATGCGAGAAATTGAACCGACGCAACTATAACGCAGGCGCGGATCCAGGGGGGTCCGCGGGGCACGTGCCCCAGGTAAATTGAGTTTAAAAAAAAAATAATAATTAAAAGGAAAAAAATAATAATTAGTTAGTCTACATTTCGTTTGCAATCGGTAGTCTGTGATCGGGTGCAAAGCAAGCTAGTCTGGTTTCTTGACCCGATTCTTCCACGTCTATAAATTGTTCCGTTTCGTCTGAAGAAGCTAGGGTCGGGGTACCGTGTGGAAATTACAATCGCTGATGTCAATTTACTGTCGGATTCTACGCCAGTACGCATAGGCCTGCGAAGTACGATGAGTCTTGCAGCTGATCTGCCGATGGTTTTAACACAGGGCAAGGAACAGTATGAAATCAAGCCCTTTTCTTGAAAATTTCAACTGGACTGAATTAAAACCAAGAAAAATTCCGGATGAATTAAAACTGAAGTCAAAAACTGCCAATTAAATGCCAAAAATCGGGGAGGGAGAAACTTATATTGTTGTAGTCATGACATCGCTAAAATAATGGCTAAAATAATTTTATATATATATATTTATAATATATATATATATATATATATATATATATATATATATTTTATATATGTATTTTTATATTATATATATATATATATATATATATATATATATATATATATATATCTATATATATATATATATATATATATATATATATATATATATATATATATATATATATATATATATATATATATATATATATATATATATATGGGGATGCTGCGTAGCACTGTAGAACATAGAAAATGTGAATAGTAAAGGTGAAACAGTGCTCACCGGATAGTTATACCCGAGCTATCAGGGGAATTAAGGCTTGTTGTGATGAACCGCGGGTAGAACAAACGCGGTGAACTCCACGTTCATCCCGTCAGGGTGGAGCGTGCCAAGTTTGAACATCACACGCTGTTCTAAAGATCGGCGCTGAGTATCTGACGATGCCGTGGAAACAACGCAGACGCTCATGTCCTTTGTAGAGTGTGATGGCGCGCTGAAGTGTTGGGCGACAGCCAGACCAGGTTGTTTCAACCGAACGCTACGGAGATGCTCCGTGAAACGGTCGGCCAGACGGCGCTTAGTTTCGCCAATGTACAGCATGCCATAGCGAGTACACGAGATACAATAAACAAGATTAGCAGTGGTACAATTGTAGTTGCCGCGGATGTTGAAATGGCCACGAGGACCAGTGATGGAGAATGTTTCATCAACATGTGTGCAAGTTTTGCATCTTGGACGCTTGCAGGGAACAGTTTTGCCCGGGGCCGTTGTTTGTGCTGCTAGGTAGCGTTGACCGCTCAATGTGGTTGCTGATGGAGCGCTCCCGTCTGAACGAACAGAGGGGGCTGGTAGACTGAGTAAAGATGGCGCTGGTCGCTGGATATACCTGCAGAGTCTTGAAATGTTTGAGGAGGATATTCCTGACAGCCATGTTGAGCGGGTGGTAGGTCAGGACAAGAGGGATACGATCTTGCTGCTTGGGAGGGGCTTGCTTCATGGCGGCAATGCGGGTGACTGATGATACTCTGCGAAGAGCGGCATCAGTAACAAAAGGTGGGTATCCATGTTGTTTGAAGAAACCCTTCATTTCTATACCACGGTGATTAAACTCAACGTACATTGCTGTACATTGGCGAAACTAAGCGCCGTCTGGCCGACCGTTTATATATATATATGTATATATATATATATATATATATATATATATATATATATATATATATATATATATATATATATATATATATATATATATTCTCCATATAATCTTGAAAACTTTTGCAAAAAAAGTCAGGTGAAACTGGCCAGGAATCGCCTCAGATTGCAAAATTTTCTGGGGCACTTAAGCGGGCCCCGGACCCAATGCCATAAGGGCTTCGCGCTTCGCGCTCGCATTTAATAATAATAATAATAATAATGTTAATAATAATAATAATAATAATAAAGATGTTGCTGACAGGAAAACGAGGAAAGTGATGACAATGTACGGTATGTTACATCCACGGTCGAATGTCAGTAGACTCTATCTACCGAGGTCAGAGGGAGGAAGAGGATTACTTAGTGTATCAGACAGCGTTAACATCGAGAGAAGGAGCTTGCAGTGTCATGTAAGTAGTACTCGGGAAAAGTTGTTGAAGGTTGCACAGAAATACATGAAGGCACACGAATTAGGTCCAAAGGAGTATAAGAATCAAAGAAGAGAAGAAAGAACGCGAGATTGGCAGGAAAAGCCACTTCACGGCCGATTCCTGAGATGTACCGAAGAAGTGGCAAGTAGCAAGACTTGGGAATGGTTGAGGAGAGGAGAACTAAAGAAAGAAACTGAGGATCTGATTACTGCAGCGCAAGACCAGTCTCTGCCGACGAATGTGATGAAGGCAAGGATCGAGAAGTCAGATGTCTCTTCTATGTGCAGAATGTGCAATGCGGCGGAGGAGACTGTATTTCACATTGTCAGCGAATGCAGAGTCCATGCTCAGACAGAGTACAAAGGCAGACACGACAAGTTGGCCAAGGTGATCCATTGGGATCTGTGTAAGAAGTACGGTGTCAAGGTGCAATCGAAGTGGTACGACCATGTGCCGGAAAAGGTTGAAGAAACGGATCATGTCAAGATTCTCTGGGACTTCAACATCCAGACAGATCATGTTATAGAACATAGACGGCCGGATGCTGTTGTCTTGGATAAGCATGCAAAGATGTGTCATCTTATTGATATAGCTGTGCCGGGTGATAGTAGCGTAGCTTCGAAGGAGAAGGAGAAGGTACAGAAATATCAGGATTTAGCGAGAGAACTCCGCAAGCTGTGGCAAGTCAAGGTGAAGGTTATTCCTGTGGTAGTGGTAGCACTGGGTACAATCCCGAAGGCGTTGGAGAAACATCTCAAGGAGACAGGAACATCTGTTAGAGTAGAATTACTACAGAAGGCGGCACTCTTAGGGACAGCAAGGATTCTGCGAAAGACACTCGAGGCTACGGGACGTAGCTTGACTCGAGATGTAACCGGCAGAAAGGAAAACAAGATCTTTCTTTTCATGCTGTGCTAATGCGAAATAATAATAATAATAATAATAATAATAATAATAATAATAATAATAATAATAATAATAATAATAATAATAATAATAATAATAATAATAATAATAATAATAATAATAATAATAATAATAATAATAATAATAATAATAATAATAATAATAATAATAATAATAATAATAATAATAATAATAATAATAATAATAATAATAATAATAATAATAATAATAATAATAATAATAATAATAATAATAAAGATTTGTAGCGCGCACATATCCACCCTGCTGGGCGCTTAAGGCTCGAAAACAAAGGGGGAAAAACATGATTACAAACAATATACAATGTTAGCATCGGAAAAAAATGTTCGTGTTGGGTGTGCCCCCGTCTAAAAAATTCCTGGATCCGCGCCTGTAACGTATAATGTTAGATGCAAACGTTAATTCAACGTTACATGCAATAATTGCCTAATTCCCTAATCACCTCCAAATCATATCAAATTATGTGTTCCCTAATTCTAGGTACATACTTCTGTCCTCGCTATCCACATTTATTAGTATTATTACAATTCATCTTATTCTTATTACTATTATTCTTATTCTTACTATTATTATTTCACAGCAGCACAGCATATCAATATACATGTAGCCGAAACCCCTGTGTTTGTTTTCATCGAATACTTCCTTGCAATGTGTACTAGTGTAACAATATCTACACAAAATACACTGCAAACAATACTGTCACCTCAAGTATTTCTTTCTTTAAAAAACCAACCAATATTTACACCCAAATTATTGCCATATTGTGCTAATATCTGTACAACTAATACTACAAACATAATGTCTTATCATTTATTTACAGTACTCATGTCACACATCTCAATAACAACATTTATCATATTCTTAGTATCTACAATTTTAGATATCTACGAAAGCCCATTAGCGCCAACAAAAAATAAATTTCCAATCCGTTATTACGGATTTATACTCTGTTGATTGATGCATGACTTGTGTAGATTGCCGGTCCACCATCAAGTGCAGAATGCCACCGATAGGTGTAGATACAGAAATTGTTCGTTTTTATTTCAATTTAGGGTTCAACTATGATGAGATACTTGCGTCGTTACTAGTGAACCACAATATTTTGGTAAGCAGGCGAACTCTTCAGCGAAAACTCCGAGGTATGGGTTTGTTTCGGCGGAAAAATCATACTGACATTGTGGAATTAGCTTGCTTCCTTGAGGAAGAAGTGCAGAAGTCAGGCCACTTACATGGCTACAGATGGATGCATTTGAAATGCATACAAAGTGGCATTAACACGCACAGGGAAACAGTCCGCTATCTCTTAGGAATCTTAGATCCCGATGGAGTACAGTGCAGAGCAAGGAAGAGGCTTCAGAGACGTGTGTATCGAGTAAGAGGTCCGAACTATATGTGGCACATCGACTCTTATGATAAATTAAAGCATTATGGAATATGCATTAATGGCTGTATCGACGGGTTTTCGAGACAAATGCTATGGTTAGAAGCGTACACAACAAGTAGTGACCCAACAGTTATCGCAGGTTATTATATGCATGCAGTGCGTGACAGGAGAAGATGCAGATTTTGGTACCGAGAATACCGTCGTTCAGCAAATGCAGATGTTTCTGCGAAGGAACTGCCGTGACGCATTTGCTGGTGGAGCATCTTGCGCAAATAATGTGCGCAGTTTTGGATGAACATTTTTCATGAATTGAAAGACAACGGCGAATTCAGTGGAGATTTTTTGGACGTTTCATTGATTCAATTTTGCTTCTTGAATCTTATTCAGGTATGTGTTTCATCCCAGGCAATATGTTGTTTTATCGCACGATCCAGGCACCTGATGCCATCAAATTTATAATTATTATAAACTCCCACCCGAGATACCAAAATTAGCCTAATGGAGAGAATTGGAACAACAGATGATAGGTGCTATCCTATGAAATTTAAATTTAGAGTGTTAAAAAGCCGCATCGTAAGTCGTTACCAGAGTTCTGAACCTTCCACTATGATTTGCTAATAATATTTTCAAGCAATGACAAATACCTCAAGCATCTCCCATACGGAGCTCCAAAAGGGTTAAGTAAAGAAAATTTGAACAGGTAAAAAAAATAGGAAATGTGGCTCGTTCCCTCGAAATAATATTTCGAGGGAACGAAATGATTTCGAGGCAAAGACATTTTTTTACCTGCTCTATAATTTCTTTACCTTTCCCTTTAGGGGCTCCGTACCCATTCGGTTGCTGCATGGTATAAAAATGCTCAGCATGCATCGGGCATACATGGCACGCACTTGCAGTGTTATAATCGTTGAATTCCGTCCATTGTGCAATCATCTTTATCGCCACCTTACCAATATTAAAAATGTATTGCACTTTCTTGTGTATCTAGAAAGAGCTGGACACAGTTGTTCGAGAGTGGAATGCCCACCGCATCAGTTCTTCGCGAAATCGCCATGGACCATTTGGACGTCCTGCGGTCATGTACTCCTTCCCCCAACTGTATGGAGCCCGAGACCAGTGCGTACCTGTCCATCTTGAAGAAATAAAAGTGTGTGACAGTGAATGCACCTTCAAAGGAGATTACCCCTGTGATAAGGATGTGTTTGAGCTGTGTACCATCTTGACGACAGAGAGGGGCTTCTCTGTTCCACGGGACTCAGACGAAGGTCTTCGTTTATATAACTTTCTCAGAACAATGATTCGAAGACAGTTGTAGTTCCATTACTTATGTGAGTCTGAAGGTGGACCAAGCACAAACCACGTCCTCAAAGGACTTAGTTAAGTGCCCCAGAATAAAAAAAATCATGTTAGACACTTCTGTGAAAAAAATCTGGTCTGCAACTACAAGCCTCCAAAATCAAACCGAACATCACTTGGTGTGCAAAATTAACATTGATTACCCAATTGGTTTAAATAAAAGACATTCTGGGAAATAGCCGAGCCCCCACCAAAAAGCATTTTTGGCATAATACCCATAATACCCTTGAAATTTCTGAGGACGTTAGTTAACCAATTGGCCCGTGTTAGTTTGCATATTTTTGCTTAACAGAAAATGATGATGTTTGCAGTTTAATAAACCATTATGAAAACAGGAACAGTTTTGTTTGATGAACGTTTGAACGTTTTATTGAACATCATAACGTTAACATGTAACATCGTAAAAGTCGGCCCCCAAAAACAACTCGGATAGAGGGCAAGTAACCAGTGGTAGATAATGGATAATGATCAATATAAATATTTGCAAAGAAACTTGCATGCAAGTATAGATAAAAAGGAGAAATGGAGGAAGGGAAAACTGTAGACGTATTGATCTTGTACAGCTTAATAAAAATCAATAACTAGGCCTACATACTGTCTTTTTTCATCTGATCATACCAAGCTAATTCAAGCCAAAAGAATCTTTCAAAGAAGACTCGAAGATGAATATTTTGTCTCTGCTTCAAGTCAACAGACAAACATGTTTCTAAGCACTCCTTGCTTAAGGGTTAGAGTGACTCCGTTTGTTTCGGGTTTTTTTTCTTTATCGGAGGGTCAATGAAACCCCGTGGACCATGGATCACAAGGTCTTATTATAATTATAAATATCTTTCCTGACGTTATTACTCTGGGCTGTTAAATAACCAGTATCACGGTCTAATAAAACTTATAGCCTTTTCATTGCAATCCTGATATTTTTCGTATTCTTTTGGGATAAATACTTGGAATTAAAATGTTCCATCAACTTTCCATCATGTACAACCACTCTTTTCTTTTCAAGTGTGACACCCAAATAACATTAAAACATACGGCAAAGACAACGAACAATGTGAAGATACAAAGCCTATAAGGTAGGCTTAAGTTTTCGTTAAATAATAAACAAATCTTATATCCGCATTAAAAAGTTAATTTTAACGAAATGCAGAATTTATAACCATGATATCTTACTACCAAAATGTGATAAGATTTATAGGCCTGAACTTCTTATTTTGTGTATGAATGTTGTAATACTGGACGTGAATTCTGTAGGATGGCCCCTTTCTTGAACCACAATTTTTCTTAAAGACAAAAAGTACATTAGAATGAAACATATTTTCAACGCTTATGTCAAAATATACCTGTATCAACAGGTAATTTTAAACATGCACTTTAACTGAATTCAATATGTTGCTGTAGTCGTTCATTAAGTGTACAATGATTACGGACTTGATTTACAATCAGTGACGAAAGTATAGTTATTGTAAAAATAAAACGTATCGAAAACTTAGTGTGTGACTGTCTTTATCATGGCAATGAACCATCAACTCTGATTTTACATGATGTCCATCACCCAAATGCCACTGTTCAGGATTTCGTTAAATTCTTGTTTTAACTCAACAAAACTGTCATACGTCGACGGCACTTCTAACACTTTACCACATGTATGACCCACTGGTCGTCGCTGAAAACCATCAAGACTGGTAAAGGTGATAGTGATATTCTCCAGTGGTGTTATGTCAGAGGCTGTGCAGAATCGCAGAAATTTGGCAAGCAATTTGTTGTCTAACGATCTAATGCATCTCTTCAAAAATGTAGTAACCATGCCCTGCTGAGACGTACCATGTTCTAGAAACTTCAGCTTTGCGAGTACTTTTTTCGCATCAGGCTTCAGGTCATCATACATTGACACGAACTCTTTTCGGGATAAATGTGAAAAAACACATCCTCCATCGTTCCGCTCTTATCTGCCTGATAAGAAATAAATTAAAAATAGTAAAGTGCCATTCAAATGCCATAAGTTATAACCTGCGTGGACGTTTTGTTGGAAAACTCTAAAAATTTATCATTTTGTAATAAACGGTTTGGCAAAAAGAGAAAAATAGTCGCCAAAAGAACCTACATTAAGATTATTTTTTAAATTCGGCTTGTGGGAAAATAATCAATTTGCTTGTACTTAGGACTAAAGGAAAGCTGTACACAAACTGAAAAAGAAATGAGCTGCAGTCCCTTCAACAAATGGTAAATAAATCAGCGCAGAAAACTATAACAAAACAGCAGAAAACTGAATTACTGCAGAAAAAATAGCAAAGCTTTAAGGGCCTAACCATAGTCAGAACTGATGTTGGCACGTCAAATGTCAAAACCTGTTGGTTTTTTGCCGGTATACTAATAATATGCAATACAAAATTATTTTTCCAGGATCCAAGTTGAATAGGCACACCGAGCCCCGTAAATAATGCCAATACTTTGGTCTCCTTCCATTCTTGGCCCCACGCCAAGCTTCGCCCGGGGAGATCGATGGGTTTAAGAAGAAAACAAGAAAACAATTTAACCCAGGTCTCGGGGGTTACGTTAAAGTCATGCCCTTAGACTCTGTTGAAATAAGTCAGGGAGAGAGAGAGGGCATCAGCACACATCCAAATGTTGTTCTCTTCATGAAATAATTAAGAAGAGAAAAGTTGTGCTGCACTCTGCCTATGTCTCTGGCTTACTCCAAAGATTGAGGGAATTGAAACTTATGAATTTGGAAAATAGGGATATTGGCTGTGGGCTTTAAACTTTAAGAAATTTTACACAGGGCTCTACAACAAGTTGTTATTGACTAAATTTCGCCCACACTGTTCACTTCCAATCCAATCGGTTAAATACATGGGGACGCGACGGCTATTCTCAAAACAAAACAAAACATAAAAACAAGTCACAGCAGCAACTTTATTTATTCCTTTCTATACAATTATGAAGTTAGTGAATGAATATCGTGGGCGAAATTAAGGCCTAAAAAGGCCCGCTATATTGCTAAACCCATCGATCTCACGGGCGAAGCTATAGGCGTAGGGCCATGAGTCGGAGGGAGTCCAGAGTATTTATGGCACTAGATAAACAAACTGGAACCGCCAAGCCGCTATAGCATATCTGGCAACACTGAAAAGTCATAATATGAATACCTGGGGTGGGTTACTAAAAGGGACAGCGGAGCACTAGAGGCAGCGCTTAAAAAACAGCACAACCTAAATTCAAACGAGCCTAGCCACGATACTCTGTTGACAATCGTAAGCATGAACATGTTCAAAAAAGAGCGAGCTGGAAATAGCGCCCTCGAGGGACCCCCTTTGTGAATCCGTAATAACGGATTGCGAATCCGTAATAACGGTTTGTGAATCCGTAATAACGGATTGGAAATTTATTTTTTGTTGGGGCTAATGGGCTTTCGTAGATATCTATATCAATGGGTGAATTTGAAACAGTAGGCGGCAGCAGACTTAGCTGCTATTTTTCCCATTGCTCATTTACTTCTGAGCATAGTTAGAACTTGTAGCTTTGTATGGTGAGGAGGATAAGTAAGAGTAATTGCGGTGACACTATGTGAAATGCTCAATGAGTAGTAATTAGTTCTGAAAAGAACTGGAGGTACAACTTGACGTTTCGATCAGTATGCTCTGATCGTCCTCAGGAGAATGCCAACTGTGGAAAAAGCTGCTGCTTAAGTAGACTGCTGGAGGATCATCCCATGAATGGATGCTGGAGGATTAGTTCGTTGAGGCGCGCAGGCGGGAACTGTTGAGACTAGGATCCTAGGGGTTGGGGGAGAGGAGTGTGTGCTCACTGAACTGAATCAGTTGTTGACAAGCACAGGGGGATGGAGGGTGGTTGACTTAGGATATAGGAGATCCCTCAGTCTGGGGTGGGTTATGGACTTTGGATATAGAAGATCCTTCAGTCCGTAGTAGTGGTCGCCAAATGTCGCTGATGTAGAAGCCGATATCCTGTGGCACAGTGTCGTGTTTGACGATCTCGATGGCCTCTCTGATGCGTTTGGGGTACCATGCGTCGATGGGTGTGATGAGTTGGGCTGCCTGCCAGTCTATCTGGTGGTCTGGTGATTGACGATGGCTGACTTTTCGAAATCTCCTCTGCGGCCGTGCGCTCGGTGTTCTTTAAGTCTGATGGGGAGATTCCGTCCTGTTTCGCCGATGTACACCTTGCCGCACTCACAGGGGATCCTGTAGACTCCCGCTCTGTTGCTGGGATCCGGTTTATCCTTGTGGGTGTGTAGAAGTCCTTTGAGTTTGCTGGGGGCTGAGTGGTACACTTGGATGCCCGCTTGTCGGAGGATGCGTTGGAGTTTGTGTGACGTCGAACCTAGAAAGGGGAAACAAGTAGAAAGGGTAGATTACTTACCTTGTGTTCGGGGTTTGGAACCGGCTTCGCTGTGCTGATCTTGCTGGGGTTGTAACCGTTGCGCTCGAAGGTAGTTCGGATGTGCTGTAGTTCCTTGGGCAGGCTGTCCTTGTCACAGATGTTGTAGGCGCGTTGAACGAGGGTACGGTTGACTGATGACTGTTGACTGTGATGGAAGGAGCGCTGGTTCAGGTAACGGTCTGTGTGGGTAGGCTTTCTGTAAACGTTGTGGTGTAGCGTGCCGTCATGGTTTCTGGAAATGCCGACATCGAGGAACGATATCTTGCCATCTTCTTCTGTTTCCATGGTGAACTTGATGCTCGGATGTTGCTGGTTGAGATGTTGTAGGAAATCCTGGAGTGTGTCTCTGCCGTGTGGCCAAACCACAAAGGTGTCATCAACATATCGAAGCCACAGGTTTGGTTGGAGGTCGGCGGTGTTGAGGGACGAGTTTTCAAACTCTTCCATGAAAATATCAGCAAGGACCGGGGATAGAGGGGATCCCATAGAGGTCCCAGCTGTCTGCTCGTAGAACTTGCCCTGAAATTGAAAACAACTTGAAGAGACACATGTTAGTAGCAGATCATGAATTTGGTCAGGGGTGAGTGATGTGCGATCATCAAGGGAAAGGTCTTGTTCGAGTCTGTCCTTCACCAGGAGGCATGTCTCTTCAGTTGGGACATTGGTGAATAGGGAGACAACATCAAAATTAACCAAGATGTCGCTGGGTTGTAGGGTGAGGCCTCGGGTGATCTCCACGAACTGACTGGAGTTGGACACGTGGTGCTGAGTGAGACCCACCAAGGGTCGGAGGATCTTAGCTAGATGCCGGGCTGTGTTGTAAGTGGGTGAACCTCTGGAGGTGACGATAGGGCGGAAAGGAACATCGGGTTTGTGGATCTTCGGCTGGCCAAAGAACCTGGGGCAGGATGAGCTGGAGGGTCTGAGGAGTCGGTAGAGTTGGCTGGAGAGTACATCGGCACGGTGGAGGGCTAGGAGTTTGTTGGCAACTCTTAGCATAGTGCCCATTACATTTTGAACAATTACAAACATCAGTCTCCTGCCACCTACTGTCCCAAAAAACTCCCACTCACAGTCTCATCTACCCACGTCCCGTCCTGTCGATCGGGTCTTGCCTAAAATTACGTTTGGACGAGTTAGTACTACTTGGACGCCTAAGGAACACAAAATGCAACTTTTGTATTCAATATATCATAACTTTCTTAACACTAAACAAAGAACTTGGACATCAGTGCCCAATATTATCAATACATCCGAAACCCATGTCAGCGTTTTCATCAAAAGTTTAACCTTTAGTTAAACTTGCGATGTGCCAGCAGGTCCAAAATCACAAATAAGTGGCGGTCAAATGCTTGTTTTAAGCACCTTATGGTATAGTTTTTGAAAAATCAAGCATATGGGTTTCTCTATACATTCTTTCTACTGGGAAAATATTACAAAATGCCTGTAATATTATGTAATATTTATCTATTTGCCACCAACAGTGCACTTCTCCATGACATTACAAACATTATTTGATCTACACTTTTTAAATTAGGTGTCCAAGTTACGCAAGGTGTGCATTATTTTCCCCATACTCTAGGGACACTTAGTTAAAGCTACCAGTAAATTATTCATTGTTTTAAGATAAGCTGGTATGCCTACCTGACAAATGCAATAAATCATCACAATAACTAGATTACTTTTATGAAAGATGTATTATTGACCCCAACGCTTTGCTAACGACTTGTACTCTGAGGCAAGTAAATGAGAAAGCATAATACATAGTTATTCACAAGTCATGAATTGTTTAGTGGACAGCTGCGAATGGTTGCCGTTTACCAACTGCCGGATTTGATAACCTAATGGGTTAATTCGCTCATCATTCATTTTTTAGATAGAAGGGGGCGATACGAGAGAGATAATTCAACCAAAAGAAACAAATCTAAGTGAACACAGTCTAATAATGGCACTATAGAATAAATGGCACTAATCACTAATCTATCCGATCACTGTAAGAAATATTGGTCAACATATCAACATTGTTACACAGTTGGTTTACCATTGCCCAATGTTGGAAAACAGTTGTGGTAAATACTGACCAATTCTGGGAGAAATAACCTTACCCAACCCCATGCTGCCCAACGTTTTTACAGTGACATAACGTGATTTGTTTTTGAAAATTCCCCTTCTACCCCTTCACACATGTCTATCAAGCACTTGAACCGTAGTATTTTTGGAGGTGGGGAGTCACTCCGTTATTAAGCGAATGTAGTCTCTATTGAGATATGGGAATGGAGATGGTGATTGATACGATCATGGAAGGACGATTGTAATAATCAGAAAAATACTACGGAAAACACGGTACTTAAATAGAGCTAATAATCCGACTGCCTATACAAATTTTCCTTAGTTGGATAAACAATCTGATAAGACTTTGTTAGAGATGTTTCTGACAATAACCGGCAAGCCAACTTTTCCGACTATCACAACTTCGGCTTATTATTTCCGACTTAATAGCAATGCTCAAACAGAATATCCAGAACTGGTTAGTCCGACACCTCATTCGGAAATGTAGTTTTATTCACTTGGATGACGTAATGCTTATAGGTGGGATCTTCCCGCTATAAGGTCATGTGACTGGACGCGGCTTATTCAAATGTGGGCAATGAAACGTGTCTCTATATAAGTAGCGTCTAAAGCAATAACATAATTCGTTCAATCCATTGCTTACGCCGCTGAGTGATCGCATATTTTTCAGATATACTTTAATGAAGTGTCACTTAAATAATGTTTAAATTATTCGATAGGCATGCCAAATGCTGACATCCGCTACAGCTGCAGAATGCCACGCCACTGGTCAAGAGACTGCCCATTTAGTTTCGATGCACGGTCATCATCCAGGGTTAAACCAAAAGCAAGAGCTGCCCCATCAATTGGATACACAAACTTCCACAACAGCATCACCCCATGGCAAGTCTCAGCGAAACATCCTCTCCAATACACTGTCAAACACCCTGGCCATCACCCCCACGTCAGCAGAGTACGGCGTGGGGGCTGCAGGACCCTCCATCTTGCCTTAATCTGGAACATAAGTTCTAAAGTTAAAATGTATGAATCGTGTGATTTGGAAGAATTAAAATCAGATAAGATAGATGTCAAAGGAATATTAAAACAACATACACAATTCTGGTATGATATTGGCGCTTCTCGCCAGTTATTACTCAGGGTAACACAATATTTTGAATGCTTGTTTCTGATAGAATTCGGAGAAACAAGAACCTTCATATGTAGTGAGTCCCTTATCAGTGTAGTGATATACTGTACGTGCAATGTCAGCGCATGCGCACCAGGGGTTGTCGCCAGTTTTCCCTCGTGTGTGTTGTAATAAATGTATACCAAGGTCCACAATATCCATCGCTTCCTTTATCAATTATTTACCTATTGCAATGCTACTACATGGTAGCAGCGGTGATGAATAAATCAGAATCTTTCTAAAGAACATTTCGGCAGTTTTGAAGCAGATTCATCGTGCTGGAATCCGAGATTTTGACGTAGAAGTGTGTGGCGCCGAGGAACAAAATTGAATGTTTCTCATAACTACGGTCGTATACATGGACATGGCCCTATATATCATCGTGCACGTCTAGCCAGGCGTCTACACTGCACACAATTCTGCACAATATTCTGGAATTATCGTTATCAGCCAGCCTGACAATCAGCTGTACAGACATACACACCCAACCGGAATCGTTTCCTCGGCTAATTTGACACGTTTTGCCAATCACCGTCGTTATCACCCAACCTATCCGAATCTATTTCAGACACAGAGTATCTTACCGCAATAGCCCAGCCCAGGAAAGATTTTCATTGTGCTTGACATATATTTGCCTTATTTGTATTTTCATATTGAGTATATTTTTTGTGACCACTTATTACTCATATTTAGGCCCACTCATCTAAGACAAGTTTTCTTGCTGTTTGTCACGCTGCATAGGACACTTCCTGCAATACAGTATGGCAAATACCCACAAATGAACTGGCATGCCAAATATCTGGCAGAAGAATTTAAATTGTTCAAGCAAAGATTGAGTCTATGTATGCAGGACAGTGAAATTAATCAGCCTGACAGGCAAGCAGTAAAGATTAAAATTGCTCTAGGCAATGAAGGTCTCAAACGGTTGAATGCATCCGGTCTATCCCAGGACACCGCTGCATGCAGAGCGACAAGAGGTTTGTGCGCATGCGCCTTTTTCTGCTCTGTATAGCGCCCTCTATTGGTGTTGTTTCACCAACTTTAAACAAGGTCGCGTCTTTTGAAATTTGGCAAATCGACTGGAGGCAAATGCCAAATGACCTCAATGAACAAAGATCACACATCAATCTACAGTCATGGCTTTACAAGATGACACGTTTCTGGGTGAATTCATCGAAACCCGCGAAGTGTAAAAAGCGTCTTCAATGTGCATCAAATGTTGAGCATCCGTTAAATTTTACAGATTGAGAGAAGCTAATTATTGGTCCATTTTTTGACGTTATTGTACGTCTTTCGTGAATTTTTTTCTTGAAAAATCAAGCATAGGAGGGTAGTTAAACTCACGAAGAACAGTTTCATGGTGATTATACCTGAGCAAACCCAAGTAACGGCCTCAGGGCAGCAATTCAAAAAAGGTGAAATATTGCTATTGATTACATCTTCGCTGTTTAAATAATGGATTTGGAGTGCATAGAAAGGAAAAAAATCCTTAAATTAATTTAAAATGGAAGAGTGAACAGAATATATGTATTAAATATTGGTTTATATTGGCTTATAAACTCAAATCATTCCCCGTTTTTTTTATATTCTAACGTTATTAAAAAATTATTTAACCCCCCTTACAATGAAAACGCCCACAATCTAATCCGTGTGTGTATGCACACGCATACACAATGATGTCATCCCAAAAACCGTAACGGGTTCCCCAGAAATCTTTTGTTTAACAACGCTAAAGCCGCAGGGGAATCCCACCGTTTAAAAGTTAGCTACTGGGTTTGCTCAAATAACAAAGTAATAATTAGTTAAAATAAGAGTTCTTTCACCTATCATACTTTTTATGTCTCAAGGAAAATTCATCATCAGGAAGAAAATCCGCTTTGAAATATTACCTTTTTCAGCGTGCGCGCTCTTGTCAAGGGCCAAAGTTGTGCACAAAAAAACTTCAAGGAAATTCGCGCGTTTGCCCATATTGCTGTAATGTTAGTTCAATATTTGCAGACGACATATTCTTTCTAATCCTATTGGTTAAAAATTCTCTTTGAAATTAATTTTCAGTATGTAACAGGCGTTTTTATCAATGAACTCCGCGACGGAAAAAAAAGTAAAGGTCACGTTATGAATATGCATTTTTGTATGACCCTTCAAAATTCTCGCGCATGCGCCCAAACCACATGTCGCCTACAGAGCATTTTGAACAGCGGTGAGGAAGACCAAAATGACCCCGATCAACTTTGGCCATTATTCGAGGACCAACTGACAATAAATGCAAATTTCAGAATTTATAGGCTCGAACTTATGAATGGCACTGCAGCAGTAGACGCTATTCATGCATCGCGCCGATCGTACTCCAATTGGGGACTTCAGCACAAACCTCTCAGTTGTCACATGTAAAGCGTGCGGCAGTAAGGGGCATTGGGCGGGCATTGGGAGAACTTTTGCAGGAAATCTAAGCGCAAACAACATGACCGTCGACGTAGTAAATCGCCATATAGGCACAGTAAACAGCGCAGTACATCGGTACCACGTACTGATCGCAGACGATCGAGTAGCCTCAGTGGTTCCAGGCAAAGCGACCTTGCATGTGACAAGCAGGGCCAACTTTGTAGATGATTGTAGTGACACTGATCCACCAAATGACACGTTCTACTCCATCACTGTTTCTGACATGTGCGGCACTCCAGTTCACCAAAATGGTCCTGAGGTTTTCAGTACACTCAACGTTGTATGCCCAGATCGTCTTGGTCAGCATCACCTTAGAGTAAAAGTAGACACAGTTGCGAGTGGTAACACCAGTTCATACCATGCAACAGATATATGGTGCCCGATGGAGATTGATGACTACACCTACACAAGTACGACTGACTGCTTACAATGGGTCGAATATCACCTGTCATAGTCATATATATGTAATGTGCAGATACCGTGACTCCGAATGGTTCCGGGAAAAGTTCTACATTGTTGACGTCCCGGGTCCAGCAGTTGTGGGTTTACCTACAAGTCAGAAACTACATGTAAACATCCATGCAGTTTCTTCTTCACCAGAAGCACCGTCGTCACAATCACCAGACATTGACTGACAAGTCCACTTTACCCTCAGATATACCCCAGCTCTCAACACTTTTCTTTTAATGGTAGATTTCTATTAAGAGATGACCCCGGAAAATTATAATAATAAAGAATCAACGCAATTGAATGAAGAACAAATAAGAGACCAGGTATAACTTAGATCATGCTGTTGTATTTACATTATTTACAAATATTTACAGGAGCAATGGTTGAAGTTGTAACTCCGTACATGATCAGTTTGAATAATCAAATTACAATTCAATAAACTTAATCCAAATAATTCCACAATGTTGTTTCTATAGATCCTTAATAAATTGGTTGTAGCTAAGTTGATATTCTAAATGTTACGTCGTCTTTACGTATACCCTCTCGACCCGTCTTCCCATGTGTGTGTGTGCACTCCGTACGATGAATGGCCTGATGATTAGTCTCCGTCTCAAGGAGCTTCATGCAGCGTCACGGTACACATCAGTGCTCAATCAATCGGGACGGGGATAGGTCTAGCCCAGGGGTATGGTATGGCCATGGTTATTGATTTGGGGTGAAAACTTAGATGAATGTCGAGGCTGAGTGTTGCGGAGATCTGGACCGATAGAAGAATTGGTTTTGGGCTCTGATTTTGCCGGTAACTGATCAGATCGTGCCGGGACTGGATTTCTCCGGCCGATCGCCACTCCTGCTGCTTCAGGGGCTTCTTGGCTGTTGGTACGGTCTCTCTCTCTCTCTCTCTCTCTCTCTCTCTCTCTCTCTCTCTCTCTCTCTCTCTCTCTCTCTCTCTCTCTCTCTCTCTCTCTCTCTCTCTCTCTCTAGCTTACCGGACTCAAGTTCTGGTGTTAGCAGCAGAATGTGGGTTCGAATCCCAGCCGTGACACTTGTGTCCTTGAGCAAGACACTTAACCATAATTGCTTATAGGGGCAGAGGCAGTTTAACAACTGCCTTGTTCTAGACTAGTTACCCCTCCCAGTCCTATTCGCACCGTGAAGAGGCTGGTTATTAACTTGTCTTGTTTCGGTGCGAGGGGCTGGTTTCTTCAGTGTGGAGTCGTTGTAACAACTGAATGACTTAGTAGCCACCACCTTGGAGTGGCCATTGGCTTGTGTGGGGCGAATTGCGTAAAAAAAAAAAATTAAAAAACAGCAACTTTATGCTCCGCGCAAGTGCAGTGTCCACCTTAAACCTAAGCTCCATGCGGAATTAGACAAGATGGTGTCATCCGCCAAATCGCCCATCACACGGACTGGTGCAGCTCACTTACACCAAGTGTCAAGAAAGATGTCTCGACCCCAAGCGTCTGAATAATAGCTTAAAACAATGTCCTCATAAAATACCAACTTTGGAGGAACTGAATCCAGAATTCTCGCAAGCAAAGTTTTTCTCCAAATTGGATGCGAAGGCAGGGTATTGGTCAATCCATCTGGACAGTGCATCCCAAGAATTGACAATGTTCCGCACACCTTTTGGTCGTTATTGTTTTTGTCGCCTTCCTTTTGGATTGTCTGTAAGCCAAGACATCTTTCAACATTGTATGGATGATATTGTCAGCCAGGTCCCTGGTTGTGTAGGTACTGCATACGATATTGCTGTTTTCGGTCGTACCGAACAAGAGCATTATCGCAACCTCTTCAACCTCATGCAGACTGCCAAGCGAGAGGGATTGGTGTTCAATAGCGCCAAATGCAAGGTCAAGACAAACCAGATAAATTTCTTTGGCTCTGTATACTGCAAGACAGGTATCCGCCCTGAACCAGCAAGAATAGAAGACATCCGTGCTATGCCAACACTCCAGGATAAGGAAGACCTGCAGCGGTTTCTGGGTGTCCTAAACTTTGTCTCACCTTATATCCCACAGTGCGCAGACAAAGCTGCTCCCCTGAGAGACCTGCTCCGTAAAGACGTCCCGTACCAGTGGGAAGAAGACCACCAAACAGCATTTCTTGCTCTCAAGTATTCCATCTCTGCCAAGTCATGTCTGAAGTACTATGACCCCAACCTTGAGACTAATCTTGAAGTTGATGCATCGCAAAAAGGCCTCGTTGCGTGTCTTCTTCAGGATGGCAGATCTGTAGCTTTTGCATCTAAAATCTTGTCAACATCCCAAGCCAATTACTCAAACATTGAGAGAGAGAGACACTTGCTCTGGTCTTTGGTGTGACCAAATTTCATACTTACCTGTTTGGTTGCCACTTCCGTGTCCTCACTGACCACAAGCCACTGGTGACTATATGGAATAAGCCCCTCACCAGTGCCCCACCTCAGTTGCAGAGATTGTTGATCAAGATTCAGGGTTACCATTTCACTATTGAATATAAACCAAGAAGTACCATGGTGATTGCCGATGCATTGAGCAGACTTCCTAACCCAAACAAGGAGGATGATGTCTCGCTGGACATAACGGTTGCTGACATCAGTATTAGCCCATTGACCATGTCCACTTTGGCAGTGCCAAGCAACATGATCTTCAACGTGAGACAGCTCGAGATCCAGTTCTCAAAGAATTATTACAGTGAGTTATCTACTCTGGATGACCTGACTCCTTATCGTAGATTACCATTCCAAGTACCCCGTTGTTCAAAAGCTCACAGACATCTCAAGTACTTCAGTAGCCCGAGAAACTTCAGCAATGTTCAGCCTTCTCGGTGCACCAGTGGAGATTGTTTCCGACAATGGACCCCAGTTTGATGGATAAGCATACCAGCATATGTATCCCCGCTCAAATGGTATGGCAGAGCGCATGGTCCGTACGGTCAAGTCTGTGACGAAGAAGTGCCACATGACTGGCCAAGATATCGACATTGCCTTGTTGAACCTACGAGCAACACCAATTGATGCCCACCTCCCTGCACCAGCAGAAATAATGTTTGGGAGGCGGATTCGTACCACCTTGCCAAGCAACAATCCTTTGAGCACTACACAGAAGCCTCAGGAAGTTAACGAACACTTAGCATTCTGCAGAGACGAAATGAAAGCCAACCATGACAAACGCGCTGGTCCAGACCGTCCCCCACTATATGTTGGACAGAAAGTCAGGATCCTGGACCATCCCAACAAATATTGGGTACCAGGCGAAGTGACTAGAGTCTGCAAGGAACCTCGGTCATATGAGGTCAAAGCGCCCAATGGAACCACTCTGAGGCGCAATAGAGCACATATGCGTGACATGCGTATCCCACCGACGCTGAGCACAGCTAAACAGGCAGGCGCCTCTATGCGTTCCAAGCGTGTTCACTTTGCAGGCAGTCCCCATCGTGCCCTTTTTCCTCTGGTGTCGAGCCACAACGGGATGCGATGCCCCGGAAGAGAACAGTACCTCGTTGTGACACGCCAGCTGCATCTCATTACCAAAGACACATCTACGTGGTCAAACCACCACCAGATCAGGTTGTGTGACCCGTACACCAGCTAGATACTTACCCAGTTCGAGTTAAAGATAGTTAATCAATGTTTTGTTCAGTGATTCCAACCCACACCCAGTTTAACAGTGACACTTTCCAGAGAATTGTTTATTCAACATTTTTGAAAGTTTTCTAATTATTATGCATTATTTGTTTTCTGAACGGATCAGTTATAAAAATGTTCATCCTTCCCAAATTGTTATTGTTGATGTGGACACTCAAACACATTTTAACATTATCCTGTGAACTACCCAAAAGGCAGTGATCATCATGTCTGTGGAAATGTTTGCACTATGTGAACATGTTTCTTCACCTAACTCATGGGACTGGAAACAAGAACTATCATGTGAAACTACTAGAACTCTAATACAGGAACTCCATATCTACAGCGACTGGATGTTTGTCAACATGCCTATGTATTATTGACGATGAATGAAGTAGGATACGACATCATTATGGACTTAACTTTAATAAATATTTATTACACCTTGTTCAAAGATTTTCAAAAAGGGGGGATGTAGTAACATACTGTCAGAAATATCTGAGATTTTCATAGATGGTAGGATGGGACATAGATGGTTGTGTTAGATATTTTAAATTCACTGTACTTCCATTTGGCCTTTCATCGGCACCATGCACGGATTACCGCACGGGCAAACTGGGCACGTGCCCCGGGCCCAGGAGCCAATAGGGGCCCTTGGTTTTCAAAAAAAATAAAAATAAAATAAATAAAAAAATTTAGGGAGGGGGGGCCACGGGTCCCTATTAAATGTCAAGGCCCCCCCCCCCACCCATTTTAAAAATATTGGAGTAAATGTGATTTTGTAAATGTATGACTATGGCATTGTTTGAATGTAAATCACGTGTTTAATAAAGCCAATTAAATCACGTAGCCTACAGCGTGACGTAGGCCTATGCTGTGTGGTTGTTTCTGTGCTATTGTGCAACAAAACTATGTAGGCTATCTGGGGGGAGGGCATGCAGTGAGTGCGTGTGCGTGCGCGTGCAGGCTAAGTAGCATAGTACTAGTAGTATTATGCGCGTGTATGGGCCCGTGGTGAATTTGTGCCCAGGGCCTGTGCTCATGATGATCCGTCCATGATCGGCACCTCTCCTTTTCACGAAAATGTTAAAGCCACTGGAGAGCGTCTGGTATTATACTTATTGCATTTTATTGAGATGATGGATTCGCAGTCGTTCCCAGCAGCTAAAGAAATATCAAATAATGTTACAAATGGCTTGTTGAGAGCTGGTTTCGTATATAACTTAGAAAAGAGTAAGTGGAATCCAACTTATCGCACTGAATGACTTATCGCTATGAGCTAGAACTGGTATCCCAATAATACTTCAAAGACGTGTAGATAAAATCTATAAGACAATTTCTGAAAAGAACAAATAACTACTTTATCGGTTAGGAAGCTACATTCATGTTTGCCAAATCATTTGGCTAAGCCCGATGTGTGGAAATACAACCAGATTGATGGCATTGTCAAGTTGAAATTGGCCGATCTACTGACCAAGATAATTTAATAGAGCTAGATGAACATTGTATCGCTCAAATCCAGTTCTGAAATGAAAATGTATCTTCACAAAATGTCCGTAATGTGTTTGCAACCAGATAATTGATACAGATGACTGGATGATTTCAGACATTTTAATAAGTGAACTTTGGGGCCATTTAGTATTGATTTAATTTTACTTGGCTTTCAATCATGAAACTAACCTTCCCATTCAGAATGAAATTATTGCTGCAATTGTTAGACAATAAGAAAGAAAATGCAAAGATAATATGATCGCTTCTACATCGGTAGCTAGCCCTGATAGGACCCTATCTACAGTGCAAAGTACACCTGACCAAGAGTACTTTCGGTCATATACCTGTAAGGTTTGCACCGAATTATCTCCTTTGGGATATGGTCAAAGAAAGGCAGGCACTATAACTTCTTAACTGCCTCTTGCAGAAACGATTTTTGCTAAAAGATGTCTTTAAAAAAAAGGATTTTCCCAACATTTCTCGGAGCAACGGCCAATCTGTATACAAACTTTTCATGCCGTTCATGCTGAATAATGCGCATGAGCGATGACCATGGACTCTCACGCCCCAGCCAAAGCGGACATAAGTGAACCCAAGATGACAAATACATAATTTGTCTGTACCATATCAAAATTCTATCTCAAAATGCTCTCATTAAAAAAAAAAAAAAAATTAAAATGATTCAACAAGTTCATTTTTAAATACTTTTAATGAGTATTGTTATTATATAACAAGTACCGCTGTGACAAAGAGTTCTGCCTTGTAGTGACCAGTATGAGAAATGTTTAATTCTTTGTAAAAGAAATATATATATTATTCAGATATTAGAACAGATTAGCTTGAACTTTAAGCAAATAATATTTTTGATCCTCAAAGTACAAGTTCTTTTGAAAATAACATCTTGTTTCAAATAAGCTTTCAATTCAAAACGATCGAGGGTTAAACATTATCGTCACTAACACTTGGTGGTATAGTTTCCCATGTTGTTGGCATTTTAAGATATTTCACAAAATAGCTCTCAAAAGCCATTGTTCTACACAAATTTATACCCAAAATTAATTGCTAACAGGACCTCCTATAAATTAAATGTAGGACTTTAATACTGTAAAACCATGCTTCTGATTATTTAAGAATCATATTAAACTATTGTTTTCCTTTCGGAGGTAAATAACAAATTTCAAAATTGCAAATATTGACGATAAAATAAAAATAGTATTTACAAAGCCCAACTGGAAAGAAAGTGCGTGACCTTAATCTTCTAGATGAAGTTATTCAATACCAAAGGGAATTCAAACCAAATAAAACAAAACTTGTCGATAAAATCATTCCAATCATCTAGAAAACGTCGCGGCTGATGTAAGCCTATCTTTTAAAATCCAAGTAGAAAGAAAGGTCACGACCTCAATCTCGTAGGTGAAGTTATTCAATATCTAGGGGAATTCAAACCAAATAAGGAATATAAAGCAAAACAAGATAATTTTTACAGTTGCAATCTGAAAACCGAGCCTGGGAAAAGGTTCTGCCCATGCACATACAGTATCAAAACAACGTATAGAATGACATTCGGCCCTGCCGCCATGGGCGGTTTTAGTCAATTTGTCACATTAAGTGGGAAAAATCAATTCTTAGTTCGTCTAAATTGTTTTTTCTGATGGTGATTCATCGTCATGATTATTTGAAGGTATTTTTTCGGGAGTGTGATTTTCTAGCCTCAATAGGCTTTGTTTATACATAGAGAAGCTTTCTCTATGGTTAATGCCTGAATAAATATCAGCAGTGACTATCCAAGTTTAGCAAACGCACAGAAAGGCAAATTCTGGCTAATTATTAGTGTCTCTTATCACGACCGACTATATTTACAGTCTCTCCATTCCTTCCGTTCCACCTCCCTCAGATTCCAAGTAGTATATGTAAGTACCAAGTAATGTTAACTCTAGAAGATGACTGACCTATTTGTTCGTCCATTACGACGCTAATAGGTGCTGTTCCCTATATTGTTCTTTCCCTTCATGCTGACGGTTGCTGTCGGAAATCCTGAGTTAGTGTTCTCGACAAACGTAAATAGCTTTGTGCTGGCAGAGGTACGTCATGTGGGACATCATGTTTTTAAAGAGAGGCTCTAAGCAAAATAAATACTTGACGTTTTCCTATTACTTGAGTGAATAACATCCAGCATATCAGTGCTGCTGTACGTATGTTAACATAAGAGAGGCCATTTCCCCCAGTGTACATTATACTTTTCTGAATTCGAGACAAAAGGGGGCTTTTTATAATCTTTCATATTGGGTTTAGATAATAAAACTTATTTTATTTTGGTACCTCGCTAAAAATGGGAAAGGGTGAATTATTGGTATTTGCTTAGAGCACCTTTAGGATTGCTGGGTCAACAAGACAAAATGGGGTAGACTTAACACTCATCGATATCATTCCTAATAAGTCTGCGATGCACCTACACAGAAAGACTTTGTTTTACCAATATTGTGATGAACTGTGCGTTCTTGCCGATTGAGAAGAATTCAATATAATTACAGGGCTGATTCCCTCAAAAATAATAATGAAGAAAAAAAAGCACACACCATCGACACTGGGTGGAGTTGATTAAATTGGGAAACAGTGATGGATTTCTTAGCCCTCGTATAACAGAACTGAAGAAGGAAATAAATGAATTCCGACATGTCGAATTGTCCGCCAATAAATTCGCCGCAAGACGTCTGGAGAAAACGTCTGATCAATATTGACTTTTGAAGTGTCGTGGCCTCTCCTGTATTTTGCTCTTGATGAACCCATTCTCCTTAATTAGCTCTAACTCGAACCTTCGGTCACGCCGATGGTTGTTCCCGTCACTAGGAATGACTACAGCCGAGAAACCCAAGAAATGTAAACCAACAATCAGGTAAGACAAATATTAATTATATTGTAAAAACAAAGAAATCTCAGTTGAAAATTAATAGTAAATTAATTTAACCCCAGGTTATTCATATTCCAAACATGCGTCTAAGTTTGCTAATTACAGTGAACTATAAAAAATAATCACATTCTGAACGTAGGATTAAAATAGTCACCTTTAATAAAGGGTGATGTTGTTATATGGGAGACAGCAAAAGCCAAGGCATACGTTGAACCCTATCAAGTTGCCTTGAGAGTGATCATCATAGTGCAAGTGTCTCCACACTCTCTGTGTGGGTGCCTAGGAGAGTGATCATCATAGTGGAAATGTCCCCACCCTCTCTGTGTGGGTGTCTTGGAGTAAGACTCACCGTCTCGGAGTGTTATCGGAATGTATTTGAAAGTATGATGTGTTTAAAACACGTAGATTCTTTGAAAAAAAGCTGTGTGTTAAATTAAGTACACAAGACTGGCCCATGATAAGCTTTAATCATCTATTCTGCACAAGTTGACGACTGTTCAGGTAATCAGAAAAAAAACTCTTCAAATTTGTAAATAACTTATTGCATAAATCAAAGGAACCAACGCTCCCCACTAGTGACTCTGACAAAAATCTTGCGGATAAATTTGCCAATTTCTTTGTTGAGAAAATTGACAATATTCACAAATCTTTCACTACCAATTCCAGTAATTCTTCTTTAACAACAAATGACATAACTTCTTTGAACACATCTATTTCTCTGTTTCAACGTGCAAGTGAAGAAGAAATCAGAAGAATAATTATGAAGTCACCATCCAAATCATGCGAACTTGATCCTGTGCCTACATTCTTGTTAAAAGAATGTATTGATGCTTTTGTACCACATATAACCTTGATTGTAAATAAGTCTCTGCTTCATGGAATGTTTCCTGACAGTTTGAAAATTGCACATGTTCGTCCACTTCTCAAAAAAGCTGGTCTCGACAAGAATAGTTTGAAAAATGATAGACCTGTATCAAACTTCAAATTCCTAGGAAAGACTCTACGAGCTGTATCTTGTAGAATATCACATCATATGCATGTAAATAATTTATACGATCATTTCCAATCTGCCTAAAAAGCACACCATGAAATAGAAACAGCACTGTTCCGTGTCAACAATGACATTTTATCTGCACTCGATGATGGAAATATAACTGCCTTAATTCTTCTTGATCTTAGCGCTGCGTTCGATACGGTTGACCATGACATTTTACTTGCACGTTTAAAACATCATATAGGAATTATAGTCATGCACTGGATCGAATGGTGTCGCTCATACTTGTCTAAAAGACCTCAACATGTTTGTATTCGTGATGCCGTCTCTGAACCTTTTCGTCTGAATTACTCAGTACCTCAAGGATCTGTCCTCGGCCCTCAGTGGTTTCCAATTTACACTTACCCAATTCGTAATATATTCATGAAATATGACCTATCTTATCACGTCTGCGCAGATGACACTCAAATTTATCTAGCTTTCAAACCATCACAACAACAGAGTGCCTCTATAATTAATCGCCTTGAAAACTGTATTCATGATATTCGCATTTGGATGAAGGAAAATTTCTTAAAACTCAATGATGATAAAACTGAATTTGTGCTATTTGGTTCTCGTCAACAAATATCTAAGATTTCTATTCCAAATATTGTTATTGGTGACTCTCATGTGCAATCTTCTTCTCAAGCAAGGAACGTTGGAGTTATTTTTGATGCAAATAAATGACAAAAAACAATTTAGGGAACACCGGAATAATCTCAGTTAAAGCAAGATCATTTATTTCAGATAAACACAATGTTTCACAGAATTGATGAGAAACAACTGCACAATGAAACAGATGATAAAGGATGCATGTAGTGATTACACATTTCATGACATGACTACTGAAAGAGAGAGGGGTTGCAAATGAAAATCCCGGTTCATGGAACATTTCAAACCTATTTGATGTTAAAAATCCGGTGTTCCCTAAATTGTTTTGAGTAGTATATTTCAAATGTTACTCGCACCGCAGCTTTTCACCTTAGGAACATTGGAAAGTTACGCAAATATCTTAATTATGATGCAACAGAACAAATTGTTCATTCCTTCATAACATCTCGTCTCGATATGGCAAATTCACTGCTTTATGGACTTCCTCAGGATCAACTACGACGACTTCAAAAGATTCAAAACACTGCTGCACGTATTGTGACTCTCTCTAAAAAATCATGTCATATCACCCCTGATCCTGAAAGATCTGCATTGGCTGCCAATATCATATCGTAATATTTATAAAATATTGCTTATCGTTTTTAAATCTTTGAATAATTGTGCACCATTATATATATCTGACTTGTTGAAATGCCCCTCTCGCAAGTTACGTTCCAGTGCAAAATTTATGCTGGCTGAACAAAGGTCTAAACATTCTTGGGGTGAAGTTGTGGCTCCACACCTTTGGAATGATTTGCCTCTGTAAATTCGTGAATCTTAAACTGTTTCCTCCTTCAAGAAAAACTCCTGTAAAGCGCCTTGAGCACTTCTTGGTGGATATGTGCGCATTATAAATCTTCTGTATTATCATTATTATCATCATCACCATCGTCATCATCACCATCACCACCACCACCACCACCACCACCATCATTAATAGGTGTTCGAGCGCGCAGTGCGAACACCTATTGTTTTTGTACTGTTTTTTTTCTTTCTTTTTCGTCTTCTTCTTCTCAGTGGCGCTTGTCCGGCAACAAAGGCATCCTTGCTAAGCATATACAGCCTTCAAACTTAACAGATGAACAGAACATATTAAGCTGACGAAACCGTTTGCTGTGACGTCATGATTACGTCATCAGGTGTCGAATTACGCTAAATCAAAGTTTAATATTTCAAAAAATTATATCTCATGAACCATAAAAGATATTTTCACAATCTTTGCATCATCTGAAAGATCTTGAATTATGTGATTTTTCGTTTTCAGACGTGACCCCAATCTGACCTTTCCTTCCGGTCGAAACCGGAAGTTGAAAATTTCAAAAAATCATATATCATGAATCATAGAAGATATTTTCACAATCTTTTTATCATCTTAAAGATCTTGAACTATGTCACATTTCGTTTTCAGACGTGACCCCAATCTGACCTTTCCTTCCGGTCGAAACCGGAAGGTTAAGTGAAACAATATGCTGAATTACTATTCCCTGTATGTACGAATAGCCCATATCGCGCGTGCACAGAATACATACACACATCAATATACGGAGTTTAATATAGGCCTACAACGTAAAGGTCTTGTCACACGGGGCAATTTTCGGGCAATTTTCATGCAATAAAAGTTGCTGGCAATGAGATTGCTCAGAGATTGCCCTGTGTGACATTTCACGCAATCCAGTGGCAATGAGTTGACTGGCTTTCTACTTTGAGGCAATCTGTCGAGGCAATCTCCAATCACATTGCGTATCAGTGATCACGTGACATTTTATCACTAGCAAAACGTTTTCGGCGGCGGCCATTTAATTTTCGGTTACATGAAAAAATGCTGAGGAATTTTGCCGTTCTTTTTAACTCCAAAGCAAAATACAAGAAAATAAAATGGTTTACCGAGAAAGAGGAAAATATAATTGCATTATTAAGAGGTAAGTAGACATTATTTAGAGGTATATTGGCCTAGAATGTGCGTTTGTAAAGTAGGCCTATCGTAGACCCCAATTTGACCTTTACGTCCTGTCCAAACCGGAAGTCAAAGTTTAATATTTAAAAAAAATCATATCTCAGCAACCACAAGAGGTTAATTAATTTTTTTTGCACCATTGTACTGATCGTTAATTGTCCAAAAATATTACAAAAAGGTGACCCCAATTTGACCTTTACACCTCCCGAACACCTAGAGTTTGTGTCAAGACAATCTCTGAATCTCTAGTTATTATTATCTATGTACCCACAGCTACGTAGCCATATACATCAGCTAATACAGAAATTAATAGGTTAAGGTAGGCCTTTTGTGTCCACATTGGCTTGCCATGAACTTAAATAAGTGACTACTTTTGTATGAATACTCATATAATAAGGCCTGTTCTGTAAGGCCTATTCTATATCATTTCTTCATCTTCACAATCTAGGTTTTCCCAGTCAATTTCGGCAAATAGGCGATTTTGCCTCTCCAGTTGTTACTGTGTTTCGAATTAAGAATTCAAGCATTCAATTTCATTTTCAGGCCATGCGAATTCATGTGGCATTATATTCAATTTAGCATATACGTCGTTCTTTTTAGTAATACACATTCTTCATCCAATTTAGCAGAGTTAGTTTGACTGGAGATTTTCACTAAAATGTTACTTTCGTTTTCGTATAACGGCAATCAATTTCGCAAAATGAGAAACAAAAAAGAGAAACAAATGCAAAAAAAAATTAATTAAAAAAAATATAAATAAAACAGAATACGTATCATATGTTTACTTTAATTCAAACTTAATTTTGTTTTCTTTATTCATGTGCGTTTCTCGTACATTTTATATAGGGCCAATCGGTCTTACTTTTTTTTTTTTTCATTCTCTGATTAGAATCTTTATTGGTTTTCTGGCCTGGGCCTAATTCTGTAATGCGTTTTTGAAACATTTATGTTATATTGGACTGTTTCATTAGAACCTGGTGTGTCTTTATCATTTTTTATCCTGGTTTCTTATTGTCCATTCATTCATTAGTGAACCATTTTTATACCTTTAGAAAACTAAAGTTAAACGAAGTTTAACAAAGTGTCAATTAAGTTGCACAAATTTCACAAATGCCTGCCCAATAATGAATTTGAATGACCAAATACGCGCCGCGAAAAGCGAAATTGAATGCTGTTCGAGTGGATTGTTAAATTGAATAGTTATTTTGTTTAAATCGCATGACGTAAGACTCAAGAGTACTATTCATGAATTGAAATTGAATGATAATTTTGAGCAGCATTCAATTTCGCGTGAAACAGAATGACGTGGTGTTTAAATTGGCTGCTTATTTGCCGAAATTGACCGGGAAAACCTATATTAGACGTATTAGTAAGTACCTATTTAAGGATTCTTTAGTCACACTGGTTCATGCATCCATTACCAACCAACTTGATTATTGTAACAGTCTTCTGTATGGCTTACCTAATTCTCAGATTGCTAAGTTACAGTTCATTATAGGCGCCAGTAATATTTCGTGTAGATTCTAAAATCTTTCTTTTAACATTCAGAACCTTTGGTTTATCCCCAAGTACATTATTGATCTCGTTAGTATTGTTTACGCTCTAATAATAAGATATTTTCCAAAGTTCAGAATATCCAAAACAATGGGGGTAGGTCTTTTTCATCAACAGCTGCACTATGGAATAACTTCCCACATGATATTCAACACTCTCAATCCACTTTTAATTAATTGTATACACTGTGGTTCTTGCATATGAAAGTCGTGTAATGGAAATGTTAAATTATTAGGTGTTCGAGCGCGCAGCGCGAACATCTATTGTTTTTGTACTGTTTTTTTTACTGCTCCTTCTCAGTGGCGCTTGTCCGGCAACAAAGGCATCCTTGCTAAGCATATACAGCCTTCAAACTTAACACATGAACAGAACATAACAAGCTGACGAAACCGTTCGCTGTGACGTCATGGTGACATCATCAGGTGTCGAATTACGCTAAATCAAAGTTTAATATTTCAAAAAATTATATCTCATGAACCACAAAAGATATTTTCACAATCTTTGCATCATCTGAAAGATCTTGAATTATGTGCTTTTTCGTTTTCAGACGTGACCCCAATCTGACCTTTCCTCCCTCCCGGTCGAAACCGGAAGTTGAAAATTTCAAAAAATCATATCTCATGAACCATAGAAGATATTTTCACAATCTTTTCATCATCTTAAAGATCTTGAATTATGTCACATTTCATACACAGACATGACCCAATTGGACCTCTCCTTCTGGTCAAAAACGGAAGGTTAAGTGAAACAATATGTTGAATTACTATTCCCTGTATGTACGAATAGCCCATATCGCGCGTGCACAGAATACGTACACACAGCAATATACGGAGTTTCATATAGGCCTACAACGTAACGGAATGAAATGAGCGTGGAAAATTTCTCCTTTTTTACATGACATTGGGTCACAAATGTTCCTTCCTCAAGTCATCACCTCTCAATATAACAAACCTGAAGAATTTTGTGGGAAAATACATGGAAATTTACACCATTCTCATTGAATGCGGCATTTGTACGGTACATATCCCGCAGTATAACATGAGTATGTGTGTTGTGTATGAAGCGTCAATTTGTGCGCTGCTCAGACTGCTTCGCAGAATCTTGCTTTAAAATAGAGAATGGGTCAAACTACAGTTACAAGGCTCAGACTGTCAGAGCAGATGTTGTGCCTACAATATAAGACTTTCCAGTACATCTATAAAAGGTAATTTTAAGATTAAAATTAGTTGATACCTATACTTTTACAGTGTCACATAAAGTAGGTGATGTATGGTCCATGTATTTGTTTCTTCCCTGGCTACTTGTATTTCCCTTGTAGTGAGGAAGTTAATCACCTTAAAATGAGACATTTCACAAATTGATTGTTAGAAGTATGCCAGAAGTTCCAGAATGAGTGTTACTGATGGGCTCATAATTCTACTTTTGGCAATACATAGATCTGTGTTTTTATTGAAAAAGTAGGTGTAAACAAACATTTGAAATTGAAATCATTTATTTATTATCTTCCAGCGTAAGAAGAGACGAAAACCTTCCAAAGTACAACATGACTCACAAGATATGTGGTGAATAGAGGAAGCCAATACACTAGAAGTTACCACTGCAATAAAATACCCTGATGTGTCCATTATTCAGAAAGAACAGTCGTACTTTTAACAAAATGGTCAGACCAGATTAGAAGATTTTAAGGTTGTCAACACTCAGCATTGCACCTTTGGTAAAAATTATTCTGAGACACCCAAGCATATTATTTTGTAAATTTAATTTTGTTTAAATCGTGGCTTGAATTTGAAATTGGGTAAAAAAGGTTTTCAGGCACAGCAGTTTAAATATAAAATGAATTACTTTTGATTTTGAGGCAAGACATCCTGATCTTCTTTTTATTTCTTTTCTTTTTATTATTTTATCAGCTTAATTGAATTTAATTTTGCAAATGGAATAATGTGTATACATTTTTAATCGAAAAGCATCAATAAACTTCCCACAATGATTGTTTAATAACCAAAAAAGAGTCTAGAAAAAAGAGTCTAGAACAACAAAATGGTAAGTAATTTTTCCCCAAATTGTTAGGTGTTTATTTTTAAATATTGGCTTGGCAACAAAGGCATCCTTGCTAAGCATATACAAGCAACTTCGTGTCCACACAGTTTACGGTAATTTCACTATCGTCCTTTATTTCAAGATGTTATTTTTGTACACAGTTTTGGAATTGTTAACGCTTGTTCTAAATCTAAGAGTGAATTCTAACAGATCGTTTTTTTAAGTTGGCATTCATGACTTCAATTAACTCATCGTGAGGATTTTTTCTTTTTTCTTTCGTTCATTGGCAATCAATTTCAGGGTAACAGTTGCCAATGCTCCCTTGACAAAAGGTTTTCAGGCACTGAGTTAATTTAAATACAAAATCAATTAAATTTGATTTTAAGGCAAGAGATCTAAATCTTCTTTTTAACTTAGGTATTTTATTTCTTTTTTTTAAATTATTTTATCAACTTAATTAAATTTACTTTTGCAAATGGAATAATGTGTACAGTGTTTAAACGAAAAGCATCAATAAATTTCCCACAATGATTGTTTAATAAACAATGTGGCAAAAAAGAGTTTAGAAAAACAAAATGGTTGGTAATTATTTTCCAAAATTATTGGGTGTTTACTTTTAAATATTGGTTTTGGTTAGCCGGTTAGAAAATTTCTAAATGGTCAGTGAATTTTGTTTCCTTTTAATTTATGTAATAACCAAATAATGTTTCATTATCAATAAATAAATTAATTAAAAAGATTAAGGCCTACACGTTTTAAGCATTATTCTGGTGCAGAACCTTAAAACTTAACACATAGTTAGACCTTAACATGTAGTTGTATCCTCGGTTGTGACGTCATGGTTAAGCCATCAGATTTCGAATTACACTAAATCAAAGTTTAATATTTCAAAATATCATATCTCATGAACCACAAAAGATATTTTCACATTATTCTTCTTCTTCTCCTTCTCGATGAGATTTATCGAACAAAAAAAACATAGTTCCAAAGTTCACACAGCCTTCAAATTTAACACATACTTATACCATAACATGTAGTTGTCAATAAATTTATGACATATAGTTTCAGGTAAAGCTGTGACGTCATGGTGACGTCATCAGACAGCGAAATACAAAAATAAAAAAATATTTCCAAAAATCATATCTCATGAAACACAAAAGATATTTACACAATCTTTGCATCATCTTACAGATCTTGAATTATGTGACATTTCGTACACAGACATGATCCAATCAGACCTCTCTTTCCGATCGAAACCGGATCTGGTATATGCGTTCAGTGGACGAAGTTACTATTGACATGTGACCTTTTAAAAAAGTGACTGATGACGTCATCACCTATCACAGTGCCCTTTTGTGGCAGATTTAGAAACATAATAATCTCAAAAATCATAGGAAATTTGAATATGACTGCGAATAAAGTGATAGTGACATCTTATATTCTCAAAAAATGTTTGATAACATCATCAAAGTTCAGAGCGCCGCCTAGTGGCATTTTTAAAAAGGGATTATTTTCCAATCTGAGAAATTGAACCAAAACGTAATTTTTTCATGATCATGAGGAAGTTTCATTGTGTCATATATATGACCTTCAAATCACCTGTTCTGACCTTTACTTCCGGTCCAAACAGGAAGTCCAAAGTCAACACATTCTAATGCAAAATTTATATCTTTTTGAATATGAAATTGATATTGTTATAATAAAAAGATGATACACCTTTGCAAAATATGATATTGACATCATCGATGATAATTTGATTGAACCGGAAGTTAACTCGAACACCGTCTGTTTGTTCTAACAAACACTTAAGCTCTAGTTGTTATTATTTTGGTGTTTTGTGGGAACACCACAATGAATGATAATGGTTCATTAATTAATTACCTAAACAGGTCCAATTCGTCGAGACATGATCACATAGGGGTGTATTTACAGCCGATATAAGTAGTTCTTCAATGCAAAATGTGTCATCTTTACGGGTAATGGCAACCCAATTTGAACGAACAACTATTTTGCGTTTCGTTAAAGCCCATGAGCGACACGAGACAGTATTTAATAAAGCAAATAAAAGGGTTCTGGCTTGGTAATATATTGCCGTTTTTGAGTAAACATAATCAAATGGACAAAAAGAGAAAACATTTTGCTTTTCCACCTAATTTCGTGATTCATGTTTAGGTGCCATGCAATATTGTTTTAGCCTTCCAAGGACAGTCTGCATGATGTACGGTAACTATACTAAACACGGAACCTGACTAAATAGTTGTGTTTCAAGCAATTGTAAAGCGCACAACACGACACAACACGCACACGCACCACCCAAATAACTTTCTTTAATCCGTTGATTATTTAAATATGAGTATTATTGCAACAATGTTTATTGAGGTAACTGATTATGTTAATCTGACTGGTGATATTTTTGTTCTGTTTTGGAAGAAGAAAGAGTGGAGTACCCATTTCGGGAGCTCGAAAATTGTCCGGTTCGCACAGGTAGTTATATGTATCTGTACATACGAACCGTATTCTGTTGTAAAGATTTTACAGTGAGGAAATTTCGATCAATATGTGTGTTGAGGCCAGGGTCATGTTATTACAACCGTTAAACGTAGACTACTACAACTTGTGAAAAAGGATTGTATTTTCCTCTTGTTAGTATTCAGGATCCGTTTCATGCCGTTTCCAATCGTCTAGCTGAACACTGCACCAGCAATTTACACGGTACATTTTTTATAACGGAGCGTTTCCACCTAATTTCGTGATTCATGTTTAGGTGCCATTTATGACGGCAGCAGAAGTCGTCACTGGCAAGGTGTTAGCTAAGGCCTGTGACAAAAGTCGTGATTCTGCCGTGCCGAAGGGCCCGAAAGTATGGATAACCATATAGCGAAAAATATGGTCGATGCATTATTTTTTAAGGTCTGGATCAGCATAGAGTCCTCTCCACAATAGCATAAATTTGACACTTTGTTGCGAGACCTTTACCGCGCGCAGGTTTAAGACAGCGGGCGTGGCCACCGGCGATAAAGGTTCAAGCTGCAGGGGAGTTCATTGAGGTGTTTAAACTTTATCCAATATCCCCATATCATAAATGCCCATCTCAAAATTCAAAATTACAATAATCAGTCATTTAAATTACAAAAGAACCAGAAATAGGATTTGAGGCTTTGCATTTCGGTTTGCGGTAACACCATGTGTTTATTTCAACTATCGCGAAGCGATAGTTGAGATAAACAGTTGAGTTACTACATTAGTTGAGTTACTAAATGATGCGTCCGCTTTACGAAGACATTTAAATTATTTTTTACTGTAATTTCAAATACTGATCTAAATTCACTGGTTTATCTTACATAAAAAACCAAGTTGGCAATACTGTAGGGTGCATTTCATTTGATTTAGCATGACTGTAATACCACATAAAATAATGAATGTTTTACAATAGTCATGTTTCCATATAAAAACGGTAACAAATTACATTTTATTTATTAATACCAAAGAACTAAATACCAAAACACAACATGTATTAAAAGCTTTTAAAAACAAAACAACCTCTGTGACAGTGTGTATAAAGTACTGTTTAGAGTTTAGTGTACAGAACAATAAACCCTAAAAATATATAAACTCTTTCCATAGAAAAATATAATTTTTATTTTAATCTAATTTAAACAGTTGTTGGCCAAGCAAATGTTGGCAAGCAAATGTTCAAGAATGACATATTTAGTATATATGTCAAAATCATGAATTCAAAATATTTCAGTGTCCACATGAATTGTTGATAAAAACAATCTTAAATCATTACTTTAGGACTGAATTACATTTAGACCCTATTTCTTATGATTAATTTTAAAGAATTATGTATTTTCATGAATTTAAAACATGGGAGAAAAATCTTTAACAGGAAGGTACAACTTTTTATATTTATAAATTTACTATCCTAAAATTTTAAATAGCTTTTAAAAGTTCTCTCACATAAGGAGGTCACGGGTATATGTTGTTATTCTAGTACAAAAGGTCCTAAATAAGTCATCTATCGCATTGTAACCAATGTTGTAGCTTCCCTTTAATTAAGTGAGTGAGTTACTGAATCATGAAAGGTAAAGCTAACATTTATAGTACACTAATCTTTCAAGCTTTTAACACATAAAAAATGGTAAACATGTTTGAAACAGGCAGATTGTTCACTTATTTCATCATTATTCAGAAACCATTTTAGAAATTTTAAAGATTAAAGATGTTTTGAATGTCTCGAAGTTACAGCTGTTGGTGATGCACTTCAACAATTAGTAGATGGCCATTGGCAACCCATTGCATTCTTTTCTAAACAATTACAAAAAGCTGAAACCAGGTACAGCACGTTTGGTAAAGAATTGTTAGCAGGTTATCTTAGTATTAGACATTTTGCACATATCTTGGAAGGAAGATCTGTTTGTATATTCACTGATCATAAGCCACTTACCTACTCCTTTGCAACCAATCCAGATCGTTACTCACCTAGAGAAATTAGACATTTGGATTACATTTCACAATTCACCACTGACATTCGTTATGTCAAAGGCAAAGAAAATGTAGTTGCCGATGCCTTGTCTCGTTCACATGTAAGTGTCATTGAGAATGACAAAAACGTCGTTGACTTTGAAAAAATGGCTTCCTTGCAGAATGATGATGAAGAACTGAATAAGTTAAGAAATTCATCATCTTTACAGTTTAAGGAAATACCCTTGTCTATGTCTGATGGTAATATTATTTGTGATATTTCCACTGGTATCCCCAGACCATATGTACCTTTGAAATTACAACGTATAGTTTTTGATTCTCTACATTCACTATCACACCCAGGTATTAGGGCAACAACACAACGATTGGTTACACAAAGATTCGTGTGGCCAAATATCAATCGAGATGTTCTGAAATGGGCCAGATGTTGTTTGAAGTGCCAACAAGCAAAGGTACACCGCTATGTTAAGGCACCGGTTGGTACCTTTACCTTACCTAAAGCACGATTTAAACACATCCATGTAGATATAGTTGGACCCCTTCCCCAATCAAATGGTTATAATTATATCCTCACTGTACTTGATAGATTTTCAAGGTGGCCTGAAGCTATTCCTATCAGGGACATAACAGCTGAGACTGTTGTCAAAGCTTTAGTCGAACGTTGGATAGCAATGTTCGATGTACCAAGTATCATTACAACAGATCGAGGTACCCAATTTGAATCTGCTCTTTTAGGGAGTTAAGACATACTTTAGGATTATGACATCACATATGCAAATTGGGTATTCTGAATAGAGATCCCTCTAGTAAGAAATTGAGCTTCTACTTGTGCAAACCAAATAGTTGGGTCATAAGGCCAAAAAGGAGGCAACTTCAGACTAACTGCTGCTAAAGAAAATTCAACAGGCTTTTCTTCAGCCATACTTGACAATTGAAATTTTAGAAATTTGTTAACAATTCAAGGTCTTATGTTTTACAAATGGTTTGTCTGGCTAACTCAAAAGCTTTGAAAAGTTCCAAATGCCAACGTCTCTTTATAGTTGAAATGGTATGAAGTCCATCATACAAAACAGAAAAGTCATTACGAATGCATTTATTAATTTTACCATTTTGCGTTTTGAGGGTTTTCGTACAGAAGTATGCCATGACAAGGTACGAATAACTACCTGATGCTGAGGTTCGCAATTATGAGACTTAATGTAGGAGTTTACATTATCCAAAATATCATCGAGCTCACGTTGGTATTGACGCAAATGTCATCTTTTAGAATTTCTGTTTTTAAGCATTTACTTTTCTGAAACTTTGCAAAAGATGCTGGCGGAATGCATCTGGCCTGACTTCCAAAACACTAGCTTTAAACTGTTGTAACCGTGAAATTAAATATCCCGAATTAACATCAGAACGTTCTAGTACTCTCTCTGACCGTGAACTTGTATGAAATGCAGTTACGTCATTTATACCAGCTGCTAATCTTACTATAATTCTATCACTCTCACGATACTGGCGCAATTTCGCTAAAGTAGGTGAAATTAAATCAAGGACAGTAGTTCCTCGCCTAATAACATAATCAACGCCATATTGGAAGAGCAAGTTATAGAAGAGGTACGTTATATTCATACGAAAAACTCTTCACAGTCTTTTCATTCATTTGATTATTTTACAAGGAAAACATTTTAAAGGTCTGGCACAGCATTGCTTACTTGTGAAAAAGCTGATGATGGTATCAATCTCCCCTACACACAGTTTTTTTTAATGCTGTCATTTTCAAGATGAGTGAATAAAGGTCCAGTTTGAATTATGGAAAGACTACTCTTTGCATAATCTCCATTAGAATGAATACAAAAGAATTGAAATGCATTTTCACCATTTTCTCAAAAACGAAACAAATCATCCGCTGAAATTTTCACAGGATTGTTTGTGCAGTGCATGTCTTGATTCAAAGAGAGTATGCATATAAGAAGCAGAAGTTTTGCCAAGATTACCAATACTGTACCATACCTGTAATGTTTCAACACAATTATGGAAGTTTGAATCATTTTTCAAATAATATACAAATAATATACAAATATGTATAAAGTGCTACCAATGCAAGTACTTGGGCTCAAAAGTGGGGAGATTATCCTTCAAATGATCTCCCAATCCCCAGTCAAATTTTGGGACACATGAAAAAATTCAAAGAAGTCTTTAATGTGTGTGGTATAATTAACTTATCATTCAAAAGCTTAAATTGATTGCATAAATTAATCCAAAGAGCAGTGAACAAGCCTTGGCAGCATTGCGCAGGTCACTGATGACTATGGTACCTTCAAGAACTACTCCCACATCTGCCGGAGTTTCCTATGGTTCATCCTCCTTCTTTATGATGAAGACTGCCGTTGTACATTCTTCAAGCTCTTGCCTGATGACATCCTCCTGTGTTGTGTCCTGTAAAATGTTAAAAACCCTGTTTCAGTTAAAACATCATAACCGTTTTGAACAATCTTTTTTTTAAAGTACAATCATTCCGATCTGTAGGTTTTATCTGATGTCATAATAATTTTGAGAAAACAGCGTATTCAGTACTCAAAGGGCACTTCAAGCGAAAACATTTTTCAGGATGATTAGCGCTTGTACCAACTTTACATCAAACAAACATTTGAAGAATACTAATTGTTTGAAAATTCTTAAATGTGCATGCAGTGATGTAATTCTTGCATCGGGGATTTTTGAAATCTAATTGAAATCTGATTGTTACCAAAGATGTACCTCTCTTTAATAAAGAGATTAAACACTTTGGAAATGGAAAATGCCAACTAATTTAAATTTCAAACAAGATTTTTACAATAATTGAAAACAAACACAGATTTAAAAAAATGAAATGTTTAACTTAGCAAATATTCAACATTTTGTAGAAAGATATTACTACGAAAATTAACTTTAAAGTATCTGTTACTGAACAGTACGAATTTTACAAAACATTTCAAATCACTCAGAAAAAGTTGAATTCCAGAAGAAGAAAAAAAATTATAGGCAATACTGGATCTTCTAACCTAACAACTTTTTTGCTTATTTAATCCAATTACGTCATCAACGTTCAGAGTGCCCCCTACCGGCAGTTTTACAAAAGGGATTATTTTCCAATCTCAGAAATTGAACCAAATCAGGTACTAACGTTATTTTTTCATGATCATGACAAGGTCATATATGACCTTCAAATCACCTGATCTGACCTTTACTTCCGGTCTAAATAGGCAGTTCAAATTCAACACGTTCTAAAGCAAAATTGATAGGTCTTTCGAATATGAAATTGATATTTTTATAATTAAAGATGATACACCTTTGTAAAATATGATTGACATCATCGATAATAATTTGGTTGAACTGGAAGTTGACACGAACACCATGTGTTTGTTCTAACAAACACTTGAGCTCTAGTTTTTGTTGATATACACAACTTAAATGCATCAAGTCACTCCAAGTTACAACAATTTAAGTATTTAATACTAAGTCAAATAGAGTAATAGAATTCTAGTTTTTGTTGATATACACAACTTAAATGCATCAAGTCACTCCAAGTTGCAACAATTTAAGTATTTAATACTAAGTCAAATAGAGTAATAAAATTAACACATAGTTTTAAGTACTATCAAATGAAAGAGCACAACTTATATTCACTCAGTTATGAACGATGTTCATTTTACTTATTGGTCAAGTTGTTAAGAATTGTATTTAAACAAAGTAATACTCATTTGTTATAATATGCGTGTTTAACACTCAAATGTATCACGTAAAAGCAACAAAAATCATTTTTAAGTAAAATTAAATCGTACATTTAAATTCATATCTACTTAACACTGAAATCATTTTTGAGTGTATCATCAGGACCATGGGTGTATTTTCACAGCGTGCTACGATGTGCACGGAATGGATACAACCCACGTGATCACATCTCGTCCAATCAGAATGTCTTATTTGTGTTGGGCATTTATGATAATTATTAACAGTCATGTTTAGGTGGTTTACCAAGTTCATAAAATACCAGCCTTGCGAGGGTTGGAATTAATTTGATGCAACACGTCAGAAGCACGACGATTGACACCCGGGGCTTGATCCCTTTTGGCATAAGTGGACCGCCCACTAACATAGGGCTGGTTAGCTCAGTTGGTAGAGCGCTTGTACGGTATTCGAGAGGTCGCGGGTTCCATTGTCACCCTAAATACGAAATCAAAAGGCATATTTGGTATCCCTTCCAGAACGATTATGGTACACTCCCTGACGGTTGCCGGGATCCTGCTTGTCCTTGTGGAGAGTGGAGAGAACGTTGTAGTTTGTGTGGAGCTGAGTGACTTTGATTTTCACTTGATTAAAGATGCACCCGAGTTAGTGGGAAGTAGGGCCTATGTACGGGACACCTACTGAGGGGTGAGAGGTTGACCTTGGCTATAGGAGACCCTGCAGTCGGGGTTGGGATAGCCTTTAGTCAAGGCGCTTGCGGCAACCTGGAACACAATGCCAGAACACAATGTGTGGTCTATTTTGTTTGTCGTGGTCCAGGTTGCCGCGTGAGCCTTGAATAAAGGCTAGGGTTGGGGGTGGCCCAGGTTGGACTTTCACGGTGACGTCCAGGATTTAAACAAAACATTTAAATACTCGGCAGTAGAATCCCATGACAAAATACAATGCATCTCAGAGAGGTTTGAATTTCAAAATATCATGTTCACTAAGTGTTTTTAATTAAATAACCCCAAGATTTAACGTTTAAGAATTACTTTAGTTTTGATGGCTGTTCATCACTTGAGCGTTAAGACAAAACATGATACGTCAGTGTCAGCACGGCCGGGTGCGTCGGCGTACATAACAAGCGTGGCGAGCACACACAAACGTTAGATATGGACTTTCTTTCAATAAAATGATATGTTGAAATTCAAACCTTAACGCCTGTCGTTATAGTTGGCCATGGAATTTTAGTACAGAGTTTCAAAAATTTCATTTTCTAAATTGTTTAAAATTAAAGACAGGATAAAGATAAGGGACCAGTCTAGTGCATTTACAGCATTGTACATAATGCACAGTTTAGTTTTCATAACCGTTGTGTTCACGCGCGATGCTGAACGATGACGCGTGACGGTCACGATCGTATTCTGTCAAAGATGTGTAAAACAATCGCTGTTCTTCCTTCAGGGAATGTTAAAATCAGCAACATAAAATTAATAACAATTTTCTCCAATTAAAAATACATTTCGGAGAAACACAATTTTAAGGAGGTTATTTCAAACAGCTGCAATGTTTGCAGAGTTAAAAGTTCTTAAATTCATGTTTAAGTATAAAAATGGCCTTCTTCCTACTGATTTCAAAGATTTTGTTGCACGCTATCTTCATCGGTACATACATATGGCACCCGTGGTGCATCGAAGGGTAATCTTTACATTAATTATAACAGAACGTCATTAACTAAAAACAGTGTGTTTTCTCGTGGTATTATATTTTGGAATCATCTTAAACCGGATCTAAAAAAACCTCTTATGCTTGGTTCATTCTCAAAAAAACTTAAATAATACTTTTTAAATATGTATTTAAAAAAAAATACAAAAAAAAAACTTCATTCAAATTATTATCAAAATGTTATTATTGTTATGAATTATTTACTAGTCAGGTCTCACATGCCTGTTACATGTCCTTGTCATGTCTAAGTCTTTGTCTGTCATAGGGGAAGATTTAAAAGCATTTTTTCTCTATATGTTGGTAATACTGCCAAGTTTCAATGTATAAATCCTGTCAAACTGTAATTTACACATAACATATTGTCAACTGTGCTTATTATTAATAATCTGTGATGTACTATTGTACTCAATATGGATTAAGTTGTTGCCAACATGGAAATAAATTTATATTAATAAAGTTTATACCTAAGCTAATGATGCCATCTTCTGAGGGATGTCATTTTTAAGTGAAACCATTTTAAATATATTTTATTAGAACAATACAACATTCTCAATGTACATGTTCTCTATTTTTCTTGTTAACGACACAACGTATTAATAGCTGAAACTCGTAAAAGCTTACTCGTAAAACTGTTTTCCCGACATACCGGTAACCAATATTGTTTCTTTCCATTAAATGAACCATCAACTACATATTGAATATTTCTTTACGAAATAACAGTGTACTTTCAATATGCAATTTATGCATGACCTTTTACAAAATAACTATAATAGAATGTATGGTATTATCATACAAATTTATTTCCAATGGAAACATTATACCTTTACAAAAAATACCACTTATGTTTCAAAACGCCTATAATAATAACTACACTTCTGGATTATATTTCAAAATGTCATCCAAACTTACATCTTACTGGTACTCAACCAATGACAAGTCCATACATGGACGTTTATATCATAAATTACTTATAACCTTTCTCTGACACTATACTCGTGTCTTTTTAGAATAATTAAGGAAAGCCATTTTAATTCAATTTGTAAATGCTTTTGGAAATCTTGATGGACTTATCAATGAGTACGAGGGTTTTTCATCCTGAAAAATAGGTTTTTTATAGGTCATTTTGTATTTATTTACAGTAAAGTCCTGCATGTCTTATTTACAAGCTCAACGCCGATTAGTCCAAACAAAATATCGTATCTTTCGGCACGAAAAATCGCCTTGCACGACTATGTCAACTGCCTGCACGACTATGTCAACTGCCTGACCTCATTTGTCAATGACATTAAATATCCTGAGCTCAAATCTTAAGTTGAGTTGGTTAAGTAATGGATTCACTTGTCGCCAAGTTTGATCATTGATGAATACACACATTAATTATAAATAGCCTAATTAATCAAACTGCTATATCTTGAATGTATATAAATTCATAATACAAAAGTAATGTTTTCCAATAAATGCAGTAAATACTTCTCCCGATCTTAAATTTACGTGATTTAAATTAATTTCCAATCTCACTACTTTCTTGATTTATAAAAAAAAAATACTTCGCAAGTATTAACTACATAATACAAGTCTTTCCATGTATCAAATAAATTTGAAATGCAGCCAATTAAAGATGTTACGGTTGACGATCGGGTCGTTCATACTTTCTCTCTTTTGCAAAAAAAGGATTTAAACTTTGAGGCACTCTGATTTCTAATACGTTTAACACTTATGATATTCTCTCTTGACTTTACAAGCAACAGACCAGCAGACATCTTGGCGACCTCACAGATCAAAATTTAGTGGAGAATCTTACCGTTTACTTCCAAACTTTCTCTCAATCTGTTCACTCCATTTTCACCTGATGCCACGCCCCATGATTAACATACATTAAAGACAACAATCACAAAACAGTTGTTTGTCGATATTGAGGAGACGAGTAACGTTTTGTAACTGTACGATTTATGTTTTTAAACCCACCTGAAGATGATCCTCATGTAATCCCAAATCAAATTTGCTTTCAATCAACAATGAATTAATTTTAGCTACCCTTTTACGCTAGCTCGTCCCGCTCCTGAATTGCATTTTCCAAAAAACGTAATCCTGTAATCCACAATGAATCCAACATTAAACGCTCAGCTCACAATAGTTCTGTCATTTCATTGCCGTGCTTGTATATTATAGCATACGTTTAGGATGACATTTGTAAAAATGCTTGTAATTTTCTCTACAAATACTGATTTATCACTTGCCTTTTTCACAATAATTAATGGTTGATCGAAGAGAAAATACTTCAATGAATAAATCCTTATATGGATTACTAACTATTCAGGTTCATTCACCGTGCCTATTCACAGTATGGTCAAAACATATTATTTAAAAGCTTACACTTGTTTGTGGAAAGGTATGGTATGGTACCAAACAATGTTGAGAAGGTATTCCGTCCGACACGTAAAAAGTACAGTGTATGTAGGCAAATTCAAATCTCCATTTCTGAAATTATCTGAAACAAATCTGAATGCCTTTTACTATTTTTATTGTAAATGACATCACGAAATAAGCTGACAGGTTGTTTTGGATAAAGTACTGATGCATTTATGGTTTACACATCCCTTTAAAGTCCTGTTTTGTCTGCAATTTATCTTTTCGGTCCTTACATGTTTCACCGAAGTCAACAAAGAGCAATAACAATGTCTTATAAGTTATATAGCGGTGCTTTTCAACCTATTAATAGCAAATTTATTGGTGTTTTGAAACATTTTGGTATAAATGCTAATGGCAATTTGCATATTAATGAGAAAATTAGTGATGTCACAGTGGGATCAGATGCAACATCATGGTTTATTTGTGAATAAAAGTTTACTGAATTTCATGTCTTTCCAAAATTTAGTTCTCTTATTAATTTACTTGTGTTGTCTTGTGAGACTGTTTTGGGTAAGATTGTGAGTACTTTCAGTGCTGCTGTGACAACGAGTTTCTAATATGTTCTATAAACAAAATAGCGTCCTCAAGTTTAAGCATGAATATTTGATTTCAAATTTAAACAGAAAAAGGCCTACTCAATCTTCAGTTCAAGTAAAATATAGACTTCCCAGTAGCATAAATATTTACATAAAATTGCATTTAATAAGCCCATTGAAAAATTATATAACGCTCACTTTGTACATCAAATGCACCGAATTCAAAACATAAACTTTTTGAAAAAATAAATAAATAAATAAAAACGTTTTTACGTGTCAAATCTAATTAGTTAAGTTCAGTTCCGAAATATGTATATTTTCTGTATTGAAAGCAATTGTTTATTTCTGGTGTTTTCCCATAATTCAATTCAGTATTTATTTCACTTCATTATTGAAGAGCAGTAATGATGATAAAGTGGTGGAGGCCCTCATAAAGCAAGCTTGTCGAGTGAGGGCCCCTCACTTTAATTATGTGTAGTACAATGAGAAAGTAGAAACAATCGATATCACAATGTACTAGACACAAGCATTTAAATAGAAAAATTGCTTAATAAAAAAAGACGGTTCACAAACATAAACAGGACAACAGCAGTAAAGCAAAGCACTTATACCTGATATGTTAGAGTAACCAGCAAAATGTGAAGAAAGATCCCACAGGTCTACCCAAGGAGTAAAATTATTAAAGCCAGACTTCAACGATGAGTTTAAAATAAAGAGGAGTTTCAAGGTATTATTTCATTGTAAATATGATGTTATTACGCTCATGATTGTTTCGTAATTTTGACTGAAAAGATTGGCCCCCTTCTTCGGTTTTTGAAAACCTCCCAACGCTCCCGCCGTTGGCGGTGCACTTCCATGGCATCCTGCATAGCCCTATCGCATGTGCAATACGAAATCAATACTGAAGCGCAAGCGGTCAAGAAAACCAGCGAAAAACTCCCGGATGTCTGTGACGTCGTCAGTGGGAGTCGTGTGTACCATGAACCCGGAAGTGTTTACTTGAGGTGTCTATAGAAATGTAAATTTTTAAAACATTATTTTGAAATAAACACAGTTAGTATGCCTAACACTGCCACTAGCAGAGGCTGCAGTGGTTCATGAATCGAAGCGCACACTCTACAGAGGATTGTATAGATTTTTCGTCAAACTTAATTAAAGTCTACCGTTAGTTTGGGGTTGAAAAGCTTTTAGATTTACAAGCTGAAACAGGCTTCGGGAATGGCATTCTAGAAAATTGAGCCAGGTAAGCAAATATTTTGAACACAACTTGTTGATTTTTTGCTAACAATAACATATACATCAGTCATGTCAGTTATAAAAGTACACGGAGACAGTACGGATATGTACATGTACATTATTTGCTCTCTACATGATTGATTTAACATCTTGCATAGGCTACTGAGTACTGTTCATGTACTTGCCTACTGACATTTTATATGATGTGAATAAAAGTGTTACCATAAAAATAATAATTTTGCCCATTTTTGGCCTTGTGATTGAACAATTAATGAAGACAATGTATTGTAAATTTCCGGACCAAAATGTTTTATGGTATTGTGAATTTAAAATGAGTTTTACAATAAAACAAAATATGATTATACATCAAGTACACTATTGGGGTGCAGTCAATTAGTTTGTTGTCTTATCTGAGTCATTCGTCATCCATATTTCTGTTGACCGACCTGCCATTGGTCGAACTTGTACCCAAGTCAACTCGTACCCAAGTCAACTCGTACCAGTACAAGTTAGCTTAATTGTTTATATTTTTCTTCAGGTTTTGCAAGAAGAATTTCCTGAAATCAAAGTGAACAACAGAAAGCTCTAGCATGGCAGAAGAGGTAATATATAACTACTTTATTATTTCAATTTATCTCAACTATTGTTAAAAGAGATTCTTGGTTCTTATGTTTATAATAACTATTACTGTGGTTCGTTTAATCTGCTGGGGGAGGGCTCACTGCAAAAAATGGGGCCACACAAAAGTGCACATTCAATATACTCATGGCTATACACCCGTGGATCTGCTAATGGGTGACACATTATTTGATTGCAAACTAGGCCAAATGCTGCAAATAAATGTTTAGCAATTTACTGATAATTAGCCTAAAATTTGACTTGAATGTTGGATATCATGAACTCTGTTAATTTTTACTTTTGTTTCTCAATCTATTTAAATTACAGAAAGAGGGAGAGAGAGGAGGGAATTGAAGCTGGGGAATGGGGTGAGAGTGGGATGAGAGCTGAGACTGAAGGAAACCAAGAAAGCTAGGTGATGATGGGAAGAGGAAAGCAGAGAAAAGCTTGAGGGAAGCTTTCTGTTTAAAGGGGACACAACTAATTAGGGACACAACTCGCAACCCACTATGAATGTTGTAAAATAAGATGTTGGTATGAGTTAAAGGGTCAGTATCAGAGCAGACATTCAACAGGGCATGGAAGCAGGTTTCTAGTGTAAGATGAACACAGTGACTGTAAATTACTGGCTTATTTATGCAGCAGCAGCAACGGTATTTATATGATCTTATCTTGTGGGGTATTATTTTCAGTAACTGAGTTATTCTAAAAATAGCACTTTGATTCTATGCCCTGTTGATCGTGATGATATTGCCCTTTAAGGCGATAAAGGAAGATTTATAAAAACCAAAGATATTAGTATTGTCCAAGGATGCATTACGAATTAACTCTATAATCCCATGCATTACGAATTAACTCTATACTCCTAGGCTACTGTAGTACACGTGAACAGGGAATTTGGCAAAGATGGCCGCAGTGAGATAAAGGTCTAATGACAACTGTACATGTATCGGTGGGGTAGCCAGGATTTTCAGAGTGGGGGGGGGGGAGAATTTTAGGGGTTAAATTTACCGACACAAAACTCAAATGAACCAACAAATTATGTCACTCAGAAATACCAATAAGTTTGTGAATTTACACACAGACACAATTGGCTATGCCATTGACATGTATCCATTTGCCAGAGTATCAGTTATTCTGTACCTTTGGCAAGTAGCAAGAATTAATTTATTTTCCTTTGTGTGTTGTACCCCATTTTTCTTATTTCTTTGAGCCTAGTTATGGGGTTTTCTTTGTCTAAAAAGATAAAAATCACTGATAACAGCTAGTTGTTATAGTAAAGAAGCCGAAGTAATGCCATCATGTGAATGGAAACACCGAACCATTTTGTAAGTGTTGTTCATTGAATAAAATAAAGAATACAGAACCAGCAGCCATGCTGTAAAGGGAATATGACATCACACTTTGGTACTCTATAAATGAAGTGGGGTGACTTTGTAACTGAAAACAAATTACAAGACTAGCTATATTTTGGAATTTCTTTAAATTTAATAACTCACTCACTCACAATTCTTTTTGGTGTGTCCTGTTTTAAACACACACCCATATTAAACCTAATACATGTAAATGTATTGTGCCATGGAAATTTCATTATGCAAGTTAAGACAAATTATAACATACATGGGCAATTCTCCATGGGAGAATTTTTTTTCTTCTAAATTTTACATTAGCAATAGAGGAATATTTCATATTGATTCTAGACAAGAATTTCATAGGGAATCCAATCCAAGGGGTTAAAATTCGAATAATTTTCTGGGAGAAATTTTTGGGTAGTAAGTCTCAAAATGTGTAATTTTCGTTAAAAATTAAAATTTAATTCTCTTGGACATTGTGATTAGTGGAGGCCTTGTGGAAAACAATTGTTTATGTGTCTAGATAGCTATTGTCCCAAAGATTAATTTTATATGTAAAACAAAATTATTATTTTTCGTGTTCTCCAAAAAATTTAAAATAAAACATGACAAAATCACACGTAATTCCGTTACCAAAATAATGCACAAAAGTAATTTTTGGGGCAAAGAAAATAAAAATAAAAATGCTAACATTGTTTTTTTTTCTAAATATACCTCCTACAAGTGTTTCACAAAAATGTCACTTTCGGACATTTGCTTTGTACTTTAATAGGCTATACGGTAACGGAATTACGGTAACCATGGTTACGGATTTGCACTGCACTTATGTTCAAGTTTGTTACTGTTACAATGACATTTACTGTGACTTTTTACATCCTCTGTGACAAACGTTTATTTACTGTTAATTAATAAATATTTTTCAATAAAAAAAAACTGTTCCCTAAAAAATATGCATGCAAAAGTATGCTATTGTACATGTATTTGTACAGTGTTTATGGGCAGTAAACGCTCATTAATTTTGTTGAAAATTCTTAAGTTGGCATGATTTATTTGGATTATGTATGTTCAGGATATGTACTTGTGACAACATATTGCATATCATACAAAAACACAAAATGGATATGCCTAAATTTAGAAATTCAAGTAAAATACTGTTTTTTTTATTGCTGTTTTTGCCTTGTATTTAGCGCTATTTTTTAGACCTGTACAAAACACAATACGTAATTCCGTTACCGTCCAGACGTAATTCCGTTACCATGATTGAAGGCCATTTTTTCAATAAAGGAATAAAATTTCAAATGTTATTATGCATTGTAGTCTATATACTACAAATTGTAAATTACTAAACTTCACAGAGATTTATTAATTTATGCAAGACCTGAAAACTGCTTGTCCTTCGCCGTAATTCCGTTACCGAAATTTTGACCTCCCTAAAGTGACCCCGCAGGTGAATTTTTTTTTGTTCATTTGTGTCCAATGAATCTGTTGGATCTTGGCTCCCATTTCATACACAGATTAGTTGTCTAGTATAAAACATATTTTCTAGGTGATGGGCAAATGTTGGCTGGGTCATGAATGGACGTAATTCCGTTACCGGAGAATTGCCCACATGTATTATAATATATACATGTTATAAATGTTAGAAACCAAAACACTTGACCATCTATTTATCAATTGCAAAAAGCATATCGATGCATGGTTATGCGTCGAATGCATTATTCGTAAATATAGGAAAAATCACCTTTTTTGTCTAACAGACGAGAATAGAATTTTAGGAACTGGGATTAAAACCGACCTGTGTATTTTTCTTGTCGGGCGATTACATAGAATTATTTGGAAAACGAGATGTCGTGCTACCCTTCAAGATATAGGTGATTGTAATATTTTGTACAGATATAAAATGAACCTTCGTCATTTTCTTTTCATGGAAAAAGAGCGACTCGAAGATAGTGTTTTCGATAAGATTTATTGTAAAAATTCAGCTCTTTGTTATTTAGAGAGAAATATTGTTAAATTTTGTTTCTGATTTTTCAGTGATTATACTCTGGTGAACGATATGAGTTATTTTTTCTTTAGTGTATACAGACACAAAATGTGTCATCTCTTGTTTAGTTGCCTTTTGTTATTTCTTTGTATTAAATAAATATGTGTATGTATGTATGTATGTATGCATCTCTATTTATGTATGCGTGTATATGTGTATGTATATAATTTTCCTGTATATATGTATTTTGTGTATGCATATGTATGCATGCTTCGGTATGTGTGTGCATGTATGTGTATATATATTGTAATTACGTATCACCTTTGATACAAGGATGACTTAGGTTTTTCTTTCTGTTTGTAAATATGACATTATTATCATATTTATTTTGAGATCATGTCTTTTGTTTAACTTATGCAAGATGCAGTTCTTTATTGGAAATGATTTAATTTTCTGTGTATATAGCATTACTGTCAACACCTTATTGCATTTACTTTATATTTCTTTTAATTTTGTAAATATGTACATATATATATATATATATATATATATATATATATATATATATATATATATAATGTGTTGGATGTAATATTGTATATTTTGTATTGTATTATGTGATTGATGTAAATAAATGGAGCTGTATAACTCCACCCTCACGAAAAAAAAATATATATATAGAAATAATGCTCTGAATAGCACAATATGAATTATATTGACATATTTCACTTCTCATTAATCTCACTTATATTTATCCACACTAGGTTTATTATTTATTTTCCTTAAACGATTTTATTTATAAAAACATAAGCAATGTTGATATATTTATATAATTGTCAAATTAGCAATAGTACAGCCACATATATGATTAATTTAAAGGGGGTGTAATTACTCACAAAGAAACTGAGAATGATGAATTATTTTATCTGAAAGTTAAAGGGATAGTATCGTCACAATCAGCAGTGATAGTTTTAGATTAACTTAGGTGACTGAAAATAATACCCACATGATAAGGTCATTATTACCATTACTGCTGCATAAAAACCGGTTCATCTTAAACTAGGACGATTCCATGCCCTGTTGAAAGTCTTCTCTGATCGTGACGATACTGGCCCTTTAAGATGGTAGTACACAAATGGAATAATTCATACACAAATTACACATAATTATTGAATACGTTGTCAAAACACATAGATCGGCATCATATTTTGCAAACTAGTTTACTGGTAGATATGAAAATCCCTTATATTGTCCATTAGGGTCCACAAAAAATGTGCGGATGACATCCATGATGCGTGACAGAAGTGGCACTGTGTTGAACATCCCCAGGTAGCCCCAACAACCCCTCACTACTTTCTGATAACCATCATGGTGATATTTCCTGCAATATGGCATGAAATTAAATAAAAACATATTTTTTAATTAGTGAAAAACAGCTGTAATAAGTAAAATGTGGGCACTTCTGTGGAATACAAAACCCATACACTGATTTTTTTTTACTACCGGTACTATAATTAGTACATTGTACCAGGAGGGCAGTGGGTGTTGTCTTTGTGTACATGAATGCATTGATTTAAAAACCCTTTTTTGGGGGGTGGTCATTGCTGAAAGTGAAGCAAATTTCTTGATGTCAACGAAGGGTAAAATAGGGTGTTCATTGTCAACATATCAATTTTATTTTAACAATTTTAAAACTACAAACAATACACTTACTGGTCAAGTGTCTATTTAATTGCATCTCTGGATAGCCTGATACTGGATGGAGATATGCATTTCCAAGAACACCGGGGTGGAGGCAGACGGCTTCAACCAATCATGCAAAACTAATCAGGGTTTGGGAGTTGGGGTCCTCCATATTCATATCTAGTGCTGTTATTGCTGTGAAGTCTTTGGTATTTCTTTAGCCTGCAGATCCTGTTTGCCAATAATGGCTGGACAGACAGTAGCCACAGGATTACCTATGAACGACAAAATAAGTAAATGAGGCTGCACATGTTGACATGAGTAGTAGGGAGTGGGAGGTGGATCACTGAAGCTACACCCCATCCCCAAAAAATAAATATAAACAAAAACTGGTCAACTAGTATACGTTCCAACTCGTTTTTGTCAACCAATACTTTTACCAAATCGTAATCATGCCAGCTCGTACATAATTTGTTTTAAAGAAAGCTGAAATACAGACGATATGTTCAAAATGTTCAGTACTTTGAAATTAAAAAACTGAAATGAAATAAGTGATGGTCTTTCTGGGTAGACCTGGGTACGAGTTGACTCGAGTAACAGTTGACTTGGTTACGAGTTGACTTGGGTAAGATTCTGGGGGTACGAGTTGACCCGAGTACGAGATAACTTGGGTAAGAATTGACGATGGGGTCGCAAAGAATACCACAGGAGCAATTTAAGCACCCCCCCCCCCACCTCCGCATGTAAAAACAATTCCAGTGACACCATCCCACTGCAAAATCCTACTCAACTAAGACAATAATTTTACTTGTGAAAACAATTTGTGCAGAGTTTTTATTTTAATATTAATTCACTTTATCCCATGCCCCATGGTGAATGAGAATTTAGAGTGGTTGTTGGGTCGATAGTTTATTTTTTTAAATCCCAACTGTAGATGTGGGGCAATGTGGGCTAGGGACAAGTTAAACTGATCATCGATGTAACTACATGTACAGTGTACATGAACATGTACACTGTACACAATCAGAATAGCTTGAATCAACCATTTCGTAAACAAACATTCGGTGAGTATTTTTCACTCTAAACAACAATAAACAGTTTATTTCAATGCATGATTTTATTGTCACGATAATTCAATGATTGTAGGGATTTATCATGTTGTATTAGGCAGTCGACCTTGTTGTTTTCGACGGGTGGATCGTCAGACAGGATCGTCATAGACACGTTACCACAGGAACATTACCACAGGTACCATAGGCATGTTACCACAGGCTCGTTACCACAGGAACATCACCACAGGCATGTAACTTGTGGTAATGTTCCTGTGGTACCTGTGGTAATGTTTCTGTGGTAATGTGCCTGTGGTACCTGTGGTAATGTTCCTGTGGTAACGTGTCTGTGGTACCTGTGGTAATGTTCCTGTGGTACCTGTGGTAATTTTTCTGTGGTAACAATCCTGTGGTAATGTTCCTGTGGTAATGTTCCTGTGGTACCTGCAGTAATGTTCCTGTGGTAATGTGCCTGTGGTAACGTGTGCTGTGGTAATGAGCCTGTGGTAACGTACCTGTGGTAATGTTCCTGTGGTAATGTCCCAAAAAACCACAGGACATTTCCTGTGGTAATGTCCTGTGGTATTTTTTTGGTGGTAATACCACAGGACATTTTTGTAAGGGAGTGCTGCCGGCGTCGAGTGGCTCAAATCGGTAAGGTTCGCCACCACGAATCTCCGCCTAATCTCGCCCTCGGGAGGGCTTCCTCAAGCTTAAAATCACCATTACTAGTTAAAGAAAACACTTTTTATTCATCAACGCTGTATGCTGACCATGATTCGATAGTGTCAGACATTGTTGGAGCTTTTCCTTTCGTTAAATGGCCGCGATCGATGTAACTTGTATAATACACGAACACAAGCAACTCACTTCGTGGGGGTCTTCCACTAGGTACGTCATCAATGAAAAATGAATATATGCATGAGACTGACGACGCGGGGGGATTTTTAAAAACTCGCTGTGAAGGAGCCGCGGAAAGCTAGTAGAAATGTTTTTTTTTTTACATTAAGGAATCATCTTTATTGAATGGTAACTTAAATTTAGTAATCATTAAGCATATATATTGAATGAATTTTGGCGTAAATTAACCGTGCCCAGTGCCGTTCAAGTGTGGCTTTAAATATCTTGATATTTACTCAGTAACATATTTTTCAGTTTTCTTTTGAACAAAAATAAACTTTTAACTTTGAGTAAAAGAAACCTGAAAATCACAAGAATGTGTAGTATGATGTGAATGAATTTGTTTATTAGTAATACACATGTCATAAAATTTTGGAATTGATGCATAAAGATACCAAGTTGGAGCAAGTGAATATCATCAAGCTTTAGAGATTTATGCTTCAAAAATAAAAGCTTGGAATGAGCACGATAATCAGCTTTATTAACAATTCTCAAGGCCCTTTTTTTAAGCATTAGAATTCAGCAAGTAAAAACTGGTTTTACCAGTTTACCCAAGCTAAGATACCATATGAAATATAAGGTAATATTCATCATCATCATCAGTAGCCGTTTATGCCACTGCAGGCAGATGGCCTCCACAAACTCTTCCATTTCTTACGGTCTTGTGCTGATGGTAATATTAAAGCATTATAAATGTTAAACAAAATATTTGAAGGGGAAAAATGTTTCAGTTTATTAATTATGCCTACACTTCTAGATAAACGTTTACAAGTATGGTCGACATGTTGTTTCCAAGGAAGTTGTTTACAAGGAATTTGTTAACAAGGAATTTTTTATTATCAAGTAAAATGTTCATTGAGAAAGTGACGATACAAAATTCCTAAACAACATGAAATTAGTTTGTTGTACATTAAGGGATAATTTATTGGATTTGATCCAGTTACATGTATAAGCTCAGTATTAACTAATTCATCAAGGAATTCTGAAAATGACATAAAATGATCACTTCAGCGTTAATAATGACTATTTTGGTAATCCAAATTATGATTTGTGTCATTTCTGTCCCCAGTGAAAAACAAAAAAGCTTCCATATTAGCAGGTGAAACAAAGTTGCCATTCAGAAAAGCTTGTTCCCAGATAATCTGGGAACCGATTTAACCAAACAAATTTGAGCAAGGACAGGCTGCAAGTATTATCATATGCTGGATGTCATAATAATCATGCTGAGTGAACATACAGTACTCTTCAAATGGTACAAGAAAAAAGATTCACGATATTTCATAATTGCCAACATCTCAACATATAATAATAAAAACTGAGGAATCAGGAATGGTTCCTTAGCTATGGCTAAAATCTTAGAGCAATGAAACTGTTTTGACAGGCAGATTATGTACCAGCCGTGTTTCGAATGCGCCGAGTACAATCCTCGACTTAAAGTATTTCTGTATTTAGCCATCTGACGCGATTCGGCTTGGTTCTGAAGTAACTGCAGGTGGTACTTATATCGCCCGTGTTCTTTCATATTATACTGGCATTTTTCGAACATTTCATTTTTCATCGGACCACCTCTATTTTACTCGAGGAAAGGAAAATTAATGCTTTAAAATTACACATTTAATTTAATTCATTTGTTTGGTGCGTCTGGAAAAATTTTGCACTCCCCTGCAGCACCCCTACTTTTTTTTACAGTATGTAGGGAAATCTTAATAAACCTGGGTCAATGAAGCTATTTCCAATTCTTTTTTAAGCCCAACACCTTTCAAAGGTTCTAGGGATGATTTTAGGGGGAAATATCCAATATTTGTTTTGGGTAATTAATTTGCTAATTACAGCCTGAAAGTTACATGAGGCCTACTGTTTTTTACAGAAGGTCAGTAAAGTCAATATTTTCCACTCTGAAGCTCCGCCCCCTAATCCTTCCATCCCCCTTCCTCCCCATCCCCCCTGAACAAAAAACAGATGTCAACAGACTGCCAAATATTCTACAGGGACTTAAAAACATATCCCAGGCCTTTGTGGTGCCGCCTAGACACATTGATTGATTGATAAGCCGGGGCAAGATAAGCCATGTGCTAAGAATATGTGTGCACAAAGTAATGGGAGAACACCGAGCAAGGCATAGCTGGTCAACCGTGTATGCCAGGCCATTCAACTTTGGCAATTTGTTTCTCGATGACATGAAGTAGGATAACACGGTAGACTGTTTTTTTTTTCATGAGTGAAGTAATTTAAACAAATGCAATTTAGCGCAGTTGCAAAAAGGGGGGTCACTCACCAAAGGGTTTTAAGGTGCATAGTTTTATAGTAAATTTATTTGAACACTTAATTACTGTTAAACTGAGCGTCCAGCATTTATATTGTGAATTATCTCACAGGCTGTTAGTATGCATATTTTTTTTAAGTCGTCACTGGAAAACTTTCAACACATTAAAATGTAAGTACTTTACGAACGTTTCTTGAATAAATGATACCTTTTAATTGAATTTCATGCGACCTTTCACTTTGCAATGAATGAACTGATGTATATAGTACACATAGTATCATTTCGGGAACATACTATAGAACTTAGCTTGTAGTTAGCTTGTAACAAAGTTATTAATTCCCAAATAAATTTAAGGTTTACAACTGTGTAACCCCTGAACCTATGAAGTTGAAAACTAGCTTAAAATAAAATAGTGGGATATGGGATTTATTATTTGAATGTTTTTAAGGGATGGTGTGTGGTTGATTAAAACAGCTGATATTTAAGTACATTTTTGAATAATTTGTTACAATATTATCTTTCACTTTCTATAAATAAATTGTGTTATAATACATTTGTTATTTCACACATAATTAATTATAAATGTATTTCAAATTTGTTTTAGGTAATGGCTACAACTACAAGAATAGCACAAGCAAACCCAATGATCTAGTGATCAGGACTCTTCCACTGAGCCCCTCCTGCACCAGCATTCCGGCATTCTCCCAGAAGATGATCAAAGCATATAAATCGAAATGTTGAGTTAACCAAAGGTTCTTCTCAGAACCCTTACTACTCAAAAGAGATTATTTCAATACATGTCATCGCAAATCTTACTATATCTACTAGCAGAACTTGTTCAAGAGCATTAGATCTACTGTAGGCTATCATTTACAGAAACACATTTTGGCATTATACAATCCAAAATCCCTGCTAAGCCATGAAATATGTTGTTAATGTTAGTTAGATGTATAAATATATTTTTGTACTATTTTATAAATAGAGAATTGGCTGTTGCAAACTGCTTACCAACCTAAAGGACCCGTATTATATAAATGCAAAATAGTAGTTACTGGCCTTACATCTAAAACCTAGCGGGTTCTTTCTCGGAGAAAGTACTTTCTAGGTTCAAAACATAACTGAGGCCAATAACTACTATTTTACATTTATACTATTTTATTAATTAATTCTTTTCTAGAAGAATGTTAAAATATCAATTATAAATTTTATATTATTCCAGGATAAAATAAGTGTGATACAATAATGACATAAAATTTTCAGTTGCAATCCATATAAACCCACAGGAACCCTGTGTTTTATTCATATAAATGTTACTTTTTAATCAGATTTGTTTGTTTCATATGGCAATTGAAAGGTTGTCATGGAATAGTATGCTAAAATTTCAACGGGTAAATATGAGAAAGTACTTTAAAATAAATGTGGAAGCGATGTTCTCTTCATTGATTCCCTATCACTGTGTTTTAAACAAAATAGACTGGTGCCCACCAACGGTATTCAGGTAAGCTGCACAAGAAGTCAGGATGCCATGCCGTTTCACAAAAACAAATCTTCAAGGGGCATGTACAGGGGGGTTAACGCTCTCAAATGATTTTTTGAGTATTTTTCCTTGTTTCTTATAGGTTGATACATATTTTGAGGGGCATCTAAAAAAATGTTTGGTTAATACCCCCTAGTACAACGGCTGTTACTACGTTGAAAAGCATGGTACCATTTTAGGCTATCATTAAAACAAACACTAAGCTACCGTTTCAGAGCTACCGGTATCATATGATTTTGTAATTAATTTATTTTTTAGTAGAAATATATTATTAAGTCCCTCCAGATGGTATACCGGCCAAATTAATTTTCAGACACAAGGTCATGGAATACATTCATGTGAATATTTATGTGAATACAAAAACGGCATGGATCAAATCCTTGTAAGCTTGATATCGCTTGCGGGACATAGTGTAAACCCAGGGATAAAGGCGGTAATTTTTTTATTTTTATTCGTTCGCTTTCTCTCGTGAAAACCATCTAACGAACGTCATCAAATCCCCATTCAAATTGGCTTCCAGTCAACAATACATTAATATAAGCTTCCTCTTTACATAAGCTCGTCTGGCTCCTAAATTGCAGTTGCAAAAAACGTGATTTTCCTGTTGCCTAATCCACAATGAATCCATCATTAAACCTACTCTGCTCACAATAGCTGTGTCATTTCATTTTCCGTGTGAAGCATTTTAATATAGCATGTGTTTACGATGGCATTTCAAAAGAATGCTTGTAATTCTCTGCATAAATACTGATTTATCACTTATGCCGTGTTATGATTGACATATAGTTCATCCGATGGTTGATCAAAGAGAAATTAGTCAATGATAACATTTTAATGCCGTTGTATTCTTTACACGCTCTTTGATCATTTAAAAATACGTGGGTGCTTTTGTGTGACAAGAGACTTGAACAAACAAGCAAAGCCCAAACAAAACAAAATAATAATACATTTGACAACGAAACAATTGTTTATGCTTACTACTACTGCAGTAAATATGTTGATATTTAGCAAAAGCACAAAACCCCAAGAAAGAAATTTCCAAAACGGGTAGTAAAATTCACAAAGCATTCTTTAATATCTTGAGAATACTATTTCAGTATGCCACTCAGAACATTTTTCCTATTTTTGTTTGCTCTCTAATGGTTCAAATAAATTTTGCGCGTCAGCTTCATTAACTCGGACGTTTAACAATTTATTAAGTAACAAAATTAACAAACAAAAGCACAACATTAAATACAAAGCATGATATGACAATGATGAACCAAACTTGATGAGTAAAAGCAATGAAGTTATGAAGAAGATGTAGAAGTCCAGAGACTGTTAGAACACTCCCTTTGAATACCCCCCCCCCTTTTAGAAAAAAATACAGCAGAAAGATAAGCGCATGTAAAGGCTTGTTTCTGCCACAGTGAAGACATGTGTCCCATCATTTTAAATCTTGCCACAAACTTGTACCTTGTACATTTCCATGTAATCCTTACTTGAGGTCTTAGAACCTCCCAACCACGGTACCTACCAACGGTTTGGGAAAATGTAATTGTCTTTTCAGCCAAATCATAAGCTGTTAACCAGTTAAGACATTCTCTTCTGTATGAGAATTGCGTTATACTAAAAGGAATAAAGGCGTAATTTGCTGTAATACATGAACGTCGCTGGACTCAATGGGAACAGCATTCAATCAACCAGTTTGTTTATTGCACAAACAAGTCTCCGGTTTCTGGTCTCCGTGCACGTCGCCTCAGACCCCCGCGTCGGCATTTTTTTTTTTTTTTTTTTAAACGATGTCCAATTGCAGCCAACATTGCTGGATCGATTGGAATGTTGCCGTGCTATGGTTTAAACGACTTTTTGGCACAGGGTATGAACGTTTGTGAGGCCTCTCTTAGCCACCAAACTTTGTGTATGGGAAATTTGGTCTGGTTCTAATATCTACGTATACATATATCACACTGTATTACTAGTTTATAGCAAAAAACAAACAAACAAAGCAAAAAAACTGAGTTTGAAGCCGACCTATATGACCAGAAACTGGAGACTTTTTGTTGTTGGCTTAAAGCTTTTGAGTTCAAGCACACTTTCCTCAGAGAAGCGTCTCTAATGTACCGTCATCGTAATGCAGTTCAAATTGTCCTGAAGTTGGAATAAAGGGATGCACCGGTAAGGTTGTGATTTATGAAACAAAATTATACTACTGACGAGAAGATTATTGCTTAGATATATAGCTCTAATAGTTATTTATTAATCAGAATTGTTTGAGGGAAGCTACAACATTGATTTCTGGAAACGTACGCTCCTTTCAATCTCCTAAGTTTCAAGATATAGGCTATGTCTTAAAACTAACCTGTGAAAATGTCATAACAATAGATATTAGATAACGACGGAAAACTATTGGATGGTTTTATGTTTATATTTTACAAACGTTGCAGTAAGGAAACGTTACGTAAATTCGACATAACAAATCGTTCCTTTTCTCTAAGATGAAAGCACTTTAAACGGAATAATTTCTCTGGATGATTGATACTTGTACCAACTTGCACTAACATGCAATTTAAATAATTGTTCTCTATAACAAATCTGAATTACATTATTGGGGAATGGTGGCTATTCTTAAAAATAACAGAAATTGTACAAGGAATAGTTTATAACAAGGAATAGTTTATATCATCATCAGCTTTACGATAGGTAAATTTTAAGTAAAACGCGTTGATCTTTTTGTAAAAACACAAATGTTGTAGCCATTTGTTGGTGCGATAAAGTGCCGGTTTTTTCACACTGTTGTTTTACACTGTTGTTTTACACTGTTGTTTTACACTGTTGTTTTACACTGTTGTTTCACACTGCTGTTTTACACTTTTGTTTTACACTAACATTGTTTTACACTGTTGTTTCACACTGCTGTTTTTACACTGTTGTTTTACACTTTTGTTTTACACTGTTGTTTCACACTGTTGTTTTACACTGTTGTTTTACACTTTTGTTTTACACTGTTGTTTCACACTGTTGTTTTACACTACATTTTAATTATTAAAGGAGGGGACCATATTATTATCTGCCTAAAATCGAATGAAATGTGTATTGGTAGCCATGTTATTAGAAGGTATTATGTACACAAATGGTCAAAACCTATTTTCACAAACTATTGAACCATCACCGTCTCTTTATCAGTTATGTTACTTGGTAGGTAGGCATATACATTTACGTAAATGATAACAATAAAACAATGCTTATTTTAAACAGCGTGTATTTGTGGGTGAAAAACTGGGTCACTGAATTTTATTTAAAAACACAATGAAAGTCCGTAATGTGCATTTTATCCTTATTTCGTCTAACTTTATTATTATTATTATTATTATTATTATTATTATTATTATTATTATTATTATTATTATTATTATTATTATTATTATTATTATTATTATTATTATTATTATTATTATTATTATTATTATTATCACGTGACCCATATCCGGCATTCTGATTGGTCGAGAGGCTCTCAAAACTAGTGGAATTACCTGAACAGACGGGTTGTACTACTCCTATATTGTGATTTAATCAAACACCTGTGAATTATATGCCGTTTTTCTGTAAACATGGTACCATTGACCATAGATTAAGAAAAGTCGGGCCTCTGGAAATAATATTAAGGCGTATTTTTAAGTCGCCAAGAAAGTACATTGTTGAACCAAGTCAAGGAATCATTAAACATTGTTTTTTATACATATAGGATAATTCAATGTAAACAACAAAAACAAAAACCCACTGTATAGCATTAAACATTGAACTCGCAAGATCAACATTATTTTTCACAATGTCATTTCATCAGTTCTTTCTTCGTGTGACAGCGTATTATTGAAACAAATGTTTTTGTAATAATGGTCTTCTCTATATAGTATAAATAAAATCAACCCTTTTAGTAATGTGATTAAAGTGTGATGCATTGGAAAGCAAAACACTATTTCCAAACTTGATGACATTCGGTACTCAGTTCTTTCTAGCAGCTTCATGGAAAATGTCCGCCTTTGGAGAAGTGACGGATTGTAAACATAATCAGCTACGATGCACTACAATATGTTCCTATCCACCATTTGAATTTCAAATCACGTATAGCGCAAGACTTTCCTTTTAGTTAGATTGAACGTATTTGTTTCTGGTTTCCATTAACCGTTAATGAGTAATGCAAATAATAACACCCTGTATGAATGATGGAGATTACTTCAGCCCGACCTAGTTCCCTTGTCCTTTATGATAATTACTCTCCACAGTCGTTATGTCAATTTAATCATGTGGAAAAATGTAAGTACAAAGGGCAGATATTTGGTGAGTATCTGATAACTTGAATTTTATATTAATACCACTAAAACCTACAACGTTTCTGCGTTATTTGTTTAATATTAAGTCAAGCTTCCTCCTTTATCCATACAAGAAATTCGTGATATATTTTAGGGGCAAACACAGAGCGAATCTAACTTGAAAATGGATCAGTATTATGCTATTGCAGAGACAAACAGGAAATTCGTCGCCCTTTTTTGGATGAGAGGAGTGTCTTAACAGTATAGAGACACTGATTATAATTATTCACCCAGAAACTCAATAATGAACAACCTACATCTGAGACGCGTCTGAGACCTACATCTGGTTATTCATAACACAGCATTTCAAGCTCACTCTGGTTCTGTGTTCAAAGTACACCACTAGTCGAGTATCCTACTGTCTAGCACCATACTGCTTAGTCAACACAATTAACGATCTTCAGTATCTGTGTTCACCGCTAACAAATCCGGTTGCATGCTAAAAATAATCTGAACAACACCTGTTTGTCTTTCATTTGGACTATTTTTCAATAATTAGCCTATATTTTTATAAGTCCTTGGGAAGGTAATGTCAGTTAAACTGATTCAATGGGTATGCATACACTCTTTGAATCAATATAAGCAATACCCAACCTGTGAAGGTTTCAGTTTATTATGCTATATCGTTCACGAACAAGTAGTGAAAATAATTATACAGCTGCTGTATTCATTATTACGTAGATTTAAAAAAATAATAATAATAATAATAATCTTTCAAGTTCAAACTGAAATTTAAACTTTTTTGTAAAATGACAGCACGTGATAACAACTTGAATACTCTCACAGTTAAAGTCCTAATAAACGGTGGGTGGCAAATTCTCAAATTGCCTAATAAAGTTTGTTGTGTAGGCCTACCAAATTATATGGACGTTCATATATCCATTGGGTGTGGGCCAAGACCCTCCTATACAGCTCTGTTAATCATTGCATCCCGTCATGCACACACCGTATCACTTGCACATTTTCCTTGTAATGCCATTCAATCAAAAAGAGCCTTCGCTGTTTTACAACAATAGCTTCCACATAATTTTTGTTTCGTTTGGAAGTAACTCAGTATAGACCTTGTTTATTCAAATTACATTCAACAGTAATTTGAATGAGAGATGTTTGCTTAGAGAGCGTAGTTTGCATGTAGTTAGCCTATGCTATAAATACATGCTGCATCTATCTGAGAAGTGAGACGTTTTACAAAACCATTATATCATTGTGGCAGTAGTTCTGAGTGAATGGTAGCTATAAACTACCAATTCCACACTAAGCATTGAACCTTATTGTTGAGACCCACCACCTCAGTGATCATTACCGTAGCTCCAGATGCGACTATCATTTTATGCTAAACAGCATTTGGTTCTTCTGTTATCAGGTACTATACGATACATAATTGGTTATGTGGAGAACACTGTATCTACGAGTATGCATACTTCGGTTGTATCAAAAAATACATTTGAAGCGACCTATCAGTGAAAGTATTAAGCTTATTACGTTGGGTCATTAAAGAGAGAAGTTATTGTGAAAGCGTGCAAATATTTCGACCGGCAAGCACGCAAACACGTTTCTTCATTTTAACAAGACATACCCTTAAAGTAAAACTGTGATCAATGGTTGTTCAAAAAGTACATAATTTTTTTTTCTCTCTTTAAGAAGATAGCGCTCCAAAAATTATTGATACTTTCCCCTTTTTTGAGAATACAAATGTGCACCTTCCCTCTAAGACAAATGCTGTGGGTATAATAACGTAGGCCTATCTGATTAGGTAGTCGAGGATATATCCATCATATTGAACTTGTCTATTTATGTTAAAACCAAGTCAGGACATATTAAGTGGTCAAACTGTATAATTAATCACACAATTGTTGTATGAGAGTTTGCAGTACTCACAAATGTATAATGACTCTTCAAAAGTAGTTGATTATTTAATTACCACAGGTAAAATAACGATTCTCATGTAATAAATAAAACTGTATCCGGAAGAGTTTACGTCATTGTATTAAATAGAAAAATATTTAAAAAACATTATTATTAACTTATATATCGAGAAAATTTATTAAACAAACATTCGAATGCAGAAAAGGGTTCAACAGAAATAGCACCAATCTCCTGACTTTATTCAGAATTTTGTTTTTTAAAGGTCCTGTGAAGAGTGTATTTACCAAACTTTATTTCTTGGTGCTGTTATATTGATTGGTATGAATTAAAAACAATTTTAAATGTTTTTTTAGTTTCGAGTGGATTATTAATTGTTTATCTAATAATCAAAAATTTACCCCCCCGAATTTTCGAAGTTTTAACGAAACGTTCGTGACGTACACAAAGGCAGAGTATTTCTATGTACCGTGAAACGCAGCGAAGGCAATGCTAACATTACGGTGTTATTTTATGAAATAACAGAAACAGTTGAGTCAAAGTTCTGATCATTTAAAAAAAACTTAAAACAAGCGCAGGCGTAATGAGAAAGGTTTAATGTTTTTATGTTTGTTTTGCCAGGATATAAAATCAGACACGATGTTTTTATTAATGCGGAAAATCACGGCATGTTTTCATGTGGAGTGTCGTGACCGAGCGGTCTAGCTTACCGGACTCAAGTTCTGGTGTTAGCAGCAGAATGTGGGTTCAAATCCCGGCCGTGACACTTGTGTCCTTGAGCAAGACACTTAACCGTAATTGCTTCTCTCCACCCAGCGGTTAAATGGGTACCTGTGAGGGCAGAGTTGGTTGATTAGCCCTATATGCGCTGTATGGCAGCAATTGAACTGTACACTCCCCAGGGAGCTGATATGGTTTCAGGAATGATTTATGAGCCTTATGAGCCTTATGAGCAGGGGTAATAATATGCGCCTTGAGCACCACTCAGTTGGTGGATACGTGCGCTATATAAGTCCACACATTATTATTATTATTAGTAGTAGTAGTAGTAGTAGTATTAGTAGTATTATTATTATTATTATTATTATTATTATTATTATTATTATTATTATTATTATTATTATTATTATTATTATTATTATTATTATTATTATTATTATTATTATTATTATTATTATTATTATTATTATTATTATTATTATTATTATTATTATTATTATTATTATTATTATTATTATTATTATGCCGTGAACACTGAAACAGTGAGCATGGTGTGAACATGTCGTTTTGCACGAAAGTGGACTGGGTTATGCATGGGAGTATTATTAAATGGCCACTTACCCTGAGTCTTTCTCGCTTTAAAAAAGCACCTCTCTTCTTCGTTAGAGCCTTCCCAGCCTTCTTACTTAGCGGGAATATCGTTGGAATTGCATCTGGTAGCAGGATGGCCTTAATATAAGCCATACCGAACTGGTTGTGAAGGCCCCGTTCAAAACATGTCTGCTCGAACTGTGCACTACAAATAGAATGAGTTTTCCGTCGGTCCCGACCACTTCGCTCTGGTCAGCTTCACTTTAGTCGTCCAAATAGGCCTACGTCTGTATTTTGGATCAGACGGAAATCGGTGTAGACTAACACCGTCTTTGGTGGTGTTGCTGCAACCTGCAGCGACACACCTCGATGGCATTATCGAAAATAATAAGCTTCAAACCTGACAGAAAACTTGAGGAAACTTTTTCTCTAGAAACACTCTGCATGCAGTGGTGCGCTGTATACGACGCATACTTGGGCAAGTGCTGTGGATCACGGATCGGGAATCGCCTCAGTGTACGTCACGAATTTTATGTTAATGAGGGGTATGGGCGTGTCGAAGCGCACCCCCTAAATTTAAAAATTAATATTTTTATGGTATAAACGTGAGGGGGAAAATTTACAAATGACAAATATATGTTCCCGTAGGCATACTTTATTGTATACAATGAAAAAAAAAACTATTTCACAGGACCTTTAAAGAGTATTAAACATTAAAGTATTAAAGGATTATCCCACGTAATATCTTAAAAGGAACATGAAACCTCGTGAATATATCATTCATTAAAAAGTAATATTTAAAAAAAAATTAAACAGTTTTAAAATTAAAGCTTGCATTCTTTGAACCCAGTACAACACTATTAACGCCAAAATCGTTAAACCCATCAAGACCTAACATAGAAAAATAAAATAAAATAAATTTACAAAAAACATCATGATGTTAATTAGGCATACATTATATATGAATATCAAAATACGTATAGCATGTATCTGAGAATACTTCAGCTCTGTTTAAGTAACCGTAATCTCAATAAAAACAATTAATGGAAAATTACAACATTGGTGCTGGCAAAACTGCTTCAAAGAGCAGGTTTACTTTCTTTGAATATACATTAAACGCATCCATTCTAACGAGGAAAAACTACTCTTGCTTTAAATAAATTCAATAAATTCAAATTTTGCTTACCAATGACAGCACCTCAGACAAAATTAATTCTCATGAAAGTTTATACCATTATCAGCTCGAAATTTTGGGTATTTTGGAATTACAAATTATACCATTTCTTAATCAATATCCCAGTTTATCTCGAAAGTAAAATATCTAGTTTGCTATAAGGTTCAGTAAAACAAACCCATGAGTATAGTGTCAACGAAGTACGTATCTTTAATATTACTATTTAAACAAAAGTTATTGCAGTGTCATAAGAATGAGAGTAAACAAGTAGGTTTTGCTCTGACCAAAAGCTTCTTTACACGTTTGCAAGTGTATGGCAAGCATGAAAAGCATTTCTGGAAAAGACAAAATGTCAAGGCTTTAGGAAGTTGTGACATAAGACTACTGACATGTACACATTAAGGGTGAGTGCAAGTCAGTCCAGTCGTGCATACCAGCTTCTTGTTTGTCTGTCGTGTTGACGAATACTTACGCAGGACTCCATTGAAAATTCCCGTATTAGCTAGTTTTTATAAATTGTTCTACTACATACAATGCAATATAATATTGATTTTTACACGAGAAAGTAATACCTATTTTTGGTTAGAATATTATTTTAAGACTTGATGAAACACGAATATGTTCCAAGAAATGTTTCTGTCAATGATTCACAGTTATAGTAATGAGGCTTTACCTGAATGATAATTGGTCTTAAAAGGAAAAGTAAACACGGGGAAAACCCGTGAATTGTAAATCTAAAATATATCCTTATCGGGGGAACTTAAATACCAAGCAAAATATTAAAGACTACCTTAAATTTGTTTATGTTTTTGCCATACTTTAATTATTATAAACATAATTAAAACTACATGTACATTATTATGTTGGCCAAAAATAGGACACCACATTATTTCACTATGGTCTGTGCAACTCTCATCAGATTTGGTAACTTTGACAAAAGGTACACTTATAGGTTATACGCTGTGTGATTTGCGTCTTTCCAAGTTTTACAAGAAATGGTCACTCACGACAGGGGCTGATCCAGGGTTTCGAAAAGGGGGGCATTGTAATAAGGGAGAGTACACTGGTAAAAAGGTGGCATACAAAACGTATGGTAAATTTTCATGCACGGATATAAATAAGGGGACATGGTCCACCAGTGACTCACGGAGCACCATTGTGGTGAATAATGTCATAGGTTTTCTAAATCTCAGACTTGGAACGGCGCAAATAACACCAGAAGAACCCTTCAGAAACTGTGGTGTTAAAATGGTGTTAAAATGACACCTGTGGTGTCAACTTTATTCTTCCATGGTATTCATATAGGGCAAGTTCCCAAATATGGACACCTCTGTTGTGGCTTTTAACATGCCATACAGTTTTTGCAGAATATATTATGAATTAACATATACACAAGCAGAAGTCTATAGTAAAATATTGGTTTGATATGTAGAATCTTGGCAACTTGGCTAAAAAATATTGTTTAGAACTAAATGATTAATACAAATCAATGTTGCCATCTTGTCTACGATTGTTTGCATAGTTTTACAAAAGTACGAAATTACGAAATTAATGTATGGTGGGTCGCGTCATAAATTAATTTTGGCACTTTTTAACAGTCAATTATTTTGTGAAATATCTCATTTCAAAGTATTTATTTTCCTATTTAAAAGGAAATGATCAATGTTCTAATGAAATCAAAAACATTCTGGAAATTGCCGGTAAAACATAAGGCAATACAAAAACCTATGGTATGACTTATGAATGAAATAAGATTGTGACTGGAATCAATCCGAAATTGTACAACATCCTACAGCACTATAAGCTTATAAGCAGTTAAATCATTTAGTGGGCAAGAAAACGCTCACAAACCAAGAAAATGGCTCAAAATTATGATGTAGCATGTTCACTGATGGTCGGCTGCATAGGATTACCAGAATGCATTGCAAGCGGTCACAAAATTTCAGATCAGTTCTTGGAAGTTGACAACAAACCCCAAATAAACAGTTGCCATGGCAACAGTGAACACCCTAAGGCAGTGATTTGAAATAGACATCATTAAGTGCAGACGCAGATGGCTATTCAACAATATTAAAGGCCGTTAATCAGGAAAAACTGAAATGTGTCTTGCATCGGCACTCTTCTCTGCAGGCTCATCAAAGTCTGCCCACAACGAGCCCACAGTATAATCAATGTCATATACATATTGTAGGCCTAATTCGGGAAAATATTATATAATAAGGGAAGTAAGCAAAGAAAAATTGGCTGATGCTGGACTCGAACCCGCGACCTCTCGAATATATATATATATATATATATATATATATATATATATATATATATATATAAATATATATATATATATATATATACATATATATATATATATGTGTGTGTATATATATATATATATATATATATATATATATATATGGTCAAAACCTCTGATGAAGGTCTGGTTTGGATCAGCTAAGGCCACCCTCGATTTAATATATATATATATATATATATATATATATATATATTGTTTTTTGTTTTTTTTCAGGTCAGTTTCTTCCTATATATATTTATTCTGTGTACATCAACATAAAGGCTTGCATCCCGTTTGTGTGATCCCCGCTACTGCCGTTACCCGGGTTGTTTGCATCTGACCGGGGCTTGATCCCTGGCTACTCGGCAGATATGGTTTGGCCTCTGACCTGGCCCCATAGAGCAATAGATAATTGGCATAAATGGACCGCCCACCAACATAGGGGCTGGTTAGCTCAGTTGGTAGAGCGCTCGTGCGGTGTTCGAGAGGTTGCGGGTTCGAGTCCGGCATCAGCCAACTTTTCTTTGCTTGCTCTCCGTTTATATATAATTAAATGAAATAAATATTCAATGTGTATAAACGACAAAATTGAATGCAATTGTGTAGTTTCCAATGGTTTACTGACCATGCAATTGCACGCTTTAGTAAACAAAAATATAAACCATTTAAATGAATGGAATTGTTTACTTTTCATTGTTTATAACCAATGAAATTTAAGCCAGTATTTTGTAATGGCTTATAAATCGTAGAAATTTATGCAATTGTTTAGTTTTTAAGATGGATCGACCGTGTTTTGGTGATCGGCTATTCTGAGTTGTTTTTTTTAAATAATTTGAACATTGACAGAAAAAACAAATAAGCCTACTTTAAAGTTATATATTTCGCAAAATAGCAGTCATAAGCTTGGTTTAATAGTAAATAAGTGCATTCGTGAATTTATGGTGGATCCCATCATGTTGCGATAAAACAGATTTTTTTGAAATTGCCGTACACGGGCGGTATATCTTGAATGGTTTACTGATCAGTAATGCATTACGAATATAATGTTGACGAAAACATGGAATGTTAACTGTGCAGACAAAATTAGAGTATAGGTATAAGTATAATTGAGCTTAATCTTGGTTAAAAACATGCTTAACTGACAAACAGTACCCAATAATGTCTCAACCCATAAGATGGAATATCATCAATAGTTCAAATATATCAGATGATCAGAGTGATAAACAGGTGTTGTAGTTACAATTTGATTTCGATCCATACTATCGGAAACAACCTCATATAGATAACAAAAACCATGCTGGTTTCAAAATGAATTGAATGATGACATGCTATATTGAGATGTGGCACACAGAGGGCGGGCTGGTAATATTCAGACGGCCGTATCATTTTCCTCGCAGCAAATATTTGCCTTCATAGTGTAAAACGGGTAGACATATATAGTGCCAGAATTGTATTATATACTTCTGATACTATATGGACAGATACAACACCATTATTCTACAATGTGTGCTAAACATATTTCAGCGGATATGAGTTAATATGCGGAATGGTGACATATTATCACTGTAATGTACATCACTGTAAGGTACAAAATTGGTATTTTAGTAACGGTGCGTTCATTTCAACCCTCTAGTATGGAGTGCCATGGCCGAGGATTTGTGTTCTGATGGCTGAGTCTTCAGAATGTGGGTTCGAATCCTAACCTCGACAGTGATGCTTGACGTCATTGAGCAAGACACTTGACCATAATTGCTTCTTTTCATTGAGGAGTAAGTGGGTACCTGTGAGGGAAGAGTTGGTTGTTGTATTTGATTAGCCCTATGTTCCAAAACGGCTGCAATTGAGCTGTATAGTAACCCAGGAAGCTGAGATGGTTTCAGGAATGATTTATGAGCCTGATAACCATGGAAAGGTGCCGTGAACACCAGTGTGGTGGATACGCTGTAGTAGTATTCTCGAAATATATCATAAAACAAACATGAGATTATACTTCATTATGTATTTAACGAACACATTGTGAAAATGCATCAAGACTTTTCTATGTCAATCGAACGTGGAATGTTTGTCTCATTAAATCTAAAAATCAGTATAAAAATAATTGTACTAATTTTATTGAACTGATAGCAGCTCAGACAAAAAGATTTCAAAGAATGTTTGATACCATCATTACCTTTAAGCCAAGTAATAAGTTCCATGTAAAAAAGTAGAGTACTGTACGCCTGATTCAAAATGCCGTTATGCACGAAACTGTCTGAACTCAATATGTGTCATTGGTATTCATGCGTAATAACAAATGCTTTCATGGGGCTACATAAATTTGTATGAAACGACATAATGCGTGCATGCGAATACATTTATTCGTTTATCATGTCTGAATTTATAGCCCTGATGCTCATACATAGGTCATACTAGGTCATTTTCCTCCCAGCCTCAGTTTGGACTTGTGGACTCGTACTAATATGGAACATGAAGATGGGGGATACGTACCGTGTTACTTACTAGAGCTGAAAATCAGTGAAGTAAATTTGTTGTCAAAAGATGGGAGGTGGTGGAGATTTCCACCATCCTTACAAACCCAGCAAACATTTCAGGACTTTAAAACTTTTGGATTAAATCAACTACTGTTTTTTTTTAAATCAACAAGATTTGAAGAAACAAGTTGGGTATCATTTCGAATAACTAAGGATAACTTTTAGAAATTTCTGATATTTTAATTAGGCCTATTTTATTTTACCGGTACGAGTACGAGTGCTTATTTTTGAGTACGAGTACGAGTATTATAGTACCAGTACGAATACTACAACTCAGACAACTTTTTGTTCAATTTAAAAACACAAACAAGTTGTTCGTCGTTTCCTCCAACAAAATGTTCACCCATTATGTTGAAATTTTCTCAGTTTAGTTTTATCATATATTTCTTGAAAACTAGAGTGTTGAAATGAACGTATATTACCAAGTAATGTTGTATATTCCCTTTAATCCTATCAAACCTGGGCTTATTTTTCGTTCTCAGACCTGGGAGTGGAGGGGCTCATTGTGCCCCACCTCCGTATTTTCTGTATTGTTCAGCCGATTTTCATGACACTTTGTCGGTATGTTCAGTTTGACACAATCTATCGAAAACTTCAATAGGTCACCGTAATTTTTCCTCTTTTTTTGGTAAAAAATGGTATTTCTTCCTAAATTTTTATCCGTTGGCTATGACATTTAGCACATATGTTATCTTCAGTACAAACAACAATGTGACGTCACTTATATTACCGCTAGAGGGTGCTATAAGCAATATTTTGGGGCATTTTCTTCCCAAAACATGATTTTTTAAGATTTTAACCCAAAATTGGGATTTGTTTTACCAAAAGTACAATAAGGCAGATATAATAACATGGTACTTTTGATGACATAAATTTATATATTGAGCCAAACAATTCTGAAAAACCTTTAAAGTGGTCATATGACTCACTATTGTCCAGTTGACAGCAAACCCCAAAACTCATATTAAATGTCTTACAGTATCAAAAATCTAGTATTTTTTAACAAAAAAGTGGAAATTCAGTTGGACCTGTTCAAAATAAACGGCAACCATGAACACCCATTATCATTGACTTTTGCGTCAGGAGTTCCAAAGAATAGTTAGGAAAAGTCAGCGTGATCGGACAAATCGTTCTGGAGATATTATATTAAAATTTTAATAGGTGGACACCCTCCCCGGCGGGGGGGGGGGGGGCTATGAAACGATGTCCAATTGCAGCCAAAATATTGTACATCGATTCGAATTCTGCCGTGCTGTGTTTTAAACGACATTTTTTTTACACAGGGGTGTGAACATTTGCCTGATTTGTGAGGCCTTTCTTAGCCACCTACTTTGTGTATGGGAAATTTGGTCTAGTCCCCATAACCGTGTTTCACGTATTACTGCTTGGCCAAAAAACTAATAAAAGATTTAAACATTTTTTTAAAGTGCCGATTTTTAGGCATAAGGCCATAAGGTAGAACATGGTTTTGGTATGAGCTCAATGATCATAGCGTACTTCACGAGATACAGCGTAGAACTGGCCTATGCAACCCGAATATACTTGTACTATTAGTTCAATTAATATCAAGTATAGATATCAGCAGATAATTTCAGATCAACTGGTTCCTAGTTTTCAAAGAAACATTGAAAAATTAATTTACAAGATCTTACACTAGTTAATGATATGTATATATGATATGTACTTTCTCATGTATGGCGTACATGTACATGCATTATTTTCAGTGACACAATAGTGTTGACTTTCGTTTATATACAGGGTATGTAAAAGAGTTTTGTAATATTTTCGTCGGATTTAGTTGTTTGGTAATTTGGTTTTTGAATGATACCAAAATTCTTCACTGCAATTTCTGAAATAAATCATATATACTCTAAAATAAATCATATATAGGGAAAGTCATTAAGGTATTCAAACTGCATTCACTGACATGAAAATTCCTCCCAATATTTATGTACAATTTGTCTACATACCTAGCTTGTCACGAATGATGAATGTCACTTGATGAATGAAACGTGCACCCATGGTAATGTCATTTCCTGCACTTACAGATTATTGTCCTTCAAACCAGCTTCCAATTAAGAACTCGAAATATATTGAAAGTGATATTTCATCCCAAAAATTAATATATGAACAAAATGACGTATTGCGGCACTACAACCCTCTGATCATCTTGATTTTACTGACCCCAAACAAATTCGCTGATTATCACGTTTTAGTGTGAGTGAAGGTTCGTTCGTTCGTTCGTTTCCATACTCTTTCTGTTGATTTTCCTTGCTTGTTACTTAAGGCTTCAGTTTCAACCTTCAAGTTTTTAATATTTGTATTCCTTAATCGTTTAAATTGTTTAAATTTTATGCGATTTTATATAATGTCAACATATTTATGTCAGGATAAACCATAACTGTTTAAATTGTTTAATATTAAATTTGTAAAACAAAATGAACGGTCTTGATATTTTTGTATACGTTACCTATATTGGATTTAATGTTAAATATGAATTGTGTATTAATTGTGTATGTATTCAATGTCAACGTATTTATGTCATGATAAACCACCATGGTACACATTGGTTTTCTTAGCGCAATTGGACGATAGTGGGCTCCTATTATTTCATATTACGAGATGTATATCCTCAGTGTATACCGTACGAATAATGGTTTCATCTGGACAGTAAATCCAAAATAAAATCCAGCAGATTGTGATGCAGTTTGTCTTATTCGAATTCAATACGTACCAGGATCATTATGAAGGTCGTCTGAAGTGGTATTTAAAGGTAAGATATAAGATTGATAAGAAAATAGTCGAATGTTTATGGTAAACTTAGGCCTACTTAGTTTAAGGCTGATGATAGTATTACACAAACCTTTCCTAGAAATAATGATGACTGAGATGCTCTTATGTTTAAGTTAAATTAAAGTTTGAATTTAGGGAAAAGTACGAATGAATACAACAATTCTGAATGCATGTTCATTTTCCCATGAACAACAAACCATAATAAGCTTACACTTTCATGGGTTGGTTTTTACTGTATAGGCCAATCTAGAATGGGACGAGGCAAATTTTTGCGCATACTGGCCCTCAGGCCAAAAAAGTCTCTGGTTTTGGTCTCAGACCCGTGCGTCGGCATTTTTAATTTTCTTATTTGTTGCTATAAAACGATGTCCAATTGCAGCCAAAATTGCTGGATCGATTTGTATTCTCCCGCGCTGTGTTTTAAGTGACTTTTTCACATAGGGGTATGAATATTTGCCCAATTTGCGCGATCTCTCTTAATAGCCACCATACTTTTGTGTATGGGAAATTTGTTCTGGTTCCAATATCTGCGTATACATGTATCACATGTATCACTAGTTAGCAAAAGAAAGATTACCATAAATAAAACAAAAAGTGTGTCACCGCACCGATTTTGAAGCCAACCTATGACCAGAAACTGGACACTTTTTAGCCTTAATTAGGCCTAGTCTTTTTAGGCCAGATTTTTCTTAAAATGTCCTCTTGCCCATAAATCCTTTTTTAAGGATAAACTATCTTTCTATTGTGTAAACATTGACCATTGTAAAGGAAGTGTAGACCATTGGTAATAACCCAAAAATAAACTGAACAATTATCTAAAAGCTTACTTAGTTGTTACATTGTAATGATACCAATATTATGAGAAATTACCCCTCTGACATGTTGTCATTTTGTCCGATACCTGAGGTAAAACAGCCTAGCTGGCAATCAAACACCGAGGCAATGATACAGAGGCAGTGCGTGTTTGCTAATGAAGACACGATATATTCATTCATTCATATCAACATTTATTTCCATTTCACATTTTCAAATACAAACACAGTAAGTAACTACAATGCAATGGTGGAAATGGGAGTACAATGGGGGCGCTTGTAGGAGATGTACCCAAACAGTTAACAGTAATCCATAAAATAAACCGAACAGACAAGACGAATTCAGATAATGTTCCAGTGGTTGAACATAACATCTAGATGCAATGTTAAATGAAGATGAACATCAATAAGAAGTATAATGCAAACAAATATATACAATATTTATGTAACAAATGTTTGAGACTTAAGTTTACATAGAAGGGACACTTTTCCAATGTAACATTATGAACCTTCAATCACGTATGTTCTCTTTTAGGATCAGAATTATATGACTAAATATTTTTGTCAGATCTGAACTTATCATTTCTGGAATGCATGGAATTTGATAAACATATAAGTATAGTTATCCCCGTGAGTGAGTACAAACAATCTCACTGAAACAAGATATTTTTAAGCTGAACTTTATCCCAGCTTTCTGTAAAATACATCACTTTCGAAAGTCACACAAAATAACATTATGAATACCTCAGCAATTTTGTGTTCGGGTAATTACCTTTACAACACTTTTTCTTAATTTCCCCATAGATATTTGAGTAGCGGCCTAAGCCATTTTACACTTTATGCCAAGTGCATCACTTTCTCACAACGTCACACAGACTGTCACTTTAATCATGGACCAAGGACTTGTTTTTTGCGTTAATAAACCATAATGGCACTGCCCCCGGGAAATCTAAACGTTATCTACGTGATATTAACGACATTATATGAAAGTAATGGATGAGATGAGTCTTATCTTAGCAACTGTCATATCAACTGAATGGCTATCGAGTGTAGAGTGAAGAAACGTGTTTTGGAATCAGTAAGATAACCAGGTTCTACGATTGAACTTTAATATTCAATGTGATGAAATTCTTCAATTAGGCTTCGTTTTGTTATGAGCCACGCTCTGGTGTAACAAGATGTGTTGGACGTGAAACATCAACCAAGGCACACCCGTTACTTCTCTGTCTCTCCCTGAATAACAAACCAGAGATGTGAAGTTAACAAGTATAACACGACCCGGAGGATTGCAGAATGATTTTAATCTGATTATGAAGTTCAAGATCCGTTTCTCATCTCCGAAGAATGTTAGTTATTGTTGTAGACACGACTGTTGAACACATAAGGGAATCACTAGGCTGCAGATAATGTAGTATATCGGATAGACCTACATGAAGTGTCATCCTCGGCCAATGCCCAGAGAGAGTGCAGATCATGCATCTATATGTACGGTACTCTCTTAATGTAATAGAGTGAAAACCACTCTTTCAAAGAGCTATATGGCGGACAAGTTTGTTTGTTTGTTTATTCTATCTTTATTCTGGATATCTCTTTCAATACAAAGTACTGGTCTCCCAAGAGGTCCAGATTAAAACATTATTGTATTCTACACTACATGTATTTAAAATGTACAAAAGTATATACAAGATATATTTACAGTATGTGTACATAATATACACAGTCATAACATAGTATTAAGTTTAAAAGTGTAAACATATAAATGTACATTAGGCCTATATATCAATATACATGAAATCATAATATGTCAGCATTAATGAGTACTGATGGCATTTTTTAAAATATGTGTAGTCATGGTACTAAAGTTGAGCCGAATGTCATTTGACAACTTATTCCAGCGATTTACAGCTCTAAAGTGGAATGACCGTCTACCTGGATTAGTTTTCCATGGTGGAAGAAGTAAACATTTAAATGTTTGACTCCGTGTACCCTTGGAATGTGCAGAATCACTGAATAAGAAATTTGACGATAAATATGAAGGTGCGTTGCCTTGTAAACATTTAAATGTTGTGATAAGAAGTTGGTCATTCCATCTTTGTTCTAATTTATTCCAGCTAAGTTTAGTCATTAGATCGTTAACTGAAGTACGACTGTCAGCAGAGAGCAATATTCTGGCAAGCCTATTATGAAGAATTTGAAGAGAATTACAATATTGAGCATTACAATTAGACCAAACAGAACTACAATAATCAAAAAGAGGCATAACAAGAGCATTGCCAAGCAAATTCAGAGTAGACGAAGGAAGATAATATTTGATTCTTCGAATTATACCAATACGTTTGGATACATTAGAAGTTAATTGATCAATATGATTACTCCATGTTAGTTGTGGGTCAAAAACAACACCCAAGTATTTAAAATTGTCCACTCTTTCAATTATATCTGTATCATATGTAAGGAAATATTCTTGAAGTTTTGTAATGTGTGTTTAGTTCCAAATATCATGAGCTTTGTTTTATTAATGTTAAGAGTTAGTTTGTTTACATTAAACCACTTCGAAATGCTATTTAAGTTTGCATTAAGCTCAGATTGTAAGGTAAGAGAATCATTTGAACTGCACAAAAGAGTTGTGTCATCAGCATACATTACGCACTTGCAAGATACACAGTCAGCAAGTGAATTAACAAAGATTATAAACAATAATGGTCCAAGAATAGAACCCTGGGGAACCCCTATGTCAATACATTTTAAATCAGAGAGTGAGGAATTAATACTAACAACTTGAGATCTATTTGAGAGATAAGAAATAAACCAGTTCAATGTGTTGTCTTTAATACCTATATGTTTAAGCTTCTCAATAAGCAGATGGTGGTTAACAGTGTCAAATGCCTTTTCAGGTCAAGAAAATAGCAGCTGTAGCTTTACCATCATTCATGTTCTTAAGAATATGATCAGAAACATCTAAAAGTGTAGTATTTGTAGAATGTTTACTTCTGAAACCAGATTGACAAGGATTTAAAATATTGCGTTCATTTAAATACATATACAGTTGGTTATGAACTGCTCGTTCAATTATTTTTGAAACAACAGGTAATACAGAAATTGGTCTATAATTATAAACATCCGATTTGTCTCCAGATTTAAAAATAGGAGTGACTTTTGCTTGTTTCCAGTCGGAAGGAAATTTTGAAGTTTGCAAGGATAAATTGCATATATAAACAAGTGAAGTACAAATTATAGGAACTGCCAGCTTTATAAATCGAATTTGTAAACCATCAATTCCAGGTGATTTTTTGTTTGAGAAATTTGATATTTGTTTGAAAACAAAGTCAGGTGATATAATATCAAACTCGAAGTTATCCATAATATTAATAGCTGTGGTAGTCTTTTTGGAGTGGATAAAGAGTACAATTAGTAGTGTATAAAGAGTGAATTGGTAGCCTTTTTTCAATCGAATCAGAGTGGGTTTCACTCCAATAAAAGACTTGTCCGCCATATAGCTCTTTAAAAGAGTGGTTTTCACTCTTTTACAAAAGAGAGTAGCATCAGACATCTAACACATAATACAGGTGGGGGGACAATAAATACATTTCAATGGGCTTTCTTTTTTCTGTCGGAAATAAGCTATATAGTTGAAGTCGATAATGACAGTGGACTGTGACTGTTCTGAGCAAGGAGCAGTTAAGTAGTACCAGACAATCTCTCAATTTTGCGCTTTATCGTCACATTTCATTTCCATTTCCGCAATTTGACGTTCAACTGGATATTGTGCCCAATTTTATAGTTAATTGTTAATCGGTCACAAAAACTTCCCTGGTCAGTGTTTATCCAAGTTTGGTCAAATCAGTTATATATGTGGTATTGGGTTGATTTACATTTTTATGTGTGGACCTTAAGTGATCTTAGTTTGGACATATTTGTTGCTCGCCGGTTCTTTCTTTTACACTCTCTTTCCTTTCTTTATTCCATTAAATGACTCAACAATAACAGTGAAACTGACATTATTTGGCATGTTTACCTGACCATTATGTCCGCAGGCGGATTTTGGTCGATTATGCCCAGCCCATTATGTCAGCAGGTCCCTTATTAAATCCGCCCTTTGTTTCCGGAAAGGAGTAGCAGGGAACAACCTTTTTTAAATATCGCCCCAGGAAAGTTTTTGACTGGATAATATTTGGAGTGAGAGCAACCCTCCCCCCTTTTTAAGGGAAGAATTGAGTCAAATATTTCCCCGGTGGGGATTTGTTTTATTGGTTGTTTTGTTATTGTATAAGCTTTTAAAAACAGGACCAAGGGGAAGGCCCCCGCCCCCTTTTAATCCCCTTGGAGTATGCGCCTAGGTCACTTACCCAGCCAAAACTACGGATAGGAATAGGCTACGTCATAGACTAGGGATAGACTGGCTCACATATTTTGTGATGTATTTTTATTACCATAATTACCAAAAAAGCGCTTAAAAAAGTATTAAAAACACCCATAAATTGGCAGATAATTGGAAGAAAAGAAATGTCAGCATGGATGTTTTCGTGTTAGACATTCATTGGCCTTATATTTTCCGCTCCACTCATTGGCAGGTCTTTCCCTAGTTACGGTACGCATCTTGAACTGAAATATTTAGTCATTAACTGAATTGCCATAATTGCAAATGTCTTTATAAACTTTCAAATGGGTTATTGAACTTCATAATTTATGGAGTTTATTGTTTACACGAACACGAAAATTGTAATGACAATTAAGAATATGCTCTCATTGGTAGTTCCATGACATCGTCCGTTTATGACTGTGGTCTCAGGCGCCTGCGGGAACATGCCACCTCTGGCTGGATGGCTGTGACCCAGAAAATCAAACATAAGGGATTTTGTTGTACTGCTGAACAAAAGTCCCCTCCACACAATCATGTGCCCAAAAGAACCCAACTTGATTCAAGAGAGGGTTCAGATGCTTAGAATGTTAAGAGGGCATGTACATAGTGGCAAGTGGCAGAAAATTAGCTCCAGCATAGCTCAGCATGTGATCTCTTTGTTAATGCAGTAATGGTAGCTGGTTTGGAGTGAAGGCCTATATCTCGAACAGTCAAAGACTTGAGGAAGATGTTGGATCGCATTGTTAGCCAACAAAATGTTCGCTATAATTAGTGACCTATTGCTGATCATAATTATTATAATGTGAAACATTCAATTATTTACAAAGTAGCACACGTTTTTGGTAATTTAAAAGATAAAAGTATAATCAGGCTTACTGAAGTTATAAACAAAAAACATCCCTCTGTCATGGACGCCGCCATTTTGACTATATAGGGTGCACCCCACTAAATAAACTTCCATAGTAAACAGTGTTAAACACAAAATATTCAAAAATCGTTAAAAAATACTTAAAAGTCCCACAGTTTTTAAAACCAAAAGAAAAAATATTGATCGATATATAACCTTTTATTTTCTTCTCTATTTACTGTCTAAAGTCCAGGTTTCCAGGAAGTTATCCTCATCCCTATGAAAACCACCCTCTACAGTAGTGAAAACGTCCACACTGAAAAACAGCCATTTTGGAAAAAGGCCTTACGCTTGAAATCAAATTAGGACCACTTTTTCAGGGCCTAGTGTGTCCAAAATACTCAAAGTTGAAAGCCAATGACCCCCAGGTTATGATATTGGTCCATTTTTACACAATCCATCAAATGTATGGGCCTCAAATCTTTGTTTTTCAGAAAATTTTGAGGACATACACTTTATGATAAACAGCTTGGCGCATGAATTCCTCACTATTTAGTGGGATGCACCCATATACAGCACATGTGACGATTCGACGCATTCATGGTTAGACTGGTACTTGTACCGTACCGCCTCTGGGCACCAGACCATGCCGCCCAGCGTAAGGCTCCCTGCCCAGAGGTATGTGACGAACAGCGCCACCTCGCGTCGTGCAACATTTGAAACAATTTTTTTTTAAATTTAATTAAAATTAAAAAAATCCACTCAAGACACAAAACAAACTTAAAATTGTTTTTTTATTCATATCAACTGATAAAATAACAATAACAAATAAATTAAGACAAAAACACACTTCATAGACCCTTTAATACAATGAAATAGGCTGAACTTTTGTATTGTATTTTTGTAACTAGGCCCTATCTTTGATTCTTTTAAAGTATGGATGCATTTACAGACATGTTACCAAAACGTAATCTGACTATAAAATAGTGAGTCACTGGTCAGTATAGAATCTGTTTGATGGACATTGAAGGTTTTTATTATCTTTTCATGAAGTACGGTATCCAGTAACTAATATAACTTGACACCCCGATCTATCCGTGTGTGAGTCGCAGTCTTTGTCAATTTAGAATTGAATCATAAGCCAATGTACTCTCCTACATGGCGAACCTCACCTCTTCCAATTATGTCCGAATTCCACAAATCCATTGCAATTAAAGCCTCGGGCATTAAACAAATTGGGTTTTGGGGTTACACCGCTAAAAGCTATCATAAATCATCCGAAAGTGATGCAAAATTAAATTAGCAAGATGGATCACGCAATTCTCTGAGATTAGTGAAAGAACATCTTTTTCGGCCCTTTGAAGACATGTTTCTATTTTACTCTATCATGGTGAATTCATTCGGTATGTTCTTTGCTGATGACATGGCAAACTTTCTTATATCTGTCGATAAAATCCCCTAGACAATTGAGTCATTTATAATCAGCCAATGTTTAAAGTAATTTGGTATTATGTATTGAGACATTTTCACTATACTGATACCTTACTGACAACGAATTGGGGTTAATGTAAAATTATCATTGTTAATTGTCTCTTGGCTACATTTTCCCAAAAAGTCTTAATTAAATGTGTATATTTAAAACTTTGCTTATGTTTAGTAAGTGGTTATCGTCACGTTTAATTAAATCTGTCGGGATATCTCATTCTCAACAATATGTTATATCTGTTCAAAGTACACAAACAGGGATTACTATTCACATTCACCAAAGTAACACTTGAAAACAATGTTTCTAAATTTTAAGGGAAAATTCAGTTCACATTAATTCACTTGAATATAGAGATTTAACATTATTGGGTTTATTTGGTATTTATATCACAGAAAGTACTTTGGATCACTATTAAAGGGTCACTATCGTCACGACCAGAGCAGACTTTCAACAGGGAATGGAATCGGTGTCCTAGTTTAAGATTAACACAGTGACTGAAAATTACTGGCTCATTTAATACGCAGCAGCAACGGTAATATGACCCATTATCATGTGGGGTATTAACTTTCAGTCATCTAGAACTAGCACCCCGATTCCATGCCCTAATGATTGTCCCTTTAAATATATCACACAACAATTATTTGTTCATTTACAATTGTATTATCCATGTATCCGTTTACCCCAAACCTAACCCTCTATACATACATGAACCTGTCCAAATGTCTGTTGCAATCACTGTCAATGAGATTAAGTTTGAGTTTGTTTATTTTGGTACATTCAGTACTTGAGTAATTCAAATATCTTCAAACGTTCATACCAGCTTCATAAATGTATACAGGCCCGTGTAACTATATAGCCGTTCAGTTGAGACCAGGTTGGAAAAACGACCCCGAGCTTTTCTAATGACGACAGACCAGCTACATCCATCACAGAGGGTTACTCTTCCTATTGTACTTTTGAGATAAAAATAATTATGATGCGGACGAATTAGTCTCGTCTTGAATCACACGAACGTGGAGAGTACGATACGAATATAACAGAGAAAAGTGACATTGATGATGTTTGATTAGGCATTATTCATTTCTTTTCCCGGGTAAGTAAAGTAAAATGAACAAAACTGTAGAAAGTTATGGAACTAATTTGAAATAAACACTCATCAATATTTATTTCATGTTTATACGACATTATTTTGTTTGTGTTGTTTCATCATGTTTCATTTCGTTGTTTGTCATGGCATTGTTTACATTTACCATGCCGTCATGGGCGCTGCCATGTTTTTAATCTTGCACACAGGCTTTACTTCTCACCAAAGCATGTGTATACTCTGCCGTATACCGGTGTCAGTGTTCGTGTCATAACATTGCATTCATCGCCATCAGGAATATGACTCATGTCATAGAGAGAAGCCCGTTCAAATAAAGCACCTCATCGGCTCCATGCAAGGCAAAAAGAGGGTGTCATTTAGCAAAAAAATCGATTTAAATCAAGCCACTATATTAAGAAGCGTTTTCCTCTTAAAAAGAATCTCCGATTCAACACTAATTTGTTATGAACTTTAGAAAACACAGAGGTTGTGTTTTTGCACTGCTCTTCATATTGATTGCATTTGTCCTCTAAGTGTAATATACATACACGTGTGTGTATGTATATTAAGTGGTTTTAAAGACCATCAAAGTTATCAATTCATTGTCAATCAAATTCAAATTTCAGAAAGAGCAATAGCATCTTCAGAACGAGGGTCATATTCCTGAAGATTATCATCCAGAAAATTCAAGTGCCGGGACAGTTATTCCAGAGACGAAGATGTTATGTGAGTAGACAGCATATAGCGTTACGGGCATTGGCCCCATGTAATATAAGAGATGGCATGTGACCCCTTTTATCTATATCCACGTGTTTGTTTGCCACTGCGTAGACATCATTGGGTCGTATGGATAAAACTACAATTTGCTTTTATTTCATTTGCGTTTACTACGGAATATAGTAGACACGTTCGTTTAAATAAAAATGACGCCACATAAACATAAATGCGTGAGAGGATGTTTTTGCATTTGCTAATAAAACAAGTATTTGCTTTTTCTTGTTCAGCATTTGTTTAACTAAACTGTCTACTATATTCCGTAAAAAGAAGTAAATAGGCCTACTTATAAAAATGTCAACCACATGCTGGTTATATTTCAGATGTTGCTAAATTTTGAGTTACTAACAAGAAACCTAACTGATGTAATGGTTGCGTTATATGATTGCCTTCCATATCAGAACGAACTACACACTATAAAAAGGCAATGTCGGGATGTACATTGTATACTAAAAAACACTGTTTCGAAAAATGGCAAACAATATTTGTCGGTCCATTTCGACGAGACATGGACAGCAAACTTTAAAGCATTTACTTATTCTGAAATTGGGCGACCTTTTCTAGTCACCAACTTTAAAACCAACTTTAAAATATCCATATACTCTATTAATATTAATGTAACGAATAAAAAACTATCTCATTTATGTTGCCTTGGTCAAAACTTTGCCATACAGTCAGGGCCGTAGCGAGCGGGGGGAGGGGCAGGGGTGGGGGTGGGGTGACACCCCAATAATTTTTCTCAGTCGGCATTTATAGTTTCAGTCAGTAAATAAGGGTTGATCCAGAATAAATTTGCAGTCGGCAAACCTAGAGCTGTGGGTTTGCCGACTGAAAATGTATCGTGAAGATTTGCCGAGTTGTTTGCGACTTAAAGATTGTTAATTTTAGAGGGAAAAACAACGTACATTTGTAATATTAGTGTTGTCTGGTCATATTAGTGTTGCGTTGGTAAATTTACCCACAAAACGTTTGCCACTGATGTCAGTCGGCAAATTAGCTTCCACACCCACACAGAAAATGCCTTCGCTACGCCCTTGCATACAGTCAATAGTATGTCATCATGAGGGCATTATAGGAGCACATGATAAATGTATGATTGCGCTGCATCAGTACTGTATTGACTTACAGGGAAAGATACACCGAATAGCCTTGAGATGGTCAAACACGACTTTAATTAAAATTTTATTTATTTGGTAATATTTTTCCAGGGTATCTGTTATTTATCAACCTGTCTCAATGGGGGCTTTGAACACAATATATACTATATTTTTAAACTCACAAAATGACAGCAACAGAAATATAACTAGAAATTCAGAGTTTGTGAACAAACTCAAGGTGTTCGGAAGTGACGGTAATTGATGTCCTCATCAATTGGGATCATTGTTAAAATGTGACTTAAGATTGTTTTCAAAAGTAAGCTGCCTTACTCATTTCAAAGAAATAGCTTTTCGGTATTGGCTTTTTCAACAGCCCTTTCCATTCGTACAAAAATGACACTGCGGTATTAAGTTAATACGATCTATGGTTTTAGAAATATTGTAGCGCATCCGTTATTGGCTTAAACGCCCAACCACACATCTATAAAATATATTTTATCCTGCAAGAGCTTTAGCCTGTGACACCGCAAACGTCCCCGTGAAGACCGCCAGCTGTTTTCCAGTAGATAACGATCTCAGTCTCTGCGGTTTGTAAACAATGGGCCCCAGAACCACGAGTGTCTGGTGTGTGTTAAGTCAATGGGATTTTGGCCCAGAAAAGGAATTTTGAAGAAAAAAAACAAATCAAAACTTTGACCTTCCGGTACGACCGGAAGCAAATGTCAGACGATTTTGACGTTAACTTTTCAAATGTTACCTAAGCCTTGATCTATTAGATCCCAGATTATGAACATCATAGCTTTAGTATATTTTGATATACAGTCGATAGGAAATGGTAATTTTTAAAACTTAAATGGCTTGTAATTTGATACCTGATGACGTTACGTAACAACTTCTAGATTCATCTACATGATAAGGTCTTTATATGTGTGAAGTTTCAAGGTTGTGTGAAATTGTTAACTTGCACTTTCGATGTAGAGAAGAGTTAAGGAGAAGAAGAAGAAGGAGAAGTAAAAAAAAAAAAACTAAAAAAAACGGAACAATAACAATAGTTGTTCGGCTGAAAAGCCGAACACCTAATAAAATACTGTTGTTCTAAACGTTCCAAACAAACGGGTAAGACGGGAAAGACGCATATTTCTTTGAAACAGTGTAAACTAGACTGATGCTTCCAGTCCCAAAGCTGACGGCATACCGTTGTGTGTAAAGGCCTGTTCATACTTCACGCGAAAGCATGATTCACGCAAGTTGAAATGTGTTCAACTGAATATTTGCTGTGAGCCATTGTCGACGTCACGAATAGACTGTGTAAGTTGACCTCGAGAACGTACGAGGTTTCGCGAGAATCTTGACTTCCGGGCACCTCGCATAGCATTTACAACGTGTACTGTGTGCAAATGTTTTATGAAAAGAACTTTATTGTGCTGTTTTAATAAATTTCATCCGTTGAATATGGTTTGACTTAATAAAAGCTTGGTTTGCATTTGGTAAATTGTAAACAATTTCGCAAATCTTGATCGAATAATTTTTTTTTAAAACCGACCTTGATTTCCGCTTTCACGTTTCAAAACCTTAAAGCCCATTCAACAAAAGGCGATCGTCGTGATCCTTGACGTACACGCATGCAAACTCGAGCAAGCTGCTAGATTTAGTCGTAGTACGGTACCCAAACCTCGCGAAAACCGTATTGTAGGTCGTGTGTATAAAGTTTCGTTCTGTTGTTATTGTCCGTGAGCGAGTGTTCCCCTTCCGATGCTGCCGGTGGTGGTAGTAAGGTTGATCAAGCACTCGCAATGGACGCAACGTCACGCAAAATCCATGCGATACAGGGTCTGTTTTCACGTACGTAACGAAGCACTTATCCCGATTTAAAATATTACCTAACTTCGGTTTGTCAGTGCATTCGAACACGGTGTGCGTAACACAGTCGGCCTAAATTCGCAATTTGACACTCCGAACCGGACGTTGGAGGTCAAGCATTATTTCTTCATTTTCTCGAAAGTTTCCAAGCTTTTTTAATATTTTATTTATTACATTGTAAGTATTAAATGTAATCATTCCATCAATATGTTTTTGGGGTGGAAAAAATTATACACGCGTTAACCTCCCATAGCTGATAATAATAATAAATATTTTTAGCGCGCACGTATCCACCCTGCTGGGCGCTCAAGGCGCGGAAACAAATAAAAACATGAACAAACAATACACAATGATAGCATAGGGAAAAAAATTATGTACCGAGATACATGTACCTACAATGCAATTAAATCTGGTTATACTATGACAAGATTTGAGTTTAGTTGGAAGATGATTCCAGAGTCTCGGAGCTGCGACAGAAAACGACCTATCACCCCAGTTCCGTTTTGAAGTTGGTTCCTTTAGGAGTGACATGTTGCTGGAGCGCAAATTGCGTGATGGAGTGTAGACTTTAAGCAGTTCAGAAATATAAATTGGAGCAATGTTATTAAAAGATTTGTGAACAATTAGCATAAGTTTAAAGTCACAACACGAGCTGCTGTGTTTTGTATGTGCTGAAGACGAGATATTTGATTCTGCGGGAGACCGTAAAGGAGAGCATTCCCGTTATCGAGCCGTGATGTGACAAACGCATGTATAATTTGTTCAGTAGCACTTTTATTCAAGTATTTCCTAATTCGGCTTATATTTCTGATATGAAATGATGATATGCGAACAATGTTGGAGATATGTGGTTTTAAAGACATTGTTGAGTAAAATATAACACCCAAATTACGTGCTTGTAATGAGGAGGTTATCTGCGAGTCACCAATTGTAATAAATGGAAGAGAAACTTTACACAATTGCTGACGTGATCCAAATAGAACAAATTCTGTTTCATCGTTCAATTTCAGGAAGTTTTGTCTCATCCAACTCCGAATCTCTTGAATACATTTCTCCAGTGTTTTAATGCAGGAATCGGCAGGTTCTTGAGAAGATTTAAAAGTAATGTAAAGCTGCGTGTCATCAGCGTAAACATGGTAATTTAAATTATACTTCAAAATGATATCACGAACTGATGGCTCAGAGGTGCCCGGAGGTCAATGGTGACCTTTTCATCGCGAGACTTCACGGTCTATTTCGCTTCGCATTCGCTTTCGCGTGAAGTATGAACCAGACTTAACTTAACCTAAATTCCTTGATTTTAATGTTCAAACGATTCTTGAGGCAGAAATTGACTATGTTAATAGGCCTATGATTTTGAGTCTTTACAACACATACGTGGCTTCTGATGATCGTTTGAGCCAGCACGTGCGAAATGGGCGTGGTTTATTTTGGAATGACATCACAATTGCCAACAGGAGCCAATTTCATACAGCTGCTAAGCAGAGAATTTTGCTAAGCAAATATTTTTACTAAGCAATATAAAACAGACTACCAGCCAAAATGCATACATTTTGTATGAAAGTTTGACTGGTAACCAAAGCAATTTGCTAAGCAAATATTTCTGGTAAGCATTTTTTCTGCCTAGCAGTTCAATGAAATTGGCGCCAGGATAGTAAGCACCGACGGTAAGCAGAGCCATGACATTGGACCCTAGTGGGAAGATGGGAAAGAGATTCAGCGAGGGTATGATTTTGTGGAGTAGTTACTGGAGATTGGCACTCGGAAACATTTTTAAAACGTATTAAAATATAAATAATGATATAAAAACCCACGCATTTTTATCATTTTCTTTGCCCAGAAATGGCATATGAGCCATTGTAGCAAATAATTGATGTTTATAATTTCTGACACTAAAATGTTACACTGTTACATCTGTTTAAACAGTCTTCTGATAAGCTTGTTTATCATGTAGTCAGATTATGTTTTGCAGCATATGTGCTTTAATTTCCAGCTTCTTATAAAGCTAAATGAATTATATAAACAGCAAAACATGAAGACATGCCTTGTATGTGTCGTCAAAGTTGAATCAAAATGGTTTTTGACGACCCGATTCTATGGCAGATGTTGCATGATCGAAGATTCTCAACTAGTGAGCATTATTGAACAAGATGTTACAAAACGTACCATTAGTTGTTTCAGCCATACTAACCATATTCGTCTCGAGATCGAGTGCATGAGAAAATAGCACTTCTTCAACATTATTTTAAGGTTTTCTTATAGATTGTTATCAGCAAGCTTGAATGTCGGGGATGGCATCAACGGAATAGTTATATCTGGTGACAGAGTGAAAATCGAACCGGCCAACAAAGAATCCCAGGTCAGGAGAATGTAAAGCACGTATGGAAACATCTGCCTCTCTAGAGGTTATTGTCGTGGGATAGTAAGAAAGACTGCTTTGAATTGATTTATAACGCCAGACAACATTAGGCGACAGTAGTATCAACAGTGGCAAATGGGAATAAAACCTCAGAAAAATAACTCGTAAATATTAAAAGGAAACAGCCCTTCACTTCAGTTCAAAGGAATTCAATTCACTTTATTACCATTCCATGATAGTGTAAACAAAAACACCATACAATGTGAAACACAAAAGTACATTTGAATAACACAAGAATTGTAAATTACAGGAATGAGTGAACAAGTATACACAGTAAATAAATAAATATATGGACAAATAAAATTTAACGGGACTCTGTATATACTTGTTCAAGGCACGTCGGAACGGTTTGGTTAAATACTTTTGCCCCGCTTACCTATCCGAACACCAGTGCACATGACACAATGCACGGATTCATATACATACATTGTGTACTGTATACATGTACATACACATGTACAATGTACACTTACATGTACATACATAATGTACATACATAATGTACATACAGTGACCATTCGTCGTCGCGCCTTGATCCTTCTGTACATGCCAAAATTTAAGGCACAGCTTATCAATGTTAATATGCCAAATTGGTTGGCCAAGAAACTGCTTACTGTGCGCAATGTTCATTGTACTGTACAACGTGTGTGTGTGCTGCATTGTGCAGTGTGTGTGGGGTCAAAGCTAGGGGCCTGTGATTGGCCATCATTTAAAATGAACCGCCCACAAATCAACAATTCTTGCATATGACTTTCCATTGGAATTCCAATGGGAAAATAAAGAAACACATAAGCTTTCGATTACAGAAGGATCAAGGCTGTTGATTCAGTTCGAACGTACGAGGTCGCAATGCACATCCGTATCCACGACTCAGTTATTAAAATAATAACATTTATTCAATGATATTACATTTTAAAAGCTAAAATCCCTCATAAATGCTCACACAGAGCTTGCTGTGGATACAAAATTACCAGGGCCTTTATTTAAGCTGACCCCTTTACCCACGTTGGCCTTTAAGCTGGCCCATTTACACGTTGTGAACTTGCTTCACTCTGGTTTTGATTGTATTAAAGTTCCACAAATCAATACGAAGTTGGTGTTTGCTGATCGCAAACTACCACCCGAAACCCCCGCTTATAAACAACCTATAACACACAAAAAACTCAACAAATATTCAGTGCTTAGAAACAGTGGTTTGCCGACTGATTTTTTTTCTGGACCAACCCTTGTTCTAGTACCTTTGATGCTTCATTTGCCGACTGAGAAAAAATGATTATAGTGTCACGCCCCCACTCGCTACGGCCCTGGCCTGGAGCTTTACCAATTTGGAAATAAATTGAACATTTTAAACGTCCGCGGCAATAAACGTATTTTTTGGACAAGTGCATCGAGCGAGTACAGTGGGCTGCATTGCAATACTGAACACAAATTACACCAACACTCTGGGGATCCATAAAGATAACTAAAACTTAAATGTATTTATACAATCAAACAAGACCCGACTGCAATACTTATACTAGATAGTCAGTCTTCTAGTTGCTAAGTAACCATATTCAATAGTCCTCATGTCATACATAGGATTATCTTTCCATTTCTGTATCTAATTCAGAGCCGATCTTATTACTTTCCATACGGTTTTCAAATTCATGTTTACAGTCTCACGACCTGATTAAAACTGCCTTGAGTAATGTAATATTTAGTTCAAGTTGCGGAGAGATAAAGTAAAAACTGGGCACCTTCTCCATGGACTAATAACTTGACGTGACCCAAGGTGTGAAGCCTGGCCCTAGCTTAGCACTCACAAGCTTAAAAGCTTCGCCGTAGCCGACGAGAACGTCTCCTTGGCTATTTAAGAAATAAATTAGGTGCTATATTTTTCCTCACCGACACCTGGTTCGACTTCCTAATTGGGATTATTCCATTAAATCAGATTTTTATTAATCAATGGTGTTGTTTTGGTTGGAGACAAGCCGAGCAACTTGAGTTCAGTTCTGTCCATGTCCAGAGACGTACTCACAAGCTTAAAAGCTTCGCCGTAGCCGACGAGAACGTCTCCTTGGCTATTTAAGAAATAAATTAGGTGCTATATTTTTCCTCACCGACACCTGGTTCGACTTTCTAATTGGGATTATTCCATTAAATCAGATTTTTATTAATCAATGGTGTTGTTTTGGTTGGAGACAAGCTGAGCAACTTGAGTTCAGTTCTGTCCATGTCCAGAGACGTACTCAAGAGAACCGTATCGGTAACAGTAATTTTAACAATTTCGATAACACTTGGCTAATTTAATTACTTGTGCAATTTAATTACTTGTGCAATTTAATTACTTGTGCGTTATATTTTATCAAAGAAATTAACATGATATGCATTAAAGGTACATTATCGTCACGAACAGAGCAGACTTTCAAAAGGGCATAGAATATAGAGGTAAACGCAGTGAATAAACATTACTGTATCATTTATACAGCAGCAATATGACCTTATCATGTATTATTTTCTGTCACTGACTTAATCTAAAACTAGCACTCCGAGCTCCGATTTCATGTCATGTTGATCATGACAGTATTGTCCCTTTATCAAGATATCAATACCAATTAACCATTTTAAAGGTCTCTATATATTTATCAGATGACAATATTAATGAGCAAGTAATTCAATTAGCCTAGTGTTTACGACATTTTTAAAATAATTTTAAAAAAAATTGAGTATTTCTCTAGACACGGAACAAGGTGAATTGGGATTTGTATAATACATCTGGGTTTTTTCTCGATTGACTTTTAGAAAGCCTTGTTGTTTCGGCTGAGATTTGTAGATTTTTAAAAAATTCATTCACAGTTTTATACCAAAAGCAAATTTTAATTCCAAATTATGTCCAATAGTAATTGTAAACTGCAGCACTACGATTCTACAAAAATTTTCAAACTGAGAAAGCTCCAATAATTTGGATGATATTTTTGGATCGTACATTAATTGGTTAAATAACCTAAAGTCTTCTATGTCTCGAAGCAATGTTTTAATATGTGTTTTCCCCTGTCGTGCCCTTTGAAATAAGCCTGTGTTGTTAAAAGGGGCGCCTGTCAGCCTGTGGATTATCAGCAAAAGTACCTTCCTGGATGGCCTTGGTCATCGGCTGCATGCTTAATTCCATAAAGCTGTCATATTGGATGATTTATCGAATAAGCTTCTTACGGGAATGTGCATTCCATACCAATTTTAGTAGTGATTTGAACAGTCACACCCATATGGTTATTGAATGGAATCCGTCAAAAGAAAGTCAATGGGATAACATACATTAATTAATTTCTCAAAATTGAAATCTTTAAAATGGTTAATAATACAAAAATATCGGTTACCATTTTATAAAAATAAAATAACAAAATAATTTTAAATGAAAAGTTAATTGTTGGCACTTCCAGGAGAGAAGATATAGAAGATAAAAAACAAAACAGATTACGAATCTTCGCGATTTTGTTCGAAATGCAGGATATTATAATTATTGACTTTTGCCCATTTTTTAAGAGGTTAACTATGTCAAACTAAACACCTTAAATTTTATTAACTGAACTCACGGTACAATATTGTAACAAGTCACTTTCTTCGCACCCATTTTGTCTTGAATTCAGAAAATCTTTAAGCTCCACTGGGGGAAATGGCCGCTTTTACGTTTACATGTACAGCGCCGATATTTTTGGTATTATTTAGACTACAAAATGTTTGCCAGGGTTATTTTGTCCACTGAAGGGATGAATTTACATGGGTGACATCGGGCTGGCAATGTTTAATGCTTTGTTTTCCCTCTTGAATTAAGACTTTTCTTACTTCAAGACAAAATGGTGTCTTTATTCGCATTTTCACATTACAAAACGAGCACGAAGTGAGCGATAATCCTCATACGTTCATCTATACAAGAATGATATACAGCAACAAGAATTATATTTTTCAACATCTTCTTAAACTGTTTCAATAACATTTCTTAGAATCTGTTTAATACATGACCTTATAACTGAAATACCCTGTACACTTTATGTAAAATGTCATATGCATTCATACCAAAGATCAAGTAAATATGGCTATAAACAAACCTGTGAAATTGCCAATTTGTCTTCATATTTTTTGAGAAAAGTTGAAAAGTCTACCTTCAGATTTACCTTCAAATTTAAACATAAGCTTTCACACAAATTTATAAATGATAGCTCTTCACGAAATGTTTGATACCATCATTAACTTTACACTAAGTAATGTGCAACCTTTAATCAGTCAAATTACACGTTCTCTTCCAAATGTGTATTAATCCTTGCCCGATGTAGATTAATTGGCAAGGGCTTAGAGCACCGAGGGACTGGGATCTACAACCACTAATAATTATCCAACAAGTTCGGTAGAATTTGTATGTTTAATAATTTTTTCAACTCAAGAATCACTCAAAATTTAAGCAAAAACAAAATCAGTCTTAATCATAACACGTATTTTCCCGGGTGTCTTTGAAGTGCAAGGGGATTTGAGTTGGCGGTGGCCATTAACGTCACCAGACACTATAGAGGCCGGTTGAAGCATTCCCTGTAGAGATAATCGGTGTTGAAGACGAGTGTTTGACAAGTGTCTGACGACTATTTTTCAACGGTTGCATAGTAGTGGCGTTAATTTGCAATTCCAATGAACACCCTGAACATTACCCCGTGCTACCCCCTTTAACATTGAAGGGATTTTGTTTTATTGTTTGAATAGTTTAAAAAGAATATGTAACCATTGAACCATTTGAACAAACCATGATTCAAATGGAGGGGTGGTAATCATATTGATCCAACCCATTCCCTGGACAGAAATTGGGGGAACAAATGCCCTGCCCCCTGGAATTTCCGTACATACTGTTATAACTGAGAGCTGGTGCATGTGGGCCACGTTGGTGTCTTTGGACGAGCCTCACATTCTCTGATAATAATATTATCCCTACTCTCTATTTACATGTAGCTACAACACTAAATGCCTTTCATATCATGCAAAGCGTCTATTAGTCTTTTATTATATCAATGTCAGAACACATTGGGAGACACATCTACCATTTTAAGTATAGATAATGTACTCAATGGAAGTCGTCACAAAAATGGTATTTTCATGAGATGTCTACAGAATTAAATTTTCGTAATTTGGGCATAATATTAGTTTTGATGTTATATGAATGTCACAGTACACCATTTTGTAGGCATACAAATAAAAACATACACAGAACTGTATATACATATGCTTTTCATAATATCCATGAAACTAACAGAGGGCGCTCTTCACCCGCGAGGGTGAGGGCGATATATTGTCCGAGGGCGATATAATTATTGTTTCTGCAGACTAGAATTGCCATTCAGTCCTATCAGCTGTTTAATACTGCAAATTATATCATTAATTCACCCTATATGCATACAAATGCATATAGGCAAGAATATATATGGCAATATGTTTGGTCTGCATAAAAATACAAACGAAAACAATAATTATTGTTACTCGGTATGGAGCGAAACCATGCGGCAAACGGCTGGTCTATCCCGATGAATATAGGGCTGGCAAATATTGTTAACAGAGACTAACACATCATGTTGACTTATTCAATCAACATGATGTGTCTTAGCAATCATGTCCAGGTATGACAATAGATTCACTCTAAATGGTGTCAGAACAGAATTTTAACAGAGCATGGAATCGGTGGCCTAGTTTAAGAAAACAAATGCTGTCAAATAATCGTGTGAAACACTGTTTTACAGTAAATATCTACCGAAATGAATTTATGGTAGGTCCCGCCATTAATTCATTTTGGCAATTTTTTTTTACTGTTAAACCAATTAGCTTCTAACACTTATTTTGTGAAATATCTACACCCACTGGCCAAAAGACTGGCCAAAAGTATTGCAACATGAATTTGTACGAGACATTGCCTAGACGGATGGCCGCAATTATCAGGTGACGTGGTTACCCGACAAAGTATTGAAGGACTTTGTTTCCGAGCAAAACAGTAAAAAAGAACATTGACTTCAAAACACAGGCACTTTCAAGAAGTCTTAAGTAGTGTAAATAAAATAAAATAAATTATTGTAACACAGTTCTCCAAACTGAACTGTGGTGTGAATTTCAATGTTGCAATACTTATGGCCAGTGAGTGTAATATCGAAGTATTTGTATTTCTTTTTAAGGAAATTATCAATGTTCCAATGGAAACAAAAACAGAAATTGCCGGTAAAACACTACAATACATCTTTAATATTCAATTAAAGATTTGTGCCCTATCGCCCGTGGTTTTGTTTTTTATTATTTTTTATTTATTTCAACCAAAATAATTTACGGTAATTAAAAAATGTCGTTTTCATAAAATCGGGAGATCCAAAGCTGTTAAGTTCAGTTAAATCCCTTATGAATTACTTTACTTGAAATAACCTGCGGGAGTTTTTGATTAATTTGAGGAAAGAATAAGTAAATGAACTAAATTCACACGTTCAACCATGTCAAACCATACACTATGCCTTGTTGAACCATACAAAATGGATAAGACCACGCTTTACATGTCATCCGTGACACTCAGTCGCATCAATCATTGTAATTCTCTATCGTAAATACATGTATTATTGAGAAATGTGACACTACTGATCCGTAAATTTTAACGTTTCACATATGTTTTCAAATTATATGTCAACATTTTTAGGTTATGTTATATATTAACCCTATCAAGCCAGGGGGTTTTTTCTGGGGGGGGGGGGGTTCGTATGGTGGCCCTGAAGGGACATCGCATTCGCGAATATTTGCACAAATATTTGCGAAGTCGTGAATTTTGTCGCGAATATTTGCGCAAATATTCGCGATGTCGTGAATTGTATTGCATACCTTGTCGCATACCTTTGCAGTGAGTCATATCTGTACGCGGACAATATTATTTAACAATCTAGGGAGTAGAGAGGACAATAGTCAGGCCCCTTTATTCTCGTGGATCTTGGTGTCGTTGCTACTTGAACGAACTTGGTAGATTGTTTGGTGCCGTCAAGTTCCCTATACTCACGCAATCATAAAAATAATGATGCATAAAGGGGACTGACTACTCCCTAGATTGTTAAAGAATATTGTCCGCGTACAGATATGACTCACTGCAAAGGTATGCAATAAAATTCACGACACCGCAAATATATTCGCAAATATTCGCGACAAAATTCACGACATCGCGAATATTTGCGCAAATATTCGCGAAAAATTTCACGAAATCGCAAATATTTGCGAAAAAATTCACGACATCACGATGTCCCTTCAGGGCCACCATAGTTTTGTTCTCAGACCTGGAGGAGAGGGGACTGTCCCCCTCCGTATTTTCTGTATTCTTCAGCCGATTTTCATGAAGCTTCGTAGACATATTCGCTCGTGCCTACCAGTACAACCCAGTACCGCTGGTACACTCCAATTCGTTTCACAAGATCTTGTGAAGGAAGTCGTAAAGTATTACGGGTGACCCTATGTGGTCCAAACAAATATCATGTATGCGCGCGCAAGCCTGCCGCACATACATTACGTACACGTTGTATACTGTGGACGTGGATACGTTGTATACTGCGTACGTGGATGCCCTGCTACAAAATGCTTTGTTTTTAGAGATAAAAAGCCACAAATCTGTGGAAGTTGTATTTCTGTCACGTTATTTATAAAATATATTCTGACTTGTGCTCAATAATCGTAGTAGTAGAGATGTATAAAATAAATTGTTGCTCCAATAATGACTATCATGTTTAATATTTTCTGTTTTTTTTCTTTTAAACAAAATATCCAAAAACCCTTTTTTCAAATTGTTTACAGTACTGGCCACTGGGGCTGAAGGGGTATATGTTATGTTAGGACAAATTTATTTATTTATTTGTTTGTTTGTTTGTTTATTTAAGTTTATTTAAGTAAAGACTATTTGCGGTGACATGCGGTGACTACCACAATTGAGTAGTAATTAGTTCTGAAAAGAACTAGAGGTTACAACTTGATGTTTCAATCGAAATGCTCTGATCGCCTTCAAGATAATGCCGGACTGCTGCTTAAGTAGACTGCTGGAGGATCACATGAAGACTGGATGCTGGAAGATTAGTGCGTTGAAGCGTGCAGGCGGGAAACTGGTGGGAGCGGGATACTTGGAGTGGGAGAAAGGAGTGTGTGCTCACTGAACTGAATCAGTTGTTAACAAGCACAGGGGAGGGAGGGTGGTTGACTTAGGATGTAGGAGATCCCTCAGTCTGGGGTGGGTTGTGGACTGAGGTGGGTCGCCAAATATCGCTGATGTCGAAACTGATTTTCCTGTTGAACAGTGTCATGCTTGAAGATCTCGATGGCCTCTCTGAAGCGTGTGGGATACCATGTGTCGATAAGTGTGATGAGTTGCCTGCCAGTCGATTTGGTGGTTCTTGATGTGAGAGTGCTTCACAATGGCTGACTTCTCAAAATCTCCTCTGCGGCTGTGTGCTAGGTGCTCCTTCAGTCTCGTTGGGAGATTCCGTACTGTTTCCCCAATGTAGACTTTGTTACACTCATAGGGGACGACAGGTAGAGGGGGTTGACTTTGGTTAGAGGAGACCCTACAGGCTTGGATGTATTGATCTTGCTGGGTTTGCAGCCGTTGCGCTAGAGGGTAGTGCCATAGTTCCTCGTGTAAAACTATCCGGGTCGCACAAGTTGTAGGCGCGTTGTATGAGGGTGCGGTTGACCGATGATGCTAGGGTGATGAAAGGGGCGTTAGTTGAGGTATCGATCGGTGTGGGTGGGCTTCCTGTACACGTTGTGGTGCAAGGAGTCATCTGGATTCCTGGAGATGTCAACATCAAGGAATGCGAACTTGCCGTCATCTTCTACTTCCATCGCAAACTTGACGCTTGGATGTTGCTCGTTGAGGTATATTGTAGCGCGTCTCTGCCATGTGGCCATACCACAAAGGTATCATCCACATAGCGGAGCCACAGGCTAGGTCGGTGGTGTGGAGGGATGAGGTTTCAAACTCTTGTCAGCAAGGACCGGGGATAGAGGAGATCCCATCAGTCTGCTCGTAGAACTTACCCTGAAAATGAAAACAACTCGAAGAAACTCACGTTAGTAATAGATAATATATTTGGGCAGGGGAGAGTGATGTGCGGTTATCAATGGAAAGGTCTTGAGTATCTCCTTCACCAGGAGGCATGTCTCTTCAGTTGGGACATTGGTGAAAAGAGAGACCACATCAAAACTAACCAAGATGTCGCTGGGTTGTAGAGTGAGACTCCTAGTGATCTCAACGAAATGACTGGAGTTGGACATTATGGTACGGGGTGAGACCCACCAGGGTCGGAGGATCTCGGCTAGGTACCGAGCTGTGTTGTATGTGGGTGCTATAAGAAACATTTTGGGTCATTTTGTTCAAAACCATGATTTCTTAAGATTTTGACCCAAAATTGGGATTTTGTTTTACCAAATGTACAATAAAGGCAGATATAATAACATCCATAGTATTATTGGTGTCATAAATGTATATACTGAACAAAACAATTCTGAAAAACCTTTAAAAATAATGCTTTGGGGACAAAATGTAAGATTTTGCATTTAAACGAAATGGCGGCCATACTGGATTCTCAGAAGGCAAGTGGTCACATGACTCAGTGAGATATAGAAGATCTCCAGTTCTCCGAGTCGGAAGGTCGTGGGGATATAGGAGACCGAGTGAACGCGCGAGGGAATAGTGATGTAGAAGATCCCGTTTCCATATTTCCATATTTATTTATTTATTTATTTATTTCCATATTTATTTATTTATTTATATATTTCCATATTTCCATATTTATTTATATATTTCCATATTTCCATATTTCCATATTTCCATATTTCCATATTTATTTATTTATTTATTTCCATATTTATTTATTTATTTATTTATTTCCATATTTCCATATTTCCATATTTATTTATTTATTTATTTATTTCCATATTTATTTATTTATTTATATATTTCCATATTTCCATATTTCCATATTTATTTATTTATTTATTTATTTCCATATTTATTTAATTTATTTATTTCCATATTTATTTATTTATTTATATATTTCCATATTTCCATATTTCCATATTTCCATATTTCCATATTTATTTTATTTTATTTTATTTTTTTTTTTGTGAAAGTGGAGTTATAAAACTCCATTTATTCAACTTCTTTCACCACAAATGTACATACATAAGTACAATATATACAATTAAAATTATATATAAACAAGAATTTTATAATGAAAATAATGAAAAATAGTAATAATGAACAATAACTAATACAAATAATGAATAACTGAATAAAGCAACCAAAAGGTAACAAACAATAAATAAACAAATCAAAAATACAGATATACATAAATAATCTTCATACAAAAAGTACATATAAATATTTATATATAACTAACATCACATTACATTACCAAATACGTCACTTACAATACTCATATATATACATAATGAAAACAAATATATTCAAGACATTCGTTGATACTTTAGAAATGAGCAACAAAATATATACATTAGAAAAAAACACAAAATAAATACACGTAATTTGAACGATAAGCTAATACAATCAAACAATTACACATTAATCAACAAAAATTATATAATACTTACAAAATATATACACATGACATAACTAATACAGTATATCTCAAGAGGAGACACACAATTAGTAATCAAAATGAATTTGGTTTTGCTCATCTAAAGAGCATAGAACATTGTTTTTTGTGTAGTAAGTTTTAAATAATTTTTTATGAAGTCTATTTTTTTCCAAAACTAAAAAACGTTTCATATTCTGTTTAAACTGTGTAACAAGGTCCATATGCTTGTAATGTTTGTCAAAAATAATTTTACATCTAGAATTCCAAATTTCACGGAGCATTTTACAAACTATAATTCCTTGAACTGGCTTTAAATTAAGTCCCAGAATTCTGTTACAATCGTTAAGATAAAAAAACTTGTTTTTAGTGAGTTTTTTCAATAAATGTTCTATATAAAAAGATGCTCGTGAGTTTCATTTTCAGTATTACAGAGCGGACACTGGACGTCATTAATTTTACCAATTTTGTGTAAAATATTCCTAGTCGGCAAAATGCGAAATCTAAGTTTGTACAAAAAATTCTTATCCTCGGAATCCATTAAGAAATTCTTCCATATATTATTCCATATCTTATCCCACTCTAAGTTGCTACTGATATGAAGAATATTTTGCCACACATCTTGAACAGCAGGTTTAGTAAATTGCAATAAAACGAGATTTCTATAAATAAATTTAGCATTAGTATCTGTAATATTAATAGGACAATTGTTATTTACATCAGTAACAGTGAGCCAGTTACAGACCCGGTTAGGTGGCCCCTTTCGTTCGTCTTGGATTAAAGAATGATCAATGTGTTTATCAAGACGACTAATAATTTTTCCGGCATTAATATTCAAAATATTACATTTACTGGCAACTTCCTGAAAGGCAATTAAACGATTATGACAAACGACATCTTTGACGTGAAAAAACCCATTCTGACTTGGAGCACAGGACTATTAAAAACAGTATCATCAGTCGTAACAACAATATTATCCCACAAAGGATTTCTACACTCTAACAAACAAGAAAATTACGTTCTAAGGTGCCTCCAGCTTTGAGAAAGGCACATAAAAGATTATAAAAGGTGGTAGTATTTTTATTTCGTTTTTAACATTGGCAAAAATATGCCATCCTAAGTTATTGCTAGTACGAGCTTTATTGATCCAATAATCAAAAAGTATTTCCATTTCCCTTCAGTAGAAGGGTAGCGGCTAACCACTGTAATTTTAAGCTACACAATTTACTATTGATGTCTATTAATCCCATTCCCCTAGGGATTTCGGCCTAACAATGGTGTTTCTTTTAATTTTATCATTTTACCGTTCCAAAAATTTCCAAACAATATTACTCATTTTTAATCAGAGCCTCGGGACAGGCAAGGACACTTCCCAGGTAGTTCAAACCTGCACCGACGAGACAATTAACAATAGTAACCTTACCGTTGTAGGTTAAATTACGTTTAGACCATCTGTCCAGGATACATTGAGTTTTATTTATTCGGGGCCCCCAATTATCATCGGGCGTAACATCATTTCCTACAATAATACCTAGAATTTTCATTTTATCACACAAATTAAAATCACATGGCTTATCTTGTCTATTTTTCCAGTTACCCAGAAATAAAATTTTAGATTTAGCGTGATTAATTTTAGAACCGCTACCTTTACTATAATTATCCAGAATATTATTTATGACGCTAAATTCATTATTATTACTAATAAAAAGACTAGTGTCATCCGCATGTTGGATGAGACGTACATTACATTCTCCCTTGGGGGAAGCTATACCATTTAAATCACCATTATTTCTTATTAAAGCTGCAAGACCTTCAGCACAAATAGAATACAACAGGGGGGACAGAGGGCAACCTTGTCTGATTCCCCTCTTCACCTGAATGGGTGAACCGATAAAATTGTTGATAATGATACGACTGTTGGGACGGCTATAAAGAAGTTTAATCCACTGAATGAGGGTAGGAGGGATATTCATTTTATACATGTTAAACATGTATTTCCAACTGATACGATCAAAGGCTTTTTCTTGGTCGATGCTGACAAGAGCAGCATCCAAATTATCTAAATTAACATAATCAATAACATCGCGCAATAGCATAAGATTATCATGGATTTTTCTTCCTGCAACCCCACAAGTTTGTTCTTCACCAACAAGGTTAGGCATGATACGTTTTAATCTGTTAGTAATCACTTTAGATAAGATTTTATAATCGACTGCTAATAAACTAATCGGGCGCCAGTTTTTTAAATCATGTCTGTCGCCTGACTTTTTGTAAATAAGCCTAATCAAAGCACAATTCATAGAATCGCATAAACGACCATTTCTAAAACAAAAATTGAAAACTTGTAGAATGTCAGGACCAATAATATGCCAAAATGTTTGATAAAATTCAACGGTTAAACCGTCATAAGCCGGGGACTTATTTTTATTCATCTCAAAAAGCGCAATTTTAATTTCTTCATCGGTGATATCATCTTCGAGATCGCTATAAATATCATCATAAATATCTTTGTTATTAATATTACTAACGATATCCATTAAATGAGAATCAGAAATTTCTTCAGATTTATAAAGATTGCTATAGAAACTATTAGCGCAATCTAACAAAGTATCCACTTGATCAGCATAATTACCGTCGGGAGTAAGAAATTTATCTATTTTACCATTGTCAATTTGTTGTTTTTCTAAATTGAGAAAAAACTTGGAAGGTTTTTCACCTTCGTTCTTCATGACATTACGCACTCTGACTTGTGCTTTTTTCCAAATGTCAGTTTCATATTTTTTTATTTGAGTTTCAATAGTTTTTATAGCATCAGAATCAGCATACTGGGGATTATTAATCAAAATATTATAACGTTTTTGAAGATCTCTTTGATGTTGTTTTTCTTTCCAAGATTTCTCTTGCCGTAATCTCTAATAATTTCTTTAATTCGATATTTACCACTTTCCCACCATTTGGCAAGAGAATCATAATTGTCTTTTCTTCTCTCCAAAATTCCAAAAGGATTCAATTCTAAAATACAATCATCATCTTTAAGAAGGCTATTATTGCAAATCCATCTTCCTTGGCCATGGCAAATACTCGGGTCATTTAATTTCAGGCAAACTATACTATGGTCCGATAAACCACAATTGTTGACAGTAACGTCAACAACATTATTCAGAGCACTAGAAGAAATGAACAAATAATCGATTCTACTCGGTTGCTTAGTGGCTTTATGAAAATGAGTATAACCCTTATCATTGGGATAAACGGTACTCCAAACATCAAAGAGATCTTTCTCCTGAAGCACATTTCTGAGAATAATTTTACTAACATCTTTAACTCTATTATTATCGATATTACAATTAAAATCCCCTCCTATAACCCAATCGTTATCATCAATAAGATCTTCTAGATCATTAAAGAAGTGGGCTCTGGCGTAGGCCTCGTTAGGAGCATACACTGAAGCAATATTTAGATTAGTATTTTTCCATTTAATTTCTCCATTGATCCATCTACCCTCACTATCTTTATTAATGTTAATGACGTCTAAGCCGGATTTTTCATTGATCAATATGGCAACCCCCCTAGACTGAGAATTCCCATGACTAAAAATTGTTTTACCTTTCCATTGTTTACTCCAAACAAGTTCATCGCTAGCCACACTATGGGTTTCTTGAACAAAAATTAAACTATACTTTCTACGTTGTAGATAATCAAAGAAAACATTGCGCTTGACTTCGTCTCTGAGACCATTAATATTGATAGAAGCAAATGATAAAAAGGCCATAAAGAGAAATATGAGGATGTGAGACTTTAATATGGAAACGAACATGATAAATGAAGAAAACATACCTATAAACCTTGTATTTTGAAAAAAGATCACGTAGTCCTCCCTCTTCCTCTCCCGCGTTGGCTTGACTGGCTTGGTTGACTGGACTCGGTGAATTGGCTATTCTCCTTGGATGTTCCGCGTATCCATGACATACGTTTCTTTCGAAAAAGCTGTTTTCCCCCTCTCATATATGTTACGTATTCTCCATCAGAATTATCTTCGTCTTCGGAGTTTTGGGTAAGTGTCGGGTTTGCTTTAGGATCTGGTGTTATGATCGCTTGAGGATCTGGTGTCGAGATCGCTCGAGGATCTGGTGTCGAGATCGCTCGAGGATCTGGTGTCGGGATCGCTCTAGGATCTGGTGTCGGGATCGCTCGAGGGTCTGGTGTCGGGTTTGCTTGAGGGTCTGATGTCGATTTTGCTTCAGGATCTGGTTTTGGTTTCGCTTTCGGGTCATCTATCGGGTTCTTTGTAGGCTCTGGTGTCGGGATTTCTGCGTTTCGGGTCTCCTCGGTAGTTGTGTTCTGGCCGTCGAGAGCTTCCATCTCTTCGGAGTCGATGTCTTCGCGAGCTTGTTTGATGGTTCCTTCAGCTCCGCTGTCTAGTTTTCTCTTCCTGGTTGATTCCTTTACGGCTTCATCCCAGAAACCAATGGGTTTGGATTTTTTAGTAGGACCAACTGCATCTTTGAAGGACTTTTTGGAAGTAGTGTTGTTTTTTGGCCGGGGCTGTTTGTCGGATTGGCTGTCTTCATGGGTGGGAACTTCTTCGTGATCGTCTTGTGTGCTTTTTTTCCCCGTGTTCTATCACTTCAGCTATGTAATATTGCGGTTCCATGGTGGCTTGGGTGTCTTTAATTTCTTCTCTATCCCTAATGTTGTCTTCTGTTTGGGTCATTGGCTCGTGGTCATCTTCGTCTTGTCTCTCGTGCCATGCGGCTCGGTGGTTGTAACTACCGCAGACGAAACATTTATTTCGCGAAGGACATTCTCGTGCCAGGTGGTCGGTCGACTCGCAAATTTTACAGGTCTTGACTTGGCCTCTATATCTCACTGATAGGGTGAAGCCGGTATACTTGAGGTAGCTAGGTATGGGCATCTTCAGGTTTTTGATTAGACAACTTCTTACTCCCGTTTCGATGTTGTCGTCGAAATCATGACATTGTCTTCGCAGGTTAGCCACAGTGCCGTAGTGCGTCAATAGGCTGATTACTGCTTGGTCAGGAATCTCGTATGGGGCCTTGATATACGCCACTACGGAGTCCCTGACACTGGCTCTTTCACATTGGATTAGGACGTTATGTAATAGGATGCCTTGTTCTGCGATGTGGACACAATCGTCTTTATTGTCAAAGGTCACATTATACCATTTGTTATCCAGCTCCGCTATACAGACTACTGTGTCGATGGTATCTAATTCGTTGTGTATAGCGTTGTATACATCTTTAGGCGTTATTGATTTGGGACTATGGAGGCTGTTGAATCTCATTGTATTCGGTCTGTTCACTCGACGGAACATGATTGCGTAAAGAATGGCGTGACAGCAGCGCCGAAAATTAGAAAGGAAAAAGGGCCAAAAGGCCCTCAAAAGTGTAGTTTTTCCTCTCTTACCTCACTGAATGTGATCACAAACTTGATGAAGAGAAAAGGCGATAGTGACTGCTTCCAAAAAACGGGAAAAGTGAAAATTTCAGTCAATTTTTCGGAGCTCGATGGAAGCACGTCTTGCTACAGCCAATTTATTGATTTATTGATTTATTTATTTATTTATTTATTTATATATTTATATATTTATTTATTTATTTATTTATTTATTTATTTCCATATTTATTTCCATATTTATTTCCATATTTATTTATTTATTTCCATATTTATTTATTTATTTATTTATTTATTTCCATATTTATTTATTTATTTCCATATTTATTTATTTATTTATTTATTTATTTTTGTGTGTTGCGTTGAAGCTATACAGCTTCTTTTATTCAATAAATCAATCACAAGTTAAGACAGGAAAATAAAGGCACTGAAAACGACCTTACATCTGAAAAGCCATATTTCCCTGATCATTTTACTAACTAATAAGGCATCGAGATCATTAAGTTTTTCCCTTAATATTCTAGCAGAGTCATTCAAATAGTATTGGCTATTACCCCAGTACCTTTTTAGTAATGATTCAACATAAATCCAGGCTTCTTGGTTTTTTTTGTGCAGTAAATGAATAGATGTTCAATTGTTTCTGGTTCGCCGTCACAAAAGGCGCAAATGTCATTGGCAGTGATTTTCATTTTATGAAGAAGGCTTTTAGTGGGGAGAATCCTGTGTTTTACCTTAAACCAGAGGTCTTTGTCCTCATTATCAAGTAATGTATTGCTTTGATTATTTTCCAGTCAATTTCTGTACGGTATAAAATATTTTGTCATTTCTCTTGAACTGGCGGAGTAACAATTTTTTTCATAATAGCACTATGATAATTATTTTTAACAGTAGTATCAGAGATAGGAATTTTAATTTCTTGGTTTTGGTTCCATATACTAAGCCAGTGGGCAATGTGATTCATAGGCCCACTTCTTGTTTCATCAATGTTAATATTATTTTTTTTAATTTAGACGATAAGCGGCCAGCGATGATGTAATGTAAGCTACATCGGCTAGCTATATCCCTATGACTGATTATTCTCCCATGAGTGATAACGTCTTTTAACAATATAATTCCAGCTGCATTGAGAACAGGACTATTCATAGGTTTATTGTTCCCGGTGACAATATTATTACTACACAGTGGTATATTATGAGTTTCCTGAACACAAGAGTACGAGGGTGTGATTTTTCCCTCCTGCTTCTTTAAAAGCTGTTATGAGGTCACTGTAGAAGGGGGTCGTTTGTCGAATACCCCTGTTATTGTTGTTAAAAAATATACCACATTAGTTTTCCGCTCCACTAACTTTGCAAATCCAATAATTAAATATGTTTTCCACTGACCGTCTGATTTACAATAATTAGCTTACCATTTAACTTTCAAACACTTAATTTTACATCTAATATCTACTAGTCCCGTTCCCCCATACTCCTTGGGGGTAGTAATAGTATTTCTTTTGATTTTGTCTGGTTTTCCATTCCAGTAGAAGTTCCAGATTATATCATTCATATTTTTAATCCAATAATCAGAAACAGGGAGAATACTTCCGAAATAATTTATCCCAGCTCCAACCAGAGTATTAACAATGACTGCTTTTCCATATAAAGTCAATTTACGTTTAGACCATCTATCAACGGTACACTGCATTTTATTTACTCTAGGACCCCAGTTGTCTTCTAAAGTAACTTCATGAACAAAAAAAATCCCTAAAATTTGTAATTTGTCATTAGTCCAGGAAAAATTACATGGTTTCTCTTGTCGGGATCGCCACTTTCCCAACCACAGACCTTTAGATTTAGTCACATTAATTTTAGATCCACTACCCTTACTATAGGTATTTAAAATATTACAGACAGGGTAGGGATAATATTACTGGTAGGATATATGGCGGATTAAAACCATTAATACCTTTGTTAGTTCTTATAATACTAGCTAATCCCTCTGCACCAATTGAATAAAGAAGTGGTGATAATGGGCATCCTTGTCTAATACCCCGTTTTATACTAATAGGAGAACCAATGAAGTTATTAACAATAATACAACTCACGTGATTATTATACTACTCAAAACAATTTAGGGAACACCGGATTTTTAACATCAAATAGGTTTGGGCCATGTTGAAATGTTCCATGAACCGGGATTTTCATTTGCAACCCCCTCTCTCTTTCAGTAGTCATGTCATGAAATGTGTAATCACTACATGCATCCTTTATCATCTGTTTCATTGTGCAGTTGTTTCTCATCAATTCTGTGAAACATTGTGTTTATCTGAAATAAATGATCTTGTTTTAACTGAGATTATTCCGGTGTTCCCTAAATTGTTTTGAGTACTATATATAATAATTTAATCCACTTGATGAAGGCAAGTCCAATTGATTCTATCAAAGGCCTTCTCTTGATCAATGCAAATAAGAGCTCCCTCACAATTGTTCCAGTTAATGTATTCAACGGTATCTCTAAGAATCATAAGATTATCTTGGATATTTCTATTTGTAACCCCACTTGTATGTTCCTCTCCAATGATAGTACACATAATAGATTTGATTCTGTTTGTTATAACTTTAGAGAGGATCTTGTAATCTACTGTAAGGAGACTAATCGGTCTCCAATTAGTAAGTTCTGTTCTATACCCTTTATTTTTATAAATTAATCTTACAAGAGCTGTATTCATAGTCTTGGGTAGCAATTTGTGTCTAATACATTCCTTCAACACATTTTTCAGAATATCGGCTAAAATTAACTTGGTCAACCTCTCCCAACGAACACAAAGCAGAATTACGTGTACAGTTATTTACAAAACACTCTTTACTCAACCTTTTCTTTTCGAAGTAGAGGAACAGTTTCAGGGTTTGTTTAAATCTGGCAATGATATTGATTTCGTTTAAACTACTATTGAAAACCTTTTCGCACCCAATATTCCAAATTTGGCGAAGCATTTTACATACAATTAATTGCCGAGACTCCCTTTAAGTTATAACCAAGTATTCTGTCGGAATCGGTCAGATACAGAAACTTATTGCCCGTGAATTTTCTTAGTTGTTCAATATAGATCCATGCATCCATAGTGCGACTACAATAAATAAACAGGTGTTCATGAGATTCATTCTCAGTTTCACAAAGTGGACAGATTACATTATCAACTGTACCAATCTTATATAACAGATCTTTAGTGGCATGAACACGAAACCTGAGTTTGTATACAAAATTGTTTGTCTTCATGATCCATGAGATTATTTTTCCATATATTATCCCAAACTTTAGACCATTCTAGGTTAAAACTGAGGTGAAGGATTTCTTGCCACTTTTTTTAATCTTAGGGGTGATGAATTTTCTCAAAATAATGTGTCTGTAAATAGATTTGGTGCTAGTGTCATTGATGAAAACGATGGAATCATTTTTCTGATCCTCCATTATTAACCAGTTGCTGACTTGACTAGGTGGCCCTTGTCTTTTTTCCTTAATTAAGGAAAAATCAATATGATTTTTGATTCTGCTTACCATTCTCTCCGCATTTATATTCTTAACATTACAAATACTAGCAATTTCTTTAAAAGTAATTAATTCACCATGACGGCTAATATCCTTCATGTAATGAAAACCATTAGACTTAAGCGTAGGGCTCTCTAGGACTGAATTGTTAATAGTAGCTTTGGAGTTATTCCATAAGGGAACCTCACCACATTCAAGCAAAGAAGAAAAATTACACTCTAATCTCCCTCCGGCTTTTTGAAAGGCAGAAATTACATCTATATAAAAAAATTGTAGTTTTCAAAGGTTTTTTTACATTAGCAAAAATATACCACTCTAAGTGGTTAACTCCACTGGCTTTACTTATCCAATAATCGAAAAGGATTTTCCATTTACCACTTTCACGAGAATAACAAGATAACCATTGTAGCTTTAAGCTCATTAACTTACAATTGATATCGATGAGGCCCATCCCTCCTAATCCTTAAGGACCTGTGATAGTGTCTTTTTTTTATTTTATCTCTTTTTCTATCCCAAAAGAAGTTCCAGATCATGTTGCTCATTTTCTTAGTTAGATCATCTGGGCAAGAGATTACACTGCCAAGATAATTAATACTAGCCCCTACAAGAGTATTAACAATAACAACTTTCCCGTTAAGTGTTAAATTGCGTTTGGACCATTTGTCAAGCGTACATTGCATTTTACTAATTCTGGGATTCCAATTATCAGCAGGCTCCACCGCATTACCAACAATGATGCCAAGAATTTTTAACTTATTGTCCCAACTAAAATTACAAGGTTTATCTTTTCTGTCTTTCCAATTCCCCAACCACAGACCTTTAGATTTATCAACATTAATTTTAGAGCCACTGCCTCTACAATATGTCTCATGAATATCACTAATAACACTAAAATCACTATTACTACTGACAAATAGACTAGTGTCATCAGCATGTTGAATTAACCGAATACTGCTCTCTCCTCTTGGGCAAGCTATACCTTTAAGATTAATATTATTTCTAATTAAAACTGCAAGACCTTCAGCACATATAGTATACAGAAGTGGAGATAATGGACAACCTTGTCTTATTCCTCTTTTTACTTGAATAGGGGAACCGATATAATTATTGACAATGATATGACTACTAGGGTTACTGTACAAAAGCTTAATCCACTTAATGAGGCTAGGAGGAACATTCATTTTATACATAACAGTAAACATATAATTCCAGTTAGTACGGTCAAAAGCCTTCTCTTGATCAACGCTAATTAAAGCAGCATCTAGATTCTCCCAATTGGTATAGTCAATAATGTCACGAAGAAGCATAAGGTTATCATGTATCTTCCTCCCGGTAACCCCACAGGTTTGTTCCTCTCCAACGAGAAAAGGCATGATAGTTTTCAATCTATTAGTGATGACCTTAGAAATAATTTTATAATCAACATTCAGTAAGCTAATAGGTCTCCAGTTTTTTAATTCATGTCTGTTCCCCGAATTTTTGTAAATGAGTTTAATACTAGCACTGTTCATCGACTGACAAAGGGAGCCTGATTGGAAACAGTAATTAAAAACTTCTAAAATATCAGAACCGATGGTTTCCCAAAAGGTTTGATAAACTCAACAGTTAAATCGTCCAGACCTGGGGATTTATTTTTATTCATCTGAGAAAGAGCAATTTTAACTTCTGCTTCAGTGATCTCCTTCTCAAGATTAGAATATTTGTCGTAAGGAATTTCTTTATCATCAATATTGGTAACTATTTCATTCAGATGAAATTTGGAAATGTCTTCGGAATTGTACAAATTACCATAAAAGTATTAGCGCATTTAAACATATCTTCAATATTATCAACCATTTTACCTTTAACATTGAGAAGTTTGTTCATTTTAGTACTGTTAACTTGTTTTTTCTCTAATTGCAGGAAAAATTTAGAAGGTTTTTCACCCTCATCTTTCATGATGTTACGGGTTCTGATTTGAGCCTTTTCCCATTCGTTAATTTCATACTTCTTCATTTGAGTTTCTAAGTCTTTGATATATCTTCAGGCTCGGCACCTTCCGGGTTACTAATTAAATCGTTATAGCGTCTTTGGAGATCATTTTGTTGTTGTTTAAGTTTCCAACTTTTTTCTTTACCGTATTCTTTAATAATCTCTTTAATTCTAATTTTACCCCATTCCCACCAATCGGCCAAGGAATCGTAATAATCTTTCTGACCAAGCCAAAATTTCCAAAAAATATCTATTCTAAAAACGCAATCTTCATCGTTAAGGAGACTGTTACATATCCATCTACCCTGCCCATGAATGGTGTGAGAGTCGTCCAATTTTAAGGAAACAATACAATGATCTGATAACCCCAAAGGGTTAATGCCAATATCAATAATATTATTCAAGATTGCTGGAGAAATAAATAAGTAATCAATTCTGCTCCTTGGTGTTTTTGAAATGTATACCCCGGGGTCTTTTTC